>VZRX01014030.1:9742-188085 GCA_013398075.1 Notiomystis cincta
GTTTTTTTTTTTTTTTTCAACTTAAATGTACAAGAATATATGCAAGAAGTCTGTAATATAAACCAGTGCACCTAGTACAGATTTGCAATGGTACGAAGAAACATTTGCATGAGCTCTGTCTTTTGGATTTCTCCTTCAGTTGTGTTCTCTGATGTATTGATAATCTCAACATTTTAGAGGAAATAACATCTCATTTGATTGTAATTTCCATAGTCAGAAGTTTAATATGTGTCAATCTTTTGCAAAACCTTATCAAGACTGGGAGATTTAACTTACACACTTTAACACATACTTTTAATTGCTAGTGTTCCTGAAAGATGCAATCATGTTTCTTTGGTACCATTTAATAAAATTAAACATATCAATCAGTAGCTTTCTCCTTCAATTTTATAACAGCTTTTTGAAACAAAGGCTGCCTGTGTCCGCTCTATTGTGTCCAGGGGAAATGGTGAGAGTGTATATTTCTTTCAAAGTACATAACCTATCACAAACCATCTATCTACAAAGAACAGAAATATTTTATTAGCAACCTTTCTGAGAATAGTCTAGAAATTAAATGTTCCCCACATGAATGGGAGTATAGCTGTTCTGAAGCACTAAAATGTAAACATACTGATGATATTTTGGTTCATAGGTATATATTATATGGCCCCTTGCTGCAGACTTACTAAGTCTGAGCTTTGTGGCTGCCAAGCAAGAAACAGAGGCAAAGGGAGTTGAAAAAGGTAACTTCATATTAAGGTGGGGTGAAAGAAATAAACATTTTCCACATCTCTTTTAACAGAAGAGTCATCAGGCTACATTCTTTTGATTAGCAAGTTCCTCTTTTCACTACAGGTCTTTTCAGTGTTCTACTTTACAGCTAAACTCCCTGAGACCTGATGTGGGATTTAGTAAGCTTTAGATAACATAATCTCCATCTAATGGGAATTTCTGAAGCCAGTCACTAAGTGTATGAATTATTATAAGAGAAGAAAATCAAATTTAATATCAAAGAACTAACTTTAGAAGTTCAAGCAGCGGACAATATTCATTTTCCATCGACAGAATTGTTTAATAAGAATCTATCAGCAGTACAGGAAACACTAGGTACTCCAGCAATAAGTGAATCATGATGGCTTATTTCCTTTTAATTCTATGATCCCAGCTGGAACAAGGTGTGATTGGAGAATGGTTTAATTGTTCATAGACATCTGTCTTTGGATTCAATTGAAAAATAATATCCTGGGCATAAAATGGCCTACAGAATTTCTGACATTTTTATATCTTTCACAATCAAGGCATTGTCAGAAAGTCAGGTAGTGGAGCTCTGAAAACCTTATGGATATATTTAAAGTAGAAGAGGATAAAACCCTGGTAATATATCAATATACACAGCTGGAAAGCAGATGTTCAATTGAGTGCACTCAGTTCTTAAAGAAAGCTATTAAAGCTGTTACTTACTCAAATGAGAAATTTCTATAATTTATTGTTCTCACATTTTTGATTTCCCCTTTTCCCTTCATTTTAAGCAGACTATAGGACTTTTTTCATATTGTTGAGGTCAATTACCCTGAAAGTCTCACTCAGTGCAGTATACTAAATGATTTCTAAAGAATGCCCAAGGCTACTGTCAATCAAATTAGCCAGTGACTTATGAGTTGTTTACTGTACTGTGAAATGAAGTGATAATGTTTGTCAATCAGTAAAATGTGACATTTAGCATTGGATATACCCACTTGAAATAGGTTTTGCATCAGCTTTATTCACTTCTTACCAGACTGGCACATATATTTGACTCAGTTCTGATTATGAAAGGAGACATTATATTAAACTTTATAGAGCACTGGTAAGCAGACAGCTCAAGCCTTCAAAAGCCTTGTGTGGTCCAGTAACTGAGGTGACTTGCCACCGAGGAGTCACATTTTCTATCTTTCTGATAAACACTGTCAAAATGAATATATTCTTTTTTTCTTGAGTGTTCATTTGATTGAAAGCAAAAATTTTGATGGGGAACCTCTGGTTCAAGTAATTCCAAAAATGGTGATCCAGAATGAGGAAAGGATTGGATATTTTTTTACCCCTTTTAGGTGTAAACTAAGTTTGAAATTAAACTCAGAATGAGATATATCATTTGGTGTAATATATTAGGAATAAGCTTGCATTGCATGGTTTCTAAGACAGTGACTTACTAAAGTACACCTCTGAAGTCACACAGAAGGGAACTCTATCCTGCTGGAGCTCTGAAAGCTTAATTAGTAGTTTGTGAAAGAAAACCAGAGCACTGGTTCAAACCAAAAAAGAGCTTTTATATTTCTTCCAAAGGGAGATGGTTTGCCACTCCCACCAAATGTTTTCTTAAAAATTAGGTTTAAAACTGCAAAATTCCTCTTCACACAATAAAGTAGAGAACTCACATCTTGGCATGCTCCAAATAGACAAGCACTTCTGTAAAAACTATGTTAGAAATACAAAGAAGGAAAAGCTGCAGACAGCTTCAGCTGTTTCTCAGTATGTAAATTCTTCCCATAGTTCTATAGAAAACTTCTCCCAAACACAATGACAATTTGAGAATTTATTTAATTGTCCGTGATAGATGAACATGTTTTATTTTTGCCATATTATTGTCTTCTTAGAAATAGTCTTTACAATAGATGGGGGTTTTTTATATGCATCCAAGTATTTAAAAAGCAAAAATAAAATCACCAAAATCTTTAAAATTTTAAGTATTGAGGCAGTTTTAAATAAGGTGTACTGACTTATAGACACAACACTAAGGAAATAATCACACAATTTTACTAAATATTTAAACTGAAAATTGGGAATCAACAATATCTTTGGGTCCAAATCAGATCTCACATTATGGCTGCTTATTGGATATTTGGTCATTGAATTCAACTAGAGTATTAAGCTATGTCCTATTATATTGAAGGTATTGTGACTTTAGGTTTTTTCCATGAAGAAGCTGAAGTGTATATTCTTTCAAGAAAAACATGCTTGTTCAACTTTTTGAAGATTGATTGTTGGGTTGACATAACAAATGTATTCAAATTAATATCTTCTTTAAAAGGATTAATTCCATTATGAAAGGGCTGAAAAGGGATATGGTAAGAATCTTTTTGTCTTATCTAAAGGAAAAAAGATGTGCTAGCAAGTAGATGAGATATCTGTGAGTGGATTCAAGTTTCATTTTTTTTGTTGCTCATTCATATTTTGATATAATTGTTTTAAAAATCTGAAAAGATATTTTTGAAAGAATATTTATAATGTTTACCACAAGTGTGCCACAGATCCATTTCAATTTCTGTTTTGTTTCTTTCTTAGATATCATTTAGTGCAGATGGACTTGACATGTCTCCTCATCCTAAATGTATGTGCATTTTTCAACTTCACAAATATCTTATTGGTAAGAAAGTTAAATGAAGTGAGCTTAGAGGTGGTCAGGGCTGAAACCATTAAAATATATTTTTTCCTATTACTTTGTACGTGTCTTACCTTAAACTTTCAATCCCAGCCTTTTGCATGTAACATGTCATCTACTCCTCATGGGATGATTCTTGAGTGAGGAAATCTATTGGTGACTCAGCACACTCCTTAAGGGGAGACTACTCAGCTGTTAAAATGTGGAGATCCTTATTGTCAGGAAGAAGAGACAGTCAAGAGCAGAAAGCCTTTTTCTACTCCTAAAATAATCCCTAAGCTGACATGCATGGAAATGATAGAACAACGATTTTGTCTTCTCCAAGATTTTCTTTTCTTCACATCCCAGGAGAAATCTTGAATAGGCAACAGCAGCCTGCTTCCAGTTTCTTTTCAGATCTGTCCAACAATTCAAAGAAGCCAAACACAGCAGGAGGAGTCTGTTCCAATACATTTAGCTTTTCTAAGTGAAAACAATAAAAGTAAATAATTATCATCATGGAATACAATTTATTCATTCGCGCTAAAAAGAAAATTTTAGAATCTTTTACAACTCTTGCTTTAAGAAAATATTGATATCTCTGCTTTTTTTTCCTTTTCTTTTTTTTTTTTAATACCCTAAATGCATAACTCCATATTTTAGGGATAGCATTTTAGGTCTTTTCCAGATGAATCTAGTCATGTATGCTTTCTCAGTCTTCTAATAATCTGTGATCTTTCCTTTTCCTGATGCAAAAGTTTAGTTTTTCTAGGCCACTTAACCTGGAAAATTAAAATCCTATACTGGACTGCCTCTGCTGGGCCAAAGCATTAAAGCTGAAATATACTTCTGTATTTTTTCATTCCTACACCTTGTAAAAGATGTGAAAAACATGTTTACATCACTGTCTTTACATAGTTTCAAAAATGCTGTTTTGAATTTTCTCATTTCCCCTTCAGTCTTGTAAGTCTGGAAATCCCCTCCATCACTCTTTTTCTTCTGGTCTAGTCTTGCTTTTAGGTACAGCATGAATTACTGCCAAAGGACTATGCCGTGCATTTTCAGGTGTCTGGTCAAAGAAGGTGCTCATTGACCTAGGTTTAAAATAAGTGACAGTGCAGCATCTTAGAGGTGGGGTTGTCATGCCAGTAAATGGAAGAATTCCTAAAGCATTTGGTTTCAGTTTTTCACATTCTTTCCTCAGAGTAAGGTTTCAGGGCTTTCTTCTTATAGCAGGCTCTGATATTTTCTCTGTGGGAAATAAAAGAGATGAGAAAATTGCATAACAAATAATCACAGATTCAGACAATGCAGGCATGTCTGTGCATTGCAAGTGTCTGCAGATTGCACTTAGAGGATTTAATCCTAAGGCAAAAGTTTAACCTCATCGATCACATCTTGACCAAGCAGAAAATCAGAGACCTGGAGAGGGAGTTCAGTGGCTCCATATGTAGAATTTAATTCAAAAAATAAAAGGTAAGGCTGATATAAGAGGGGCTGGCAGCATTCCTGCCTTTCCCTTGCTGGGAAAAAAGGTCAGTGAGCAGTCAGCACACAGAGCTCCACCCAGCACACAGAAGTCCTTGGACAACCAATTTAGAGAAAGTCACTGCAATCAATAGCTAACCTCCTGTTGTTTTCAGCAGGGCAGGATTTTACCTACCAGGTCTGAAACTGGAGAACACAAGTGAGTCAGTGCAGCAAGGGTATGTGAGGTAGTAGGGCTGACAACAAAAGCAGCAGTGTAACATTCCCATTGCAAAGGACACAATGGAGAGCGTATCCTTCCAGTTTTATGACTTTATGAATATTTTGATGTGTGTTGACACATTAAAAATGATGCATAACTTAAAAATCCATGCATTCCAGCAAAAGACAGCTCTAGTAACTCGGTTCACTGCTTACTTTTCAGCATGTTCCTCACACCAACTGCAGGCAGAAAAGCAGAGATTCAGCGCTCTGGCAAACCCTTGTTTTGACATTGTCTTATTGCTGTAGGCTGTACTCTCAAACATCACAGCTAGCAGTTCTCAAATGTAATCAGATATTATTCTTCCTTTGGGTTTTCAGCATGAATTTTGTTACCTCTTAAAAAAGAATCTGCTTTCAATACTATGTCCATGTAAACTTCAGGCACAGCCTTTTTTCTTCTTTGGCCACGACTCCTGCAGAGCCCTTGCATTGGTAACTCATACATTCTGTGATATAAAACAGTAAAAGATATTATATTTCTCCTCCCACCTGGGCTCAGGAGCAGGTACCCTTTTAAATCACTTCTGGTCTGCTCATTATTTGTTGGCAATATTTGCCAACTTGCTGAATAATTTATACTGAAGTCCTGATGTCAACAGCACAGTTCACTTTGCTACAGTGCAGCTTATCCCTACTGCTCAGGGTCAGCTGAAGGTAGCAATGCTCTCACCTTGGAATACTTCTTCTGAATTCCATGTTCCACTGCTTGTTCTTCTCTACTCTTTTTATGTTTTTGCTAGTGTTATATTCATGATGTCACTGTCTAACACACAATTATACATACATTTATCCATTCTCTGCATGACCTGTAACATGAAGGAAAGTATCATCAAGAGAATATTATGAGTCTACTTAGATTTTTTACAATAAATATCAACAAAAATGTAAACCTGACCTTTTCATGGTAAGTCTTCTAGTATGGTAACTTGTTAAGGTGAACAAGAACCTGTAAAAGAGTTTTCAAATAAAGGAGAGTAGTGGAAAGAAGCATGAAATATGTAGCTATCATGCAGCCTATGCAATTGAAATGGTTTGTGTAGGTGACTGGTCACATGACTGTGAGAAAACAGGTTATTGTTCTGTCTTTTTGGAAGGTTACAGGGATCTGAAGAGCAGGAGAATAAGAGGCAGCAAAAGTATACAAAGAAATTTCCTGGTAAACTGCAATAAATTTAGCAGGAGATAGCAAATATAGATCATGGTTGAAATATTTATTCTGCTGTTTGCAATCATAGTTGCCATGTTTGCAAAGATTACATGGCAGTGGGAAAAAAAGCCACATAAATATGACCACTTTCCTGAGGATCGTGTTGAGGATTCACTCTCTAAATATTTTTAAACAGCAAGCTAACAAAGTGAAACAAATCTGAATAAAGGAACATAAAGGTGAATGTTACTTCAATATCTTCTCTGAAGCTGTTGTAATAGTGATGATGCGGTAGTTTTTTTTCCTGTTTAAGCAAAATTGTTTACTACTGGAACTGTTAGTCAAGTACATGCCAAATTGTGTGTTAATTAGTATATTCTCTCCTCTAGTGTACCAGCTAATTTGTTTTTTTGCCTTTATTAGCACTTACAAAGGAGCTAGTGAAATTATTCTGTCTCTGAGAGAGACTCCCCCTGCTGTGGTTAATAGTTTGTGTTAAAATTCATCTTCATCCAGAACTCAGGTTTCAGGTTTAAGGCAGTTGTGGATCTTTCACTTATACCCACTGAAGAGAAATCTCTACCTGCTAATAGTTTAGTGTACAATAGTTTAGTGTATATTTCTAAACAAATATACTTTTTTAAAAAGGTGTGATGAATTACATACTAAGGCAAGAGTGTTGGTTAGATTTCTATTGACTGTGTAGAAAAACTGTATCACCTAGCCCTGATCAAAATTTCTATATTGTACATAGCTAACATGAAGTAAGAAGTAATAACTAATTCCCAGATGGATAAAATTGCATAAAATTAATTACAGCTGCTGTATTATCCAGATAGACCGATAAAACTGCAAAAAAGCTGCACATTTTCCAATCTGAATCAATTATCTATGATCCATTTTCTGAACTCTTACTTCTATTTCTCTTCTGGAAGGTATGCAAACAACATACAAAAATAATTCAAAATCAAGACTATGAGTCTTGTATTGCATCCAGAAACATGTTTGCAGACCAAGTGTTAATGCAATCTCCAGCTGCATGAGTCCATCCACACCATTATTATTACTATTATTATTATTATCTTTTTTTGGTGTCTCATTTAATGAAACAAGACTCCTGAAAAGCCTGTACATTTTTTTTTCCTGCTAGAAACATAATCAGCAGTGCAAAGTTTCTTGCTGTGAAGTCTACACAATAACATTTTCTGCATCTTTGATTTGTGGATGAAGAAAGTACCAAATAAGCAAAACACCCTCAAAATGCTTAAAGTAAAATAAACCATAAATTTTTAACTAATGTGATAGAGAATTTTCTATTGACCTGTATTACTTGCCCTTCAAAGAACATTACCCAATATAGCAGTCCTTTTATCTAAAGCATTAGCAGTCATTTGTTTGTTAAATGAGTTTAGAGATCTACTTAGACACAATTTAAACACCTTTAAAACTCCATTAGATATGTTTATTGCCAAAATTTAAGTAGTATTCTCTTAGTTCTTCTCCATTGCCTTAAAAATGGCAAATGCACAAATGTCTGGCAATGCAAATTAACCCTGTGGTTTGTCAGTCTTCTGAGGCAAAAGTTTGACATCAATGTAATCTATTGACCACTAACACTATACACTAGTAGGTCTCCACTGAAATGGCCACAAAAAAAAGGGAAATTAGGAGAGGTAAGTAGAAAAAACAGTTCTGTGTAGTGCTGGAGTTTGCAGACCCAAAAAGAGTATCAAGAAATCTCAGAAATTTTTAAGACTTTTGTCATATCTACATAAAAGCTGAAATTTCTCAGGCAAAATACCACAATCAAAAAAGAAATTAGGATTTTATGTCATTCTCAGCCTTATCAAATAATAGTTTTGAACATTTTATAGTGAAGACTTGTTCAAATGTTTGAACAAATTTTTACAACACATCTCAAAGCTCAAGATGACAGGATGTATAAGAACTGTTCACAACTTCGTAGGAACCTAGAGGAATCTTGATTTATTTGAGAAACAAAAATAGGTTTGTTGGCTTTTAATTAATAAAACTCACTGTCACCAAAATAGGAGTCTGGGAAACTGAAATACAAACAAGCAAATCCTAAAACCTAAGCAAAATCAGTCTGTCATGTCTACTTGCATTAAACCTGCTCTATAAGTGAGAAATCAGCTAAGATTTATGATTTCAGTCTCTTTCAGATAGGTCTTACAATTCATAACAGCCTACCTGTTCAGGTATTAGGAAAGATGCAAATAAAATGGGTTGCTAAAATGCATGAATAAACACCATGTAAAAAGGAAAATAACTGACAGTGCACAATCATTCCAACAAAATATCATTGTTGGAAAATGTCAGTCCAAACTGAATTTTTCAGGAAAGAGTTGAATGTTTTTTCCTTTTTCTTCAAATACCTCCTTATTAGTCAAGCTTACTGCATTTCTTTATACTAAAATAATCCATGTATTCTTTAATCTAAGCACTGAAAAACATTATTTTATGCCTTATATTTTCAGTAAAGACAAAGTGGTTTACATTCAAGAAGTGACTAGTCAATCCTATTGTATACTATTAAATATTTCTACAAGGATGGAGTTTATATATGATCCAAGTAGATACATATTTTCTAGAGTAAAGCATTACTTTAAGGGACTTTTTCTTTTGATGACTTTAATAACCAGCTTTTGTTTTCTAAAATAATGTTTTTCTGTCTAGAATAAAGGTAAAGGCATATTTATAGTGATTAATATTTTATTTATGGAAAGTGCTACGAAATTGTTTGCCATTTATATTATATTTGTTATGAAGTGTAAATTCTGCATGTGTGATGAAACTAAGGACAGTAGAAGAATGAGATCAGAATCTTCTAACCAAGCCCAGTAAAGTCTGTGAAATAGCTCCTGCTAGTGTGTAAAAAAAAAAAAGACAAAATTCCCCTCCATTCTACCCTATTTGTGTAGCTTGTCATTAACCACACTTTCAACAGACTTGACCTTCTCCTTGCTTTTATAAGGAATTCCACAGATAAATGTCACCAGAGAAAAATACACTTTTAGTCGAAATATAGCAGATAGCATGCACCTCTATAAATGTCTAGCACATATGACTACCTGAAGAATTTTTAAAATAAATGTCTTGCCATGAAGAGAATAGTGTTGGCTGAATTAATCACTGGGAAATGCTTCTGCTCCATGTACTCTCTCTCACCTGGACATTTACAACTGCAGCATGTAGCTCACCCTCTGTCTGTGTCAGTTCCAAGTCTCCTCACCACGGCACAAAACATAAATCAGATATTGAATTGAGCAGACCTTTCGGACTCCATTCTGGTCATTTATAGTTACACTATGCTGAATTATACCATGTGCCCTTTATGTGGCCCATGGGATGATTTTTCTGCCAAGAATTCTACCTCTCAGACCAATAAAATGTACAGCAATACAGCAGCCTGGACTGAAAAGAAGGGTTTCATTATTTTTTTTATTTTATTAAACAGTTTATCACAGCATACTGAGGCATTTATTCTTCCACCTAAGGATACACAGTCTACTTGAGTTAAAATGTTTGTCTAGAGATGTTATATATGTTAATATATACCAATGTGATTTCATATATTTTCCTGGAAATCAGAAGCTCAATGTCAGCAGTCACAACATGAGAGAGAGCATACACATATTCTTGAAGGGAAATAGTCAAGATGTATATGCATTCTGAAAATGACTGAAAGTGTTACAGAAAATGACTCAAACATAAATGCGAAAACCACATTTCTCAGATATAGACATTTGCAACTCCCTGTAAAATAGGATGAAAATGCCTGATGTAGGAGAAAAAAAAGTAGAAGAAAGATATAGTTCTTAATCGACATCTTGCCACAAAATTTAAAAGTTCATATTCATACAATATTGTGATGTGTTGAGGTTTTATGTTACTATAAGCTAGATGAATTGAATCCATTGATAGATAAATAGATAGGATGTGTTTGACCCATCCTGAACTAATATTAATTCACTAGAACTTAAAATGAGAAATAGAAAGAAGTGAGATTAAAAATAGATCCAAGGGAAGCTGATGAGAAGATTCCTATTAACTTTCAGGAGATTAGCTTTACCAAACACTTAATTAACTGCATTATGTTAAATATGAAATACCATATCTATTACATGAAAAGATTCAACCACCTGGCATTTACATCAGTAGAAACAGTAATAGTATAGCCTTAAATTATAACATACTAGGTCATGGTACTGCTGGTAGTCCCCAAAAGTCAACCATTACCTTCAAAGGGAAATAAACAATTCTATAATAGATATCTGTCACCTGGCAAAAGCTTTGAAAAAATAGAAAGAAAATAAATCACTAAACCATGAGAATTGTGCTGTATTTATCTGGATCTGCTACCCTTATATAAATAGAACAGTCCCCTCACACAGTGAGTTAAGTTATCAGGAGGGTTTGATTCTGTTTCTTGCAGTTTAGGGGAGTTGTTTTTTTATTTCCTAGGAGGATTAATATTATATCATTTCAAACAAATAGTGTTTCAATAATTAAAGTGCTTGATAGTCTCTTTGTCACCTTCCTTCTCTCCTTCCCTTCTTCCTTCTGTCTTTTTACAAAATTTGTTGTTGCAATTTAAGTTTTCTGCACCTAAATAGTACCTTTGGATTGAGTTTGCTTCCGGCATTTTACTGTATTGGGCTGAAATGGTGTTAACTCTTTTAATAGCAGCCCACTGGGTGTCCTCTGGGGTGCTGCAGTGTTTTGAATCTGTGACTAAAATGGATTTGATAACACAGAAATATTTAGACTATTACAAAAAGACAGACTGGGTGAGGTTGGCAGGGACAATCTGGTCCATCCCCAGCTGCCTATGGCCATGTCCAGAGAGCTTCTGAGTATCTCCACAGCTGGAGACTCCTCAATGTCCCTGGACAACCTGCAACAGGACTCCATCACTTTTGAGTAACTGTGTTTGCTTGTTCAGAGGAGTCCTCCAGTTTTCCAGTTTGTGGCCACTGCCTCTTGCCTTGTCACTGGGCACCACTGGAAAGAGCTTGGCCCTGTCTTCTTTGCATCCTTTCTTCAGGAATTTCTGAACGTTGGTAAGATCCCCCTGAGCCTTTTCTGCTCCATACTGAACAGTCTCAGCCTTTCCTCATGGTAGAGATGCTCCAGTCCCTCAGTCACCATAGTGACTTCTTCTGGTTTATAAGCAGCCTCTTCCTTTCCCCCCATCCTCTCCAGTGAGAAAGGAACAAAAGGCAGAGATTATTGATTGGGATAACAACTTCCTAGGAGAAAAGGTATTGAGATAAGGAACAACAAACAGAAACAGCAACGATACTAATAACAGTGCAAAAAAGATGGTGACTGCTTGTGGAAGTCACACTGACTGGATATTATCGTAGCCAGAGACATGCAGCTTCCCAAGACAAAGGGGGAAATGCCAGGCATTGCCACGCCCACATTTCTTAACTTTGAACCCAATTTCCCCTGAGCCCATGGCAACAAAACACAATGATAGACAAACCCTTCAAACTGGACCAGCCACACCAGACCACCACACCATTCTGTTTGCTACTTTGCTGCCCCCCAAAAAAGGAAAATGGTCACTTATATTCCTAAGAAAGTATCCCTTGTGTGGTGTATTATTTCAGTGAGTTCATCCACCAATATTGGCTGGAGCCTTTGGTGCTACAGTGTCATATCCAGAATGGCAATGAATATTAATTTTTATTACTGTAATTAGTACTTTCTTTGGAGAAAACAACTTCAAAATGAATGTTTTGCTGTGCAAAGAGTTAAATCAATCATGCTTCCTGTCTTTCCTCTTTGAATTAGAGTAAAATTAGTCAAGTGGGACCCTTCAGAAAGGGACACTAAAGGGCCTCTAATGTTTATTGCTCCCATTGAAATGAACTGAATTAAAGCATCCTAATGTTTATTGCTCCCTTTGAAATGAATACAATTAACAGAGGCAGCACACCTGATGGTGCTATCATGCCTGGTTCACCTAGCCCAGACAACACATTACCTAATGCTAAGCTGACTCATTTTGAAGGGAGGCACACATTTCTTAGTAAAATTTTTCCAAAATTTCTTTTACTTTCCTTTCATATATCCAGACAAATAATTTAACTACATTCCATACATATGTATGCATTTCAGCTTCAAAATCTAACACACAGTTTGTTGTATCATTGTTTCTAATGAGAATGAATTAAAACCCAACAGAGACCTGACCCAGAACCTTTCACTTCCCCTTAACTGTCAGTTTGACTTTCTGTAACACTGTGATCAACTGAATCCTAAGTGGGAGTTGACACTGTCTCAACTTTCTGCAAATGCAGGTAAAATGGAATGTGAACTGCCTGAAATTCAAAGCTGATGTAACCTGGTTCTGCACCATTACACATAATTGGTATCTTCAGCTTTGTACAGCTGCAATTTCATTTCTTTAATAGCATGGACTTTGATAAGAATCGTGTTGTGGACTTTTTTTTTTTTTTCCATTTTGGGTGAGGGTTTTTTCTTCTTTTCCTTTCTGATATCGCAGCTAACTTCTTGCACAATGCAAAGTTCATTTCTGAAAGAAATCCTGTCATTGGTCTTTAATAGCAGGTTAATGGGCTGTGAAATCTCAAATTTTCAAGACTTATTCTGTTACAAGAAGAAGTATTCCTTATATCTTTTCACTGGGCAGAAAAGATCTCTTCCTTTAAAATACCTAAATACACAGCGCACAATTGTATCACAAATCATATCTAACAATGAGATTTTCTTTATTTTCTTCTGATATCAACAGCATTTTGGAAGAACTGCTGCCTCAGGTAGCATTTGCTATTCCTCTGTGAATCAATAAAACTTTCTGCCATAGACTAGAGGATGTGCCTGCTGTGAACTTACAAATATTAGATGAAAGGATTCACGCACAACACATCATCTATAAGTCCGTGGTTTAACCCACTGTCATCTGCTGCATGATTTCTTTCATTATTTGACATATTTTCTCCCTATTTGCCATTCTAGTCTGGACTTTTCATAATGCATCCGTGTATAAGCAGTGTATACATATATATATATATGTATACATACACACACACACACACAAACACACACACACACACACACATATGCATACACAAATGTGCATGTAATGCCTGTAAAAGCATATTTATAAAGTGAAACTCTAAGTGAGAAAGTAAAAAAGACCATGAATGAGGAAAACATTTCCCCTAATTTTAAAGAGATGCAGACTGTGGCCATTTATAACAGTGTGATACTGCATGCAGAGAGCTTCAGAAGCATTTTAATTAATCATAAAGTGATTTTCCAATATGAATGGTCTACAAACTTTGCAGAACTTCAGCATGATTCCTCTAGGAAATGTTAGAATGGCAGGTTAGGATAAAAGCCCAGAAGTATTTGCACAGCTAATTAATATCTGCATATTCAATTGTTAGTCTTAGGAAACAGATTGCTTACTTTTTTTTTTTTCGGAAAATTGGCAAGGTAACATCATTCTGTCTCTTCTGTGTTATTCTTTAGTGATGTAATATCAAGGCAGTCCATTCAAATTCAAGTAATTTCTAAACAAAAATATATGCATGTCAGCATACCTTTCCAAAACACAGTTCACTCAGATTGAACTTCATCTTTTTCTTTTATAAAATATCACTGTACCAAATGTGCCTCAAAGACTTCAAAGAAAACATGACAATATTTGAAAACAAAGCAAAAACTGTAGAAATTTTAAAAATCAAAATAATATTTATCAAGTACCCCCCTCCCCACTCCCTATGTCTGGCTGCGCCAAAAGCAGAAGGTGATTAATTCAGGGATATAATAAAAATGCTTTTTAAAGACAGAATCCCTTTTAAAGGTTATTTGACTATTAAATATCACCAGTGCATCCCCTGAACCTACTCCACAAAATCAGTGATGCTGGGCAAATCCAAAACATAAGGTTCTTGCCTTTCCCTGCCCAGCTCACTCTTCTGTTCATACAGAGCACATCCCAACCTACTTTCCCATCCTCGTACTCTAAATGTCCTGCAGTGCTGAAGTGGGAATGCAGTTTTTCTCAAGTTCTCAAGCACGTATTTAGTGCAGTTCAAAGCCTGAATGTTTGTGTCCAGGTCCAAGAGAGAAGCCATGCAGTCGGTTATGGTGTCACCATCGGTGGTTGTGCTTTAGGGAACATGGAAACGTTGTGTTAACCACAGTCAGAGAGGAGAAGCTCAGAATGATAAAAGAAATTCAGTATCTTTTGCCCTGGCTTTCTAATTTTGAATCTCTAAGGTACATTCAGGTCTTCTGGTCTTCAGGCTCTGCTGTGCAGCCTCAAGGTCGGAAAGATTTTTTATGGGGTTTCAACCTAAGAAGTCATCTGCAGAGGAAAGTTTTGTATCAAATGTTAAAAAAATGCAAAGCAATAAGAATTGCCAACTTGTCTTTGAATCATAAGTAATTTTTCTTTACACACTATTTATAAGTAAATTTCAAGCAAGTTTCAGAATCTGTTTCTTGAAAAGGTCTAATACATGAATAGAAACTATTCTGTAAAATAATTTAAGGACAATATTCATCTTCCTTTAGAGAAAAATAACCTGAGTTCTATTTCAGCTTCAAATATATCCCTCATTTTTGAAGTGCTAATTGACATATATATCATCTTTTATTTCACATAACTGTTTACTATATATCCAATAGCATTGGATATATATTTATTAGTGGCATATTTATTAAGCAATAGTATTGCAAATATTGTTAGAGTACCACATAATTTTAAAGAGTTGCTATTCTTTAGTATACTTGATTTCATGAGAGAAGATTATTCACCTGATACATTTTGGAAATGTTAGAACTTCACCAGGTTACACATCAGAGATGAAAAACCCCTCTAGGCCTGCCTAGGACTCATTAATTCATTGTCACTTACTTTTGCTAGGTGTAGGATGAAAAAACTTTGGAAATTGTCAATATTTATACATTTATATTTAGATATTCTGGCATTTCCTGCATGACAGTGAGATCAATTCAAGAGAGAGAAATGAAAGTGTTGACATTTTTCTGTTGGAAAGTTTTCTGCTGATATCAATTAAAATTTCTTAAACTCACAAACTTTGATAGCATTAAATACTTAATTCAATATTTTCATTCAAGAAGTTTTAGAGCAGGCATATATAAAGACAGTTTTACTTCAGTTGTTTGACATCTATCACTAGGAGTAAGATATCCTAAGAAAGAGCTGTCTTCTTTACTAACATCTCTTTTTTTCAGCAAATATTTTTATAGTTCTTCAGATGTTGTAAGTTTCTAATTATGGTTCTCCCTGAAGGCCTTTAATATTCTTCTCTAAATATTCACAAGCACAATTGTCTTCTGGAAACCCTGTTCATAATGTTTACCCAAACTAATTTTAGGAGTCTAATTTAATGGGTGATTCAGAGTCAAGATTAACTCAAGTGTTCTGAGTCCTCTCTAGACTCAGCTCTTTCTTGTCAGTACTTATAGGTTTATGGCCTATATATAATAAGCACATATAGTGAACAGACAGCCCCCTGTGCAGAACATATACGTGCTCCCCAATGTGATGAATATATTACCGTTACAGGTGCCACAGAGATGTCAACTCAAATACTGGACAATGTTATTCCAGTGTTACAGCCTAACAAGGCTATAGCATGAGCAAGGAGTAGATATGTGCTTGTGGACAGTCAGTAGGGATCACTGACTTTTGTTATCAGCAGTACTCACTGCTATTTTGCATAATTTATTCTTTAAAATGTTATTTGGATATATCAGAGAGCACTTAGAATGCTAAAGGTTTCTGAGGATCAAAAATCTAATGAAGAAATATGATGAGACTGTTTCCCATCTGACAATATTTTAGAATCTTAAACTGATGCCAAAATCTTCTAATTAGCAGGTTTGAAATTGGATAAATATATAGAAAAGAATTAAATGTAGTGAGAAAAGGAGTTAAGATTTAACACACAGAAACAAATACGTAGTTTCAGTTAACTAGAGCGGGGAGTTAAGGAAATGCAGTCTGATAGCAGAGGAGATACAAAGGACAGCACACAGGAGGGGATGACAGGAGAATTTAAAATTGGTCTGTAAAGCTGAGAAAGGAAGATGAGGTGTATCAATGCAACAGAGGCCATCTGGAAGCAGTAAGGTGGGAAGTGGGGCTTAAAGAGAAGTAAGCAGAGGGATGGAGAGTTGAGGAGCTAACTACATTGCAAACCAAGACATGAGCAAAGAGAGAGAGAACAGAACAAACCTGAAACATCAAGACTCTTTGGGTATCCACTTCTGAAGATAAAAATAGGCTGGTAAACACCTGAGATGTCTGACAATATTATGTCTCTGACATCAATGGGATAATATTTTTGGACAGAAAACAAGTTAGGTGACACAAAACTAAAGGAGGCATATGGAAACATTTGTGTAACCAGAACAGGAGAAAAAAGTGGAAACAAAAGACAGTACAGACCTCTAGAGAATAATGCATAAAGGAGGGAAGAACTACCAACATGAAAGCTGATTGAGGTATACTTGTCTAAGAGGTGTGTATTTTCCCACTTTTAAACTAGGAATAAGTCATGTTCATGAATAATTTGGAGAGTTAGAAATGTAACTGAGAATCTGGTCTGGGAAATATGGAATGGCACATTGTGTAGAATGTTTGAGAAGCTATAATAAAAAAAAAGGATTCCAGAGAGAGATTAAGAAACACAGGTCTGAATGGAGCAGTGAAGAAAAAGTTGGAAGAATGGGAGGTGAAGAAATAGGATAATTAACAGGGAAGGATGAAGATAATGTGCTGAAGATATAGAAAACATTAGTTTTATGGGAATTATTACAGGAGTAGAAAGATGCAATTATATATGTATTTTACAAATTAATTTAAAATTACAGATAATTTAAAATTTAAAAATTAAAAAAATAAAGATTAGGTTCAGATATAAATCTACAGTGCTGGGAAAGACAGACAAAGAGAAAGAAGGGTAATCTTTCTGATAAGCAGAGGGGAATGGGAGTGGGAAAGAGAAATTAAAAATATAAAAGTATATGTGGGGGTCTTGAATTCATGAAGGAAAGGGAGGGAGATAGGAACCAATCATTTTAATAAGGATGAAGTTATATGTCTGATCCAAATGAGCCGTGAATCCATTTGCTTAATGGAAAAATGTGTCCGCAAAGTCTTCATTGAAGAAGGTCATGAATAATAAATGTATTATTTACATGTTTCCATTAGTAAAGACTGATGATCTGCAGTGTGCTGATGTGGATCACGGATGTCTTGACCAAGTAATGATTGCCAGAAAAGTCACAGTTATGGGAGTGATAGAAATATATGTATAAATAAAATACATTAGTAAAACAGAAATCATAGTGATTTTTTCCTTCCCTGGTTTGGTGCTAAGTGTAAGAATCACCAAAAAATATGCAAAGGACTTTCAGAGAAACATTCAGTCGTGTTTATTTGGAGCTCTGTGCTTTCTCTTCTTTGATCCCTAGAATCAGATGGATTGCAAGAATAACAGGGAAACACTGGAGGAGTGATTTTATTAATCTAGTCCTCTCCTCAGAGGATCAGAACAACCATTGGATTAAGAGGATTAATTTAGTCAGTGCAGAGAAAGTCACAATCTCTGTTTTGAAAAAAACATCTATAGAGCATAGTGTCAGATAGCTTATGCAGTAAAAAAATGAGACTGCTGATTTCACCATATATTCTACTGTGCTACAAAGTTCCATGTTTTTCACAACTATAAAGATTTACTGTACTGAATTCAGAGCATTTGATGGCCTATGACAATTGCATTTGTTCTCTATCCCTTAGGAATTTTATAATTGCATGAACATTAGGGGGACTTATAAATAATTCTAATAAACGGTAGGGCTTTTTTACACTAACTGTGTACTTGTAACTATGATTTTCCAGCAAGGAAATTAATGGGAGCTTTTGTTTAATCTTCTTGGGGAAGTAGACTTATATTGGGCTAGTCCTACAGAACTCACAACTCCTCCTAAGGCCCAGGTCAGAAATCAGTGTGTGGTCTCCTTCTAAGGACATCCATGGGTGCAGGGAATCAGTGTCATTCAGGGAATATCTGTTCAGACACATTCTCTTCCTACAGCTAGAGCATCATCAGGGGAAACCATCTATAGCAAAGGATTTGCAACCAGATTGTAACAACAGATGATCTACTGCTCCTGCCTCCAATCTGCTACTGAATTCCAGCTGATCCAAAATATTTAGGAAATCTCCAGTACAGGAGGGCTTCAGTAGCAACTGGATGTCTTCATAAATGTTCCACATTTGTTTAATCCTTCATGGATGGCAAAGTCCATTGCTCAATTCAACTCAAGCAGTAACATTTTATTGGCATGACAAGATCTGCCAAAGTATAAATGAAAGAGACAACACCCTCAGGGGGTCTGCACAAGATAAAAAGGACCTATACTCAGTGTTTCTACTCCTTTCTGTAAGTCCAAGAGAGGGAGTAGTTATTTAGCCCAGTTTAGTGATAATAATTTGAAAGCTACTTCTGCGGGAAGATGCAGCATCACATTCTTCTGAGTTACCAGATGCCAAATACAGTTCAATTATTCTTTTTGTGTGTTTGTCCCAGCAACCCTAATTTTATTTTTCTCTTTTAAAACAAAAATATACAAGGATCTTAATTATATAAAGCTTTTTATTTATACAAGCAAGGACCATTAAGGAATGAATACATGTTATTTATTTTGGTTTTTTCCTAGTAGGTTAGGGCAGTGGAGTTACAAGAATTTGTACAAAGAATTTGTTACAAAGAATTTGTGCCATGTATTCCAAAAAGTGAAATAAAAGCTTTTCCCAGCTCTCTGAATCTTAGACTATCAAAAAAGTCATACTTAACAATTATGAGATGTGAAAATATACCCCAATCTTTTTGCTTGCCATTTTTGCTTTAATCTTTTGTGACAGTGATTTGACACATTTTGTCACAACTGAAAAATATAAACTAAGAAAAGAAGTAGAAAAGGTTAGTCATAATAAAACAATTGTTGTAATTTGTACTATTATAAATGTCCTCCTTATGGCTGATAAAACTATTCAGGTAAAAGACCAAATGTATATATGAATGTAAGAAATTTTCTCTAAAATGGAAAAATGAAATAATTTTATATCTCTCCATCTTTCTTATAAGTTACCCTTTGGAGACTGCTGGTCATTCTCAGTCTCTGGATCTTTTTCTAGTGAATCAATGTCTTCTGAGAATTAGTGAGGTTTCAACAACTCCAGTAGATTCGGAACAAGCTATTCAAGCTGTCTCATGCATTATAACTTTGTTAAAGTCAGCATTTGTGTTGGCGTTTTGCACCTCGGTTCGTGTCTGGCAGTGTGCCCTCTCCTCCAGCTCTTCCCCACTCAGGTTCATTTAGTTCATTACTCTCGCCTAAGGTGGAAGAACTTGCACCTGCCTTCAGTGGAGTGAAACCTGTCTGTCACAGTCACTTCGAGTCTGAAAGCTGTTCCCCAATCTGCTTACAGGCAGATAGAGCCCAGTGCTCTGAGTAGATGTCATTAGCGAGCTCTTCATTCCATTTTCCAGGCTGTTAGTGGAAATACTGTGTTGGTCAGGACCTACTGGACCTAAACAGATATATTTGCTGCATCCTTCTGTTTTAAGGGTCAGCCCTTGATGATCATGCTCTTAATACAGGTTTCCACTCAGTTTTCTGTTTCTGTTCTCTAATCCATGTTTTCACAGTCAGATTGTAAATTGTGTTGTACAGCAGCGCCAAAGTCTTACCAAACTCTATTTATATTCACTGCTCCTCCTCTATCTTCATGGCCTGTTACCTTCTTCTGCAAGAAAAGTACAGAGGCTTGACATGATTTAGTCTTGAAAACTTGATTTTGAATGTTGCTTGCTCTATTTTCATCTAGACACTTTCCTCCCTCCCTGGTTTCTGAAGAATTAAAATTAAGCTGCCTAGGTCTTTAATATCCTGGCCTTTCCTTGCCTCCATCTTCAAGGTAAGATTGTATTTTGTGTTTTATTTTATTTTCTTCCAGAACCTCATTCTTTGTCCAGGCATTCTCAGAGTGAAGTTCATTGATGCTAAAAAATTTTAAAAATTTGTTATTTTTTCAGTTGCACCCAATATCATCACATTTTTTCAGAGCTATTTATAAGCATGTGCAATTCTATGCTTGCCTTTTTTTTCCCCCCTCTCTTTGGAGTCTGCAGTGTATTTATTCCCTGTAGATCAAGTTCTGTCTATAGCACTGTAAACAAAAATCAGGGCCACTCCTCACTGCATCAGGGTTTATCACAGTTCCACAGGACAGGAAGAGAGGCAAAGCTCAAATGCATACTTTAAAAATTACTCATATACAGTCTTGAGAGAAATACTTTAAAGCTCCAGAATTTTTTTTTTAATCATAATTGCTATAACATGTAAAATTTTGCTTTATTAATAGCACTGGCAAAACTTCTGTCAAGACTATATAAACTTGCTTATTCTTATATGGTCTTACTTTTATTGGGTTGCTAAAAGTCAGCTGTTCAAGATTAAATTTGGACAGACCTTCAAGCCTTAAAATTTGGTGGTTTTCATTTTGCCGAAACCAGTCACAGTAGTCCTAATTCCAACCTAGGAAAGTATAATTTATTTAGACAAGTAAAAACATTCTAGCAAATTTTTCTTCCAATGACACAATCAATCTTCAAATTTAGACAGCTGTGTTTTTGTGATATGAGTATATATTTTGCCATTCATCTGAAAATACCTCCTATTTACAAATTAGTATCTCAGCATTCTCATATGCTAAGTAGATATCATTTTTTTTGTTTGTTTTCTAGTGATTTTTCTCAGATATTTCCTCTTCACTGGAACATGCACAGAACTCTGAATCCCTGTAGGTGACTGGTCATGTTCTATTGCAAGAAGTCAAAGAGGTTTAGTTTAGACGTAAAAAGCCATAGCCCAGGTTAGACTGTAACTAGATGTCTCACTCCCTGAGGGGCTAGCTAGGAAAAAAAGGATGAAGCCAATATTTTAATCTGATAGAGCAAGGCACACAGAAATGAGAAAGTAAAAGTATTTATTTGGTCTATTTTACATAAATTAAAATTTCACTTACCAGTGGTAGACCTTACTCCTATGAAATAAAGCTTCACTTTTGGAGAGGTCAGAGGAGGAACCAGTATCAAACAGCTTTAACAGTGAGACCCTTATTTTTCTGAAAGTGCCACAGATTTCAGGTATTTTGTTATATTTCTAATAACGCCATCATATTTATTATTAAAATTTTGAAGGCATGGTAAGGTTATGCAATGCTTTGAAGGACCATTAATAGTTGGAAATTCTTTTCCAGCACTTTAGAATGCTTTAGACCTAGCTATCAAATTTCATGCAGCCAAATGTGTTAGTGATAAAATATAGTCAGGACCCAAATGAATAAATGAATAATTGCTTTTGCAGAATAAAAGTAGTTTCTGACTCTGCAGACATTGGCTTTGATAAATACAGCTGCCACCTAGGATAAAGCTGATATTGCCTTTCAATGTGTGGCCTTATTAAATAGAGATCTTGCTACAGGTCTTACTATAGCATGTGAGACATATTTGATTAGTTACCAGAATCACTCAGGGTGCATTGGTTTTCTTTTCTTTAGAGGTGTGGGCTGGGAGCTATTTTTTTTCACAATAACCTACTGATTTCAAATTGCTATTTCACATACATTGTTCATTAACATTTCATATCTTCATTGATAAGGGAGATAAATACCTCCCCGGGCTAGTAATTGCCTATAGAGTTTAATGCCTTCAGATGAAAGAATCCAATACACTGAGCAGATTAGAAGTTCTTTTAAAGATTTGGGATTAGTAGGGCTCCATAAATGATCTGAACCTAAGGTTAGTTCTACAAAGGGGCTTCATGCTAGTCTTTGCAATGTAAGCCTCTGGGTTTCTGGCACTGAAGGTGGCATCCAGACTCTGCATTAGATGCTTTTGTTACTTTAGTGATGCACGCAGAAAGTTTGGTGCTTTTCACTAGAAATCACATGAACCAGGATGCCTCACTAGAAGCTCCTGAAAGCTGACAAGTGCAAAAGGCTGTAAATGAGTCCCTGGTTGCACTACCCAAGGCAAAGGAGAACTTCCTGGATGACTTTTTTGGCCCTAGCCCAGAACCTTCCACATGAACTTCCTTCCTCATTTCTTCTACAGTTGGGGCAGTAGGGTGTGACTGCTCCTTTTGTACAATTGGCAGCTGGATAGCAGCAGCCAACACCCTGAACACAGGAGGCCTGAGTTTGATATCTCACTCTGCCTATGAATTTTCAAACATGCTTCCCCATCTTCCTGAAAATTGTTCTAGTTGCCAGGCCATTGGACTCAAATGGCTTATGAAGGCACTACATTCTGTGTACTATGTGACCTGGTAAAGACCAGAAAGCACTGCAGAGAAAAAGGCCACAGGAGTGGTCAGGGCACACCTCACAGGCCTGGGACAGCTGGAGAATAGCTGAGGTCCAACTACCTACCAGAAGAGGTGATACTACCAGCAAATTTGACAAACAGAGTAAATATTTGGTTCTTATGGGAGAAAGTTGCAAGGACATCAGCTACCACAGTAGTTCTCTCCTCAAAAAGAGGGCATGCTATCTTTTGTTTAGCAAATAAGAAAGCCAATTGGTCTGCTGTGCTATTTATATGCCTGTTTTCCTCTTTTTTCACTCTCTTCAACACCTTACTGTTTCATTAAGCCAGTTGATTCATCATTTGAGAGTGGAAAAGTACAGCTCACTGAGCACCCAGACAGTTTAATTTAATTTTCTCAGGTATTTAGATGGGGGCTCAATTTGATGTGACCCCTAGAAATTGAACCCAGCCCTTGTTGTTGCTAATCAAATCCTGGCAGTCTGTTACATCAGCTAGAAGAATTTCAAATTGTAGTAGCATTAGTTTGTTAGAAAAGTTTATTTTGTTAGAGCTGACATGATAATGAACCTTCCCTTTATCCATTTCAGCAGATAGAAAATTTGATCTTGAACATAAACAACTTTGTAGTGAGGAAAAAAGTATTCTACTTCTTTATTTACTTATAACAAAGTAGTTTCAGTACAATAAGGACAAAATTTGGAACATATGACTTTCAGACTTTAGGGGTTTGTCTGCACTTTCAAGGTTTGCTTGTTTGTTTGTTTGTTTTGGTGTTGTTGTTGCTTTATTTTGTTTATTTAGTGCTATTTTGCACCTAAAAATTTAGATATACTTTTTTCTCTTATCCAAGTATGGTTATCAATTTCTATGGGGAAGAGCCTTCATCTTCAGTTCAATCATTTGGGTAGAAATATGATGAGTTATCCCTTATGACTTTGTCTCAGTATTCTGCTGCATTCATCAGGGTATGCATAGTTTTGACTCCAACAATTGCAAAGTACAGATTTCATAGAACAGTAAGGTTCAGGCCTCTAACAGGTCAGAACTTGAGCTGAAAATGAAAACAAGTTGATACCCAATTAAAAAGCTATACGCTTAAAACAGAGATAAAATTTACTTTCAAACGCATATATTTAATCCATGGAATTGATATATCACAAAGTCACAGACATTATTTATGCTATGGATGAGAGTTTATAATATAATATTTCTTGAAATATTTGTTATTGATCTTAATGGTGTTTAACTTTGTGGACAGAGTCAATATAACATCCATTAATCTTCTAGTAGAAGTCTGGGAAAGAAAAATTTTGCCCTGCCTTTCCAAATGGTTTTCTGTTCAGATTTTCTCAACTGGCAGAATGTGCTTTAAGGATTTTATTTTTCTCTGAACTGTGAATCTGCTGCCCAAGGCAAGAAGCAGCAAATGTGTGGTCAAATCCAGTCTAGCAAGTCTTATTTTCTTTGATAATGGCAGCTTTGATCTGCCCAAGAAACCTATTTGGGGAAATGTTCCATGCAATTCTCACTGGTTCTTAAATTGATTAAGCCAAAAACAGAAATAGAAAAACCCTTTGCATTGTCGAGATGCTCAGGGTGAGACAGCAATGTACATTTGCAGCCCAGAAGGGCAAACATACCCTGGGCTGCATCAAAAGAAGTGTGGCCAGCAGGTTGAAGAGAGATGATTTCCCCCCCTCTATTCTGTTCTCATGAGAACCCAGCTGGAGTGTTGCATCCAGCTCTGGTGTCCTCAGCACAAGAAGGACACAGATCTGTTGGAGTCAGCCCAGAGGAGGCTGCGAAGGTGATCAGAGGGCTGGAGCACCTCTCCTGTGAACACAGTCTGAAAGTTGTGTTTGTTCAATCTGGAAAAATGAAGGCTGCTGGGCCACCTTAAAGCAGCCTTCCAGCACCTAAAGAGGGCCTACAGGGAAGCTGGAGAGGGACTTTTAATGAGGGAATTTTGACAAGAGCCTGTAGTGATGGGACAAAAGGGATTCAGCGTTAAACTGAAAAAGAGACGGTTTAGATTAGATTTTAGGAAGAAATTCTTCACTATTAGGGTGGTGAGACACTGGAACAGGATGCCCAGAGAGGTTGTGCATGCCCTATCCCTGGAAATGTTCAAAGCCAGATTTGATGGTGTCCTGAGCAGCAATTCACGGTCAGGTGGAAGGTGTCCCTGCCCATGGCAGAGGGATTTGGACTAGATGATCTCTAAGGTCCCTCCCAACCCAAACCATTCTATAATTCTGTGGTTCCAAGACTTTATGAGTGATTTGGAATTTCCAGTCCTGAAAATTGCAGTCTTTGTTCAAAGCTGACCAGATACGGTATAAGTTGTATGGAGAAAATATACAATTTACTACAGGCTTTACTTGAACTCAAACCAGCAGCTCTCTGAATGGAAGGGTTACATTACTACTTTATGAACAGTACATTCTGCTAATATATTTTTTCTTCTCAAAACAATTTTTGATATTGTACTAACTTAAACGCAAGCAATACAAATATCATCATCTACTAAAGAAATATGGCTACCTCAATAAATTGGTGGGAGCATGGTGCTAATAACACCAAGGTTGTTGGCTCAATCCCTGTATGGGCCATTGACTTAGGAGTTGGACCCCATGATCCTTGTGGATTCTTGTGGGTTACCTTCCAGCTCAGAACATTCTGTGAAATTACCATGTGTTAGAAAAAACCTTGGTTTATTAACAATTTAGCAATGAAAAGAGAATATGTTACCCCACAAGCATGTTTGGAAGGGATCATTTCCTAAGACTACTAGACTCATAAATAACATTATAGAGAGACTTCTATAACATTGACCCCTGCAGGAATGCCTTGATGAGCTCCAAATGAAACTATATACACAGCCAGAAGGTAAAACTGAAAGAGTAAAGGATGTGGTACACAAACTTCCAGTGTTCAGTATCTGTAGCTGCTCTTTCCCTCTGAATCTGATTTTGCTATGAAGAAATTTGAGTGCTGGACATTTTGGCCCATTATTTCAATGGAGGCTTTTTAAAATCATGTGCCAATTTAAAAACTGGCTTTTTTAAATCATTAAAAAGGAAAAAGTTTTCCTCAGGGTGGAAAGAATTTAGTTTGTTAAAATGTGGTTTTGTGGAATGTTTTAAAAGATATCAGTGAAGGGGAGGAAATCTGCAAACATTTCCCTTTATTGTTTCTACAATTTTATCTTTTTTTGATGACCAAAGTCCATCTTTATGACATCCATTAGTATTGAAGGCATTCTGCAGACCATTCAGAATTACGCATCTGAATCCTGTGGCAAAGCAAGAACAGAATTTTAATTTCTGAATCAAAAAACATTCATGAATAACCATGTTTTCATTGTTTCTAATATCAAACAGAAAAAAAACCCAGTAAATTGGTTTTGGATTGGGAACAGATATGCAGTTAAATCAAGAGAAAAAAATTAATAGTAAGCAATTGTTTGTTTATCTAAAGTAGAGCATTTTGAGATTTTAGCTTCCATTTTTTTTCAATGTAGCAAAAGATTAAGTAAATTAATTGCATTCTTTAACTGAAATATTAAAGCAATTTCAGAAAGTCTTAGATTAGTTTTCAGAAAGGTCTTTTAAAAGTTTCAAGTGACAATTTTGCAAATGATGAGAAATTTTAAAATATTTCAGCTCCAAAGGAGGAAAACAAAAAAGAATATTTACAACAGCTCTCCAGAATGAAAGTCTAATTTGTTGTTGTTATTCTAAAAATGATCACGTTATGTTTTCAAAGGACTTGTGCTTTACTATATACTAATGGAATTCTTGTAATGATTTTGTTTAGCAGCACAGAAACAGTGGTGGGTCTCATCTGAGATTTATCAAATGAGATGAGATGCTCATAGTCTGCTGTGGATTGACCTCTGAATTTGCTTAATAGATAATGGTTTTCTACCAATATATACACTGCAACTGCACTGCAAACTGCATCTCTTGAATGACTTCCTGATTCAGAAGAGAAACTAAATTTAGGTCCAGACTGTGTGCGCAGCTCCAGGCTGAGCCAACTGTAGCTACAGGACCATTCGCACAAGTGATGCTCCCAGGGACCACTCTCCTCACCTGAGATTTCACAAACCTCCACAGCCGTAGTGTGATCAGACTGGTGAGGTGAGCCAGGCTGAGGGTCTAAGTACATTTTGAGAGGATTACTAAGATTATATGACTACTCTAGATTTAATTGCCTGTGCAAGATCTCAGTTAAGAGAGACTTAGGCTAATATCTGAGTTTCCCGCAGTTGAACTGAGCGGAACATTCAAAAATCCAAGTGCCCGTCCACTGAGAGGTGGGCTGCACTGGAACTTGTCACAAACAAACACACACACATGCACACATGACTGTGACTGCCATCTCCCAGCTGAAACTGATAGCTTGTTGTGTACTTCTCTCCCACACTGCTCTCCTTCTGGTGTCTGTGTTTGATTTACTGCCAGCAAGGCAGAGGGTGGGAGACTTTCACATTGGCAGGCCCCAACGCTCCCTGTAGTCTGCTGGTGTTGAACTATTTGCAGCCTCTTCTGCCTTTCTCACTTCCAGTTCAATGGTTAGCAACCTATTTTATAACATCTCTCGTCTGAGAACAAACCATTTCACTTCATACACTGTTTTGGGTCATGGGAGAATCCTCACATCAAACCTCAACAAGAGAGATGGTAACTTTCTCCAGTGAAAGGAGAGCTCACTGTCTAAGCTCCCAGCTGAAGATATCTCAGGTGTTTGCCTTAGTTGGGTGCTATGACAGTCATGTAACAAATTTTCAATTTCTGCTGAGAATTCCAAGTATTTTTTAGAAAGAGAACAGAGAAAGAAGTTTCTGCTAGAGAAAATTGCATGTCTCCTCCTTCCTACCACAGTTTTAAAACCTCATGTCTTCATACATAAATTCTGACAAGATGCTATCTGTTACAATTTTGTGCTTCAGTCAGAAAATCAGTCTCTAATATCACCTAAACCACTCCATGTTAATCACATGTGTAGAATGTTACACATTTATTTATTAATTCACTTTTTGTATTGTATTTCTTTGAACACCTGGAAAATATACTAAAACAATTCTATGACAGCACAGTAAGATATATCGTTTGTGCAGCCTCATTTTTCAATCAATGAGAATTAAGACTCGAACTCTCAACCTGTTTAAAATGCATAGAAACTGTGAATACCTTGTTTCTAGGCTGATGCTGCACTTTAATGTCCATGCAACATATATTCAACAAAGTGTTTTAGTTCTCAGATCAAATTATCTGGATGAGATTGGAGCTCAATTGCCCTTGTGTCATAAGACAAACACAGGACTATTTTTCACACACAGCTCTCTAAAAAAGACTCTGTGTGAATAGCAAATCAGCTGCACAAAGGCAATGAGCTACAGAATTTATCAGAAATTTTAAAATCCAAAAATTAATTACATCTTAGACCTTATAATGTTGAGAAAGGGCTATTAGTGCCACAAAGGAATGGAAAAATAATTTAACTTGCACTGGTAGAATGAATTTTTATGTTCAGAATTCCTTTCTTTCTCTGCAAAATTACAATACACCTTTTTCATCTCATAGAGTGAGTGGCCTACTGTTTCAGCAAGGGGGATGCATATACTAAAATGGCACCCATAGATTATCGGTAATTTAACATTAATACTTTTGCATTCCCAAATCTATCTTGATGCTTACAATTTTTAAGCATCTCTATTTGCTAGAAAGATCTGGAGCTGTGTTTTCAGTTTTGTTTTACATTCTTTTATATGAATTTATTTCTGAAATAGCTTCATAATATTGGACTGATGCTTGTGCTTAAAATATATATTCCAGAATTTATGAACATAAATGCTAGTACAATTTAATTTAAATAAATATTGATTGTTTATTGCAAAGAATAGACTTTTTTTCTTTCACTGACTGTGAAAACAGAAAATGTTCGGTTAGTATCTGACAACAGGAACAAAAGATTTATTAATTTTGAAGTCAAAATTATTTTAAAGAAAAAGCTCAAGCCAAATTGTCAGTTAGTCCAAATTTTCAAAACTCCACTGACTGCAAGAATATCACCTGACCTCTAGGAGCTATGACTCCTTCAGGAAATACACATTTTTTTTAAATGGACATAGTACAGAGGTTTGTCACAGGGCAATATTTAGGTGCTTATCTTTCCTCCCAGTTTTCAGAATGACATTAATGTAATTCAAACTGAGCTATCAAATGGTTTCTTGTATTGACTTGTATTGTTAAGGGCTAAATCTGGTGGGACGTGGCACTGTTTCAAACCAGTCTTGCCTAACATTTATCCAGTTGGTACATTGTCATTGGTTCGCCTTGACATTTTCACCAGGCTGCACTGAGGAGGCTTGCAGAGCACAGTTTGAATTTCTAAAAGTTTTCCTTAGAAGATAATATAAATTAACTATTTTGTCTTTCATGGAATCTAAGGTGTTTGTGTGAAGCAATTTTCTTGACGTAAAAGAAGCATAGAAAGAAACAGGAAACTCCATTTGAATTGCCAGTAATGACTCAATGCTTTCTGGTTCCTTCAGGGGATTGATAAGACTACTTCAGAAGAACGAAAATTTGTCTCAGTATCCATATTATTTCTGATAGTAGACAAAAATATATCCTTAGGGAAGAATATTCAAACATTACAAGGATTATAGTGAATGTCTTCCAGAAATTTCTGCCAGCCTCCAGCAAAATCAGTACTTAAGAATTTCTTCAGCTAGAGAGAAAATAGTCTTCATTTCATGAGAACATAATGTTGCCACCTGCCTATAGGCTGAGTAAGTGACGTTCCTGTTAATAAATCCCTTGGGGTGAATTAGAGTGAAATGACACTGAATGGCTGGTGTGTATATGTGAGGCAGATTTATTTTAAAACTACTTAATTGAAAGGTGATACATGGACATTTTGGTTCTTTTCTGTAAAACCATAAAAACCATAAAGAAAATTTATAAGAAAAGCAATGGAAGAGAAGGAACAAACAATAGTAGATAGTGGAAAGGAAAGATATCACCACCCATGGACAGGGCAACAAGACTTGATCATTGCAATTTTGATGTCTATGGTTGGAATAATGGTTGCAGTCTTGATCTCTTAGGAGTGGGGACCAAAACAGACACTCCTCAGCTTATATACATTCCAATTAGCATGGAATCACCTAGATCTCCCCTCTCCCTCCCCTAGAGTGGGAATTCTTCATGTCCATTCTGCTGGAGAGTTCCCAGTAAGAGTGTCAGGGCACTTTGGGGTCCTTGGTGATCCCTAGCTCCCTCTGGGGATATGACCATTGTTTGTCCATGCTTCTCATAGTAACACAGCTGTGTCTTATGATGACAGCGGGGAGTTGGCATCACCAAAAATGTAAGATCTACTTTTTGGTGGCCATTCACCTTAGCTGGTTTGAAAGACATCATGTTCCCAAATGTTGCGAATACAATCAGCCACAAAGCAACCTAAATTGACAGTGGTTAGGTTGCCACAGAAAATTTTGTTTTCTGAAGACCCTGGTTTTGAGCACATAAAAGAATGCACACCTTGCATCTGCACACCCTATAGTAAGAAATTTTAAAGTTGAACTACATTGTGTGTGAAGGATTAGGTATCACATTTTGTTTAGTAGGTCACCCTACTTTGCAAGGTCACATCACTGCAAGCAACTCTATTAAAACATTCTTCTAGTTCCCTAGGCTGAGTAGTCTGCATCTATTTGATCCTTTCTCTCAAGGAAGCCGCTTATTGAGTTTGGTTTCTTTGGTCACCTTCCACTGATCCCTCTCCCTTTCTTCCATATTCCTCAGCTATGGGGGAACAGAACTATTCAGTGTGCAGGATACAGAAAAACTCCAGGTTTTTGCAATTAGTGATATTTTATATTTTGTTCCTTACTCCTTTCCCAGTAGTTCCTAACAGTTTTCTTTTTCTCACTTCTGCTGAACATTGAGCTAATATTTTTACAGAACAGTCTAGTTCTGAAGTTCATTAGGCATGCAGAATTTATGATTGTTTATTCCCATGTTCATCAATTTAAACCTGTCTACATTGAATTTTATTTACTGTTTCCTGTTTACCTTCTATTACTTCTATGCCGATACCAGCGATGTTTCTTTATGGAGTCTGGTTAATTGCCTCAGCTCTTCAAGGTAGAAATGCAGTTGCTGAGGAGAATAATAGCCTAAAATGAACATTGTTATAAAGTAAAGTTGACATCTCATAAGCATGTCTGATTTTATTAAATAAAAATAGGGAATATATACACATATCTGACCTGCTGAATATTTTATAATTCCTCTCACCTCCTGTTTCTATTTCTTTTCAATATCCAGAAATATCACAAGTACAAAATAAAGATATAAAAGTGATGTTTCGTGTTTCAGATGAATATAAGACTGGGAAATAGGTGTTCTTCATAACCCTTCCAGCCTTGGACATTTATTCTACAGTTTCATAGATTTACTAGGAAGTTACATCTGGGTTAATTTTTCCCATGTGTGACATCTCATTTCTCTGGCTCAGAGCTTGTGTGTAGAGATTATCAAATGTCAAATGCAAATGTAAAATGGATCCACGCTGTACAAAATAGTCTTTTACAGATATTGAGCTGACTATTCCCTTTAAATGTTAATGAAACTGTTATAATTACTGAAATACCAAACCAGCCTAAGAGCTGGAGATCACAGCTGTAGCCCCTTGCTCATAAATTACTGGCACAGGCAATGTCTTGGCAGAAAGAGTTGTACACGAACTTGTTCACCATGCCTGCTTTTTAAATAAAGTATGGAGACAAAGTCCAAAGAGCACAGCCAGAAAACTGAGGGACCTTTTTGTTCTACTAAAGAAGTATAAATCTTGCCCCCAACCAGGCTGCCCATCTTCCTGTCCATGTGTCTCCCTCCCTCCTTTTTTTCACAATGATATAGAATCCCGATTATAACCTTAAAACTATTGAACATGCAGTAAAATAAAGCAAGCCTCCCTAAATCTTTTTTTTAAAATAAAGATCCACTTATTATATTCTAATCTAGAATATTTAATTATGCTTGCTTTTTCTCTGTTTTCCTTTTTTTTTTTTTAAACAGGAAAACAAAGTGTGTACAAAAGTAGACAGGCAGGATGGGAGGAAAGTGAATTGAATAATGGACAAAAGGGTGACACTGCTGCATTTTTTTATGTGATATTTTTTCAGCCAGCAAGCCTGTAGCACAGATGCAGTGAAAAGGAAAATAGAGTACTTGAATGGGGTAAGTAACCTCAAGACAAAAAATGTCTAAGGGCTATGCAAGCATAACTAGGCAGTAAAGAACCAGTGATATCTATACTAAAGAAGGCTGTTGACACCTTGATTCTTTGATCTGTGAACTGTGTGACAGGCTTGCAAACGGATAGTTTATTATCTGGGAGGTGAATAACAAAGTCCTACAGCGTTTCACAGGGTTAACACATATAAAACAGCCATTTAGATGTGCACCAGGAACAGAGCGTGGGAGGAGTTTGCTTCGGCACGCTAGGAAGTTGTGCGCGCGCCGGTGCCTATATGTATGTGTACGCATATGTGGAGCGCTGCGCGGTACCCAGCTGGTCACATCCGCGGCAACTGGCGAGATCCACACCGAAGCTGACCACGGAATTGCCAAATCCTTTTAATTCACCTTCCGATGACACTGAAGGTGGCCTAAGCCCAATCGGGACCTGATTCTTATTTTCACGGAGGATCGCTATCGTTACACTCCATTTAAATTCAGGAATAAGCATCTCATGACGCCATGCTCCACTGCATCGGAACTGTATGAGCAAGGTGGTTCTTGCACAGAGAGGGAGAGACGGACAGAGGGAGAGACTTCCCAGGCTGAGAAGAAAAAGAGACATTATCTGGTTTTTATGTCTGTAGGTTGATTTTTTTTTTTTTTTAAAGAAATCTGCAGCTCAAAGGTATTGGAGTAATATTTCTGTAAGCCTTGTCTCAACAGCAATAAATTTATCTGTATCAATAGCAGAGCCAGATAATTCTGCTGCTGTTCTTACAGTGATCTGTCGTTTCATGGATCACATAGGAGATTCCAAAGAGCGACAATCTTTGTGTTACCTGACATTATAGGAGCTTAGTCATTTAAGGCAAATAACTCATGTTTGAAAGGAACTTGCATCTCACCTAAGCTTGTTTAAGGGGTAGTCATTCCTCAGGTGCAGACACTTGATTTTCTTCTTTCAGTCATTTTTGAAAGTATGTTTGGCATGCAATCTACTGATGATGTGGGGTTACTTTTCCTGTTGTGTTTTGGGTTTGTTTTATTTTTAAGTCTTTTTTAGTTGCGGACAAGTAAATGTGAAATTTCAAGGCAGTAATTATTGATTTTGTGATAGCAAAGTCCTTTGAAAGCATATTGGTATGTGATGAGTATAGACAGGCTACCTGGATTTTTTCATCATCTTTACTCCACTTCTATGTAACTGTGGAACAGTCAAAAGACAGTCATGGTAATATTCAGAAATAATAGTGACAAGCATGTTGCTCAGATAAATGGAAGTTAGCATTGTAAAGCATTAGGTACTGGTTTATTTTGGATTATATTATTTCTGTAGCAAAAAATAAAGAGTTAATTGACGTGAACAGTTACAACTCTATACAAATATGTTTTGTAAGGAAAAATACATTTACAATGGAAGTCAGGGGAAAAAAGATCTTATATCTTGAACGTATGAAAATAAAGCTGTGAAATACTCAAACTTACATTATTTGAACTCATTTAGTGATTAAAAACTGAAATGACAAAAAAAAGTAGAACAACGACTTTGCTTGCCTGATATGGTAATTGGGTAATAAGATATATTCTACTGCAAATCAATTTCCTCATTCCAGTTTAGAAGTACAATATAGCTCTGGCAAAGTAGCATCTTTACGGTCCTATGGATTGACATCACAAAGCCGTAGTCCTCTTTTGAAATCTATGGAACTGTGATAAATCTTCATGGCTCTGTATTCTAAAAGGAAAAAGGATTAAAGAAAGATTTTCAAGAGTGGCGTATTACCTCCTCTACACTATTTGGAGATGAAAGGATTGCATTATGGTGGACTAGCAGTTATCAGTTTTTCATGGGATTAATAATTAAATAGAATTTATAGCAATAGGGAAATATTGTTACGGTATAAAGATTTAAACAATGAAAAATTTTTTAAACCACTAGAACTTAAAGGTGGAATTATAGCCTATGAGTATAGAATGTATAGAAAACTCTCCTTTAGGATATGTGGTTTTTTAATTGTATCCTTTATTAACAGACAAAATCATAGAAAAATGACCATCCTAATAGACCTACCTTTATTTCTTGATGAATAATGTAAAATGAGTTGTAACAGTAACTGTTATGTACAGCTGAGATGCATATTGAGATTTATCTGAGTTGCCATTCTCTAAGAAGGGGGTCTATGATTATTACTGCTTTCCTTATAGCTTCAGGAGTCTTTATTTGTAATCTCACCTAGGAAACTTTGGAAAAGTGTTCTTTGGGAGCTTCAGAAGAAAGTAAGATACAATTAGGGACAGACACCTTTTGATGCAAAACAGTAAATGTGCTTTGGGTTGCAAGGATAGGTGGAAGAAAATCCATGTTGTTTCTTTGATAAAATGGCCAGAGCTGCTCAGGGGTTCTTGCTTGCTTGTTCTCTTGTTTTTCAAGTTGCCTGGGAAATATTTTGCAATTCGGGCTTTTGGGATTATTCTACAAGGTGAAGTAACTACATGACTTTTGAGGATGTGAATGTTGAAACTGATTGTGTCATCCAGCAATCAGTGCATTTGATTTCTGAGATATAGTTTAGCAGTGCATGAAATCTTCATGTGTTCTTGGACCTCTAGGCAGAACATAATTTTCTTTCTCCAGATTTTTTTGGAGGTAAAAATTCACAATGAGGAAATATGTTCATTACTGCCATAAATCTTTTAAATCTACCTTTTCTTCATATTTTATTGTTGTTTAGCTTTATAAAATTCTGTGTTTAGCATGTTCTCAGCAGACAAAGTTTTACTAAACGCTCTAATGAAACTACTCAGACAGGAGTTTTTAATTTTGTTTTGTTTTTCTTTGGTTTGCTTTGTTTGGTTCGGTTTTTGTTTTTTTTTCCAGAATTCATAATTTAGCCTAATTCTTCTCATTCGGCACAAAGAGTGGCCATGTCACCTTCCCTTATTTATTGATGTATCTAAGGCTAAAATTTCAAGCAGAGGCAATGAGTTGTTCATGGTAACCTCAAAAGTTTTTATATATCAGAATACACTGGATCCATTTCCATGGGATACCTTATACCCTCAGCAGTAGGCTAAAGTTAATCCAAGCATGGCAGGGCTTGATAAAGCTGCATCACTGTTATATCAAAAATTCCTCTTAAAAAGTCACTGAAAGTTACCATGAATTTTTATGAGGTTCTTTTGCTCCCCTAGAAAAACGAACTAACAAATACGAAGCAGAATTTAATTACCACATGTAAATATGTATGGAGGTTTAATGATTGCAATGTATTGATTATACTATGTTTAATTTAACAGTCTATTATTAATATACCTTATAAGGAAATTTGAAATTTAAAGTACATATCATTAAGAACACAGTTGTCAAAGATTCAGCTACAGTAATTCTAAGGTATTTTTACTACTTGTATAAACTTGCTGCCTCTTTCAGATCCAGGCTTGCAAACAGAGGGTCATGTAACAAATCATCCTCTCACATAAGGCTGTGCTTCACTGTTTTTTTCCTTCCTAAACTGGTGACATCAGCCTCAGAAAAAGAGATTTACAGGGAGTTCAAAGGATTCCAAATAAGCATGAACAAAATGTCTGAAGAGACTTCAAGGTTTCTGTCAAGCCATGGAAATGAACAGATATTCCTTGATCTAAATGTAAAGCCCAAACCTTCCTCATACACTTAGTATTAATACTCTGGGTTTTCATTATGCTTGTGAACTATCCACACACAGGAGAAGACTGAGGTTTTTATCCAGATAGTCAATTTGTTCCAGTCCACATCTTTATTTCGGCTGAAGAAACCTATTATTAGCTCAAGCAGCAACTTTCCCAGTTGAAAACACATATAACATTTTAGTAATCTAGATTTATGTCAGGTAGGTCATGAACTTTTATTGTATTCCTGTGGTAAATAACATAAACAAGCAGAAAAGCTGTTGACCACTTGTAGTGAACTGGCTCCCTTATTTCAGTTTGAAGACGGTTTCAATGAAGCAAAAAGAAAAAGCTTGCATAGAGCTGTAGAAGCCACAACAAATTGATTTTTTTCACTGCTATTGTTACCTCATGGAATTTCTACAACATGAGAGCCAAACAGCTCCAGCTGAGATTTTTCCTCCTATTTTAAGGAGAAATGATACACTTACAACAAAACATCTTGCACATATCCAAATTCTAAACAATTAACTGGGTAAACGCTTTGCTTAAGTGATAAAATAAACATTTTACTGCTTCTATTTGTTGTTCATTTGTTTGCTGTAGGATTTTGCTATCTTCCAGCTCATTGTGTGGGCAGTTTATATAGAGTTTTCTTGAACAGATTGCACTTCTCAAAGGATTATCAGTCATACCTGAAAGTATTACACAAGAGCTTATAATTAAGGGCAAAAGCTTTTAAATCCCTGGCATCTTAAAGCTGATGTGTCATACTTCCTTCTGTAGCGTGGGCAATATCTCCAATCTAATTTTTCCTCTTAGACCTTCTGAGATTGAGAGCTATCTTGGGTGTATGGATCTTGCTTTGCTGTGTGCAGTACAGTCATATTCTCAGGGCACATCTGTATTGCAATCAGAAGGGTGTCACCTCTGTACATAAGGACACTTGTAGTAGCTTTTCCATAGCTGGCTCAAATGCCATGAAAAATGCTGCAGCATTTCAGAAGTGACTGTTTTTGCTCTCCTGAGCCACTTGGTATTTAAGTGATCAGCCCCACCTTTTTTATCTCCTGTATATACGTGACTTAGAATGGGTGAATTTATGAGTATTTTGAATGTATATGTTGTAGTCACACTTGCACTATTATTATGGCTTTAATTTGAGTTAAACAATCACTAGAAATATGCACCTCCAACTATCACTTCATCCCCTCCTGAAATATAGGAGACAAAGGATGAACCACCATCGGCAAGATTTTTTTCCTCCAGTGACTGTAAGGTGAGAATGATTAGTATAGATGATTAGCTGAGACCAGCTGTGTTACTTCCAGTTGGATAAAGTTATGTAAGGTGAATTAGTTTATTTCTTTGCTGAGTTGAGTCTTGAGGAGATAAGGCTATGTAGAAAAACTCTAGTTTCCACTAGACTGATGGGGATAGTCTTGCTTTCATCACATGTCCCCAATGACTTCAACCAGAGACATGACTTGGGTTCATGGTTCCCACATCACAAAAANATGAAAAGGGTTTATTCCATCTGGATCAGTTCTTTCCTCTGGACATATATTTACTTGTGCTTCTTACAAAGAAAAAGGATTGAGTAAACTTAAGAGAACAAGGGGTATTGCATCTGTTTACAACTGCACAGACATATGCCAGAACAAAGAAACTGTAAAGCCATGGTCTCAAAAATCTTTTTGGGTTCTCTTAAGTGCTGCAGCAGTGCATGTGCTTCTGTTGTGAATCCCATTCCATGAGTCTGGCTCTCCTCCATTGAATACTGAAGAGACTTTAGGGCCTCAGGTCAGGACTGCAAGTTCCAGGTCCTGAGAAGGCAAACAGCATTCATTCACTGCAGTACAAAACAACACAGTTTAACACACCTTTTCTGAACCTAAGCCCTGCAGCAATCACACCTTTCCTCCTGAGTTGTTCCTGATGCAGGACTGGATCCAGCTTTGGCACACTTCTGTTGCTGTACTTCATGAACAAGGATACCAAGTCATCACTACTCCTAATTTTACGTTGTTTAAATGAAGATCCAGACACTGATTTCCTCTTGGCAGAAAAACTCTTTGGAAGAGTCTTCTGGACCCTGAAGCAGCTCCTCTAAGCGCTCCCATATCTGCATCTGAACGTTCCCCACCATCCTCCCAGCTCTCAATGTCACCTCTTTGGGCTGCAGGTTGATGTTGAAGGAGGACAGGCAGAAAATGCACCCCGAGTGCAGGAAGACATTAAGGTAGTACAAAGAAATATATTTGCCTGATCATATATCACCAGCCCCAAGCATACATACACATGATCCAAAAACTGAATAAAAATTTGATAGAACAAGGGATTCTGTTGCTGATTTTTTTTTTTTCCCTTCATTTCCTTTCCGCCATCATGCCCCCTGGGGTATCTTTGGAGAGAAGTTCCAAAAAAATGAAAATTCTATAACTTTGCTGGTGTCAGATTTCCTTTCACACATTACATTTTAAATAAATCTGCTTATTTTTATTATGAAAAACATTACCTTAGTAAGTCAGATATGACAGCCACCTCCAGTACCAACAATTATTTTTCACAACTTACAAAAGCTATTTTAAAAAGTAACTTGTAATTAGATTAGTGAAGCAGTTTAACGGACTAAGCATATATTGAATAACTGAGCAGAAATGTTTAATCTGAAATTATTTACAGAGAGACCCACATGTAATTTTTTCTTCCAATGCAATATTGCAAAGTCCTAATCTCTGTACTTGCATATGTCGAAATAGCAGAAGCAGTCTTTAAAATTAATAGAAAGGCACAAAAATCCACATTCCTCCTCTGCATGTGCTTACATAGACTTGCAGGCATCTTATATGTGTGCATGTTAATTCATGTGTTATGTGGACATGTGGCAATGAGTATAAATGTCTCTGATGTTGGATGTTTACAGGGAATGTGACTCATATACATGAATTGTTGATTATATGTATGTTATCATCCATTTGTATGAGCTGCAATGCATGAATCAAAGCACTTTAATCTCCAAAGGTATTCCACACAACATGGATTCGTTACCATAGCATTTATCATGCTAAGTCTAGCCCCAGTTCATTGCTGAATTGAATAATACATCTCCAAGTAGCTATAAACAGAGCTCAAATTCTATAATATATTCTGTGGCAGAGAATCCGTGTCAATGTAGCAGCCATTCTCACCCCACCAACCATGGATTTTTTTTTTTAATGTAAGCAATTGTGTCTGGGATGCAGAGAGTAATCTCTTCTGTCTCTTATGCATATACATTTTTAAATTTTTTTCTCCTTCTCTTTTTAGCTTAATATATAGTTTAATTGAAATGGCTTTTTCTATTGTTTCCTCATATTCATGGTAGCTAAATAATGAGCATCATTTTCCTCATTCTCACAAACACTGTGTGCTCTCTTTGAGCCAGAATCTGCACTATAATTTTATGAGACCATCAAAATGTTAAAGGACAGTCAGCTCTACTCTGACACTTCTGGAATCAAGAAGACCTGACAAGTGGGATGATAGCCTTAATTTTAGAAAGTCTGGTTTCAAGGTGTCTTTCTGCTTCAGATTTCTTATATGGACTTGGGCATGGCCATAGAGTATCTAAGCTCTGCATAAGGTGGTCATCTTCTGTAATGATGGACAGAGATGCACTGTGCAACACCACTGGTGAGAATAGTTAAAAACTGTCCTTCCCTAGAATTTATACATAAAAAGACATAGAAGAAAATGAAGTGCAATACAGAAAGGGCTAGGATGGCATTAACACAATATCTAGGTTTTAATGGTGCATCCTTTCAATCACATTTTACAAGAAAACTGCAAATGCTATGAATCACAGAATCACATAACCACAGAATCACAGAACATGCCAAGTTAAAAGGCACCCACAAGGATCATTGAGTCCAACACCTGGCCCTGTATAGCACCATCCCCAGGAGTCACACCATGTGCCACTCTCAAGTGTAGAGAGTGGTAAAGTCTCTCTAGAGCCTCCTTTTCTCCAGGCTAAACAATCCCAGCTCCCTCAGCTGCTCCTCACAGGACTTGTGCTTGAGATCCTTCACCATCTTTGCTGCCCTTCTCTGGACATGCTCCATCACCTCAATGTCCTTTTTTAAGTGAGGGGCCCAGAAGTGGACACAGAACTCAAGATGCAGCCTCACCAGTGCCAAGTACAGAGGGACAACCTCTGCCCTGGTCCTGCTGGGCACACTATTGCTGATCCAGGCCAGCTGCCATTGGACTTCTTGGCCACTTTGGCCCACACTGGCTCATGTTCAGTTGGATGTTGACCAGCACCTCCAGGTCCTTTTCTGACAGGTAGATTTGCAGCCACTCTCCTCCCAGACTGTAGCGTTGCAGGGGGTGTTGTGGCCAAAGCATGGGACCCAGCACTTCACCTTATTGAATTCCGTACTGTTGGCTTCATCCCATCAAACCAGTCTGTTCAGATCCCTCTGCAGAATTTTCCTGTCCTCCAGCAGATTGACACTGCCATCCACCTTAGTGTTGTCTTTGAACTTACTGAGTGCTAGCTTGTACTGATCAAGGCAGAAGCATATGGTGTCTGAAGCAGGGGGTGGTTCTTGGGCTTGCAGGAATGTTTCTGCCACTCTACCATGCCAGGCATCTGAATAATTTCTCAGACACCTCTAATTTTTATAGACTTTGTCTGTCATTACCAAGAGAAATGTGGCAAAAGCCCTGCATGGATGTTTTGTGTTATGTTATGACACAGAGGTCATAATTTTGTTTTAAATGGCAAGTTTAACTTTAATTGTTTCTCTAAATGAGACAAGTAGGTTGCTGGAAGATGTGGTTGGGAAGGAAAAGAAAGCACAAAAAATGCATGTTAATAGGATTGCAAAGAATACTCCTTGGACATACTAAAGGTTCATTACACAAACTAAAGGGCTGTATTATCTAGCAGCATAACATGTGCTTTGCCAGAGGTTTAGAACACTGTTTTTGCTTGAGTGGCAGGGAATAAGGTTTATGAGAGGGGAATAGCATCTTCTGATTATAGCAGATGAGACAGCAACAGACATCAGTTTAGGACATTAATTCTGACAGGCAGAGTGGCTGAGCAATACTTGGAGCTTTGCACTAAACTAGGTTGTCTTCCCAGATGTAGCCTTGTGTAACCTCAGTTAATGTATTCCAAAAAAAAAGTAAGAAATTTCCTTTCTTCTGTAACATGAATGTTGTGGGGAAGCACAAAGTAATGCTTTTAATGTGGACAACAGCTAGGATAGACACAGATTTGGATTTTATAGTCTACTAGCTCACTATGTTCTCCTATAAGTTATAGGGTATCATGAGAGAAGTTGTGTTCAATCTCCTGTCACTATCAGTAAATTATATGGAAGAAGAAGAAGTCAAATTCCCATGGAATACAGAACACATTACATAGGAGCAATGAAAGATATCAGTCAATTTTGCCTGCTCCCTATCTCATAATATTTGAAGAGGGAATATGGACAATAAGAACAACTTGGAATCTTCTTTCTATATTGTGGAAGTATATAGTAAACCATCAGAGGTGCTAGACATCAGGAACAGAGTCAGAATAAAAGAGTAACAATACTATTCACTTCTTATTTAATTTGTCTTTTAGCACAAGAAAAGATTATTCTTACTGCCCATATATTCATCAAAATTGCCTCAAATACTGTGTAAATTCTCCTCTTAAAATGTGAAACTGTTGGTGTGTCTGAATAGTTTGCTAAGAATTTTGTCTGCCTTCTTTGAAGAGACACAATCATTTGTCAAAACTTAATTCTGTATTGCTTTTATTTATCCTAGCTATTGTCTATAAATCACAGCATACTGATTTATATGAAAGCCAGATAACAGTGATATAGCCCAATAATCTTAAATTAAAAAACAGATCAGAGCATGAAAGAAAGATAGCTAATTGCATTAAATTACGTCATCGGGCTAAGCAGTGCAGTTCAGGTTCAGACATCCCCAAAGGGAAGACATGAAAACACTAGGAAACAGAAAAATATGACAGAAATAAGATCTGAAATAATGCTGATGACACAGCTTTTTAATAAAGTCCTCTATTTCACAATGTAGGCTAATTTGTATTCCTTTCTGGAGGTTCATTGTAAGTTTCTGTTATTCCTTCTTCCAACATCATCTTGTCATTTAAAGAGCTTTCCAGTAGTCCAAAGAGAACACCTTAAAACAATCATGCAAATGTGTTGACAGGAAAAAAGCAGGAGATCTGAAATATTTAGTTCCACTCATTTGCATTTCACCTGCACAATGTCTAAAACATTGTAAGCATTTGTTTGGTAACATTCATGTGGGATAAATATAAACAACAGAAATAAAGGTATTCTTCAAATAAACCCACTTGTTGAATTGTTTAAAAACAAGTGGGTGAAAAAAGTTATGGTATGCATTTAAAATAAGACATTTATATTAAAGTCAGTTTATCAAAACTTGGGAGAGAATAAGAGGAAAACATTGCTGCCTTAGCTCTAAACTCAAGAAAAATTCTTGGCTGTTACTTCTGCCTCTCCTTTCAAATCCCAAGGAATTAGAAATAAAGTCCTGTTCTAAAATACAAAGCCAGAATTGAGAGCATCCAATAGTTGGTTAATTTAGGCTTACTAGGATTGAATGTGAGCTGCAGTGATATGCATGCTAGTTTTATTTTGTCTTTTGCATATTTGGTGAATTTTGTAAGATGGCAAAATAAAAAAAAAGAAAAGATGATCATTTTCTCCAATAAACCTTCATTGTAACTAGCCACATGAAACAGGTAAGAAGATAATCTTGTTTTTACAAATGTGTGACAGATGCATTGCTGATGATTAGTAGCCTCTGAATTTTCCTTCCAAAGCCTTTTAAAAGTTTGGAATAAAATGGCTTTGTTTGTACTACCGTATACAACCCCAAGCTCATTTTGTCAGCCCATAAAAAGTCAGTATGTAGCATTGGCAGAATTACCAAAGTTTTTTTAATTTATGAAATTCAAAAACCACCCAGACTTATGCAAGCTCAATGTCCTTCTTCTTATATAATCAGCTTTAAACTCACATTAAACAGATTTTATTTTGTCTTTTAAACACATCTGTATTCTTCTTATATTTTTGTCTTTAAATAGTGAGTACTCATCTTATTATATCCATGCAAACAAGTGTATTCTGGTCTAGAGTCTTTGCTAAATTAAGTAATATTGCTTAACTTAAAAAGCACTAAAAATCCACATTCTGTAAGCTATGAATTACTTTTTTGCACTTTACGGTGAAAAGTTTCTGAAGTATCCTTGTCATACTTACATTGAGGTTGGGAGTGCAGATAATACTTCTATGATTTGCATCCCTGTATAAGATGAAAACCATCAATGTTTCTATGTGAATGTATCAATGAGGAAATGAGCAATTAAAGTTTTAGCCACATGAGGGGTTAATGGTGCAAGTCTCAGTAGCCAAGTGACAGTCCTGCAAAGCAACCAATATGTCCAGCAATATTTTGTGTCCATAGGAGATACAGGCAAACAAGTCAGAACTTATTTGCTGCAGGGATTAATAATTTACACTTCATATATCAAGCCTGCAATTAGATTCCATCAAAAAGAATGAATAGAGTATCACATCAGATGCCTGCCAATGTGAGTCATAGGGGAATCTCCTCAGATGGATGTAGGATCTAGCTGGAGGTAAAGAAAGAACTGAGGAACTATCAATCAGAGCAGTTTTACTCCTTTATCTCAAGAACAATATCAACATTTAAATCGATAAATATTTCAATACCTGGTTGTTTTAATGTCTGCTAAAATCTTAAGGCACTGTTTCTCATTGAGATCCTGTGCTATGTTCTCCTTGAAAAAGAAGGGAGGATTGAGTTGAAATAATGTCATATTTCCATTAATGACATAGAATTATAATTAATTCTCTTGGAAGGCAAGGGTTAAGAATGAGGGAGATCAAAAAATATGCCAGCATAAGTAGAAGTGGGGAAAAATGGATTTTGAATTTTGATCATATATCAGCAAAAGGGTTTTTTAAGATATTTCTGCATAATATTTGCAATCACTTTGCATTTACTGTGTATTTCTAAAAAGTCAAAATTACAAGGTTAAAGGATAATATTTGTGCTTTTTTTAACATCCAGTACATTTTTATAATAGAATTTTGTATTTAGACAGTATTAATGTATAGATTCTTATTTAAAAAAAAAGTTGAGCTTTATCATGAAAGATATTGTCTTCTTTTTCTCCTTTTTCATTTCCCACAAGAAATATAAAAACTTATACTCACATTCAAAATACATTAAAAAAATGTTGCAACAGACATTTAGCACAACCACTCTGAAGACCATCTTCCTGACATAAATATTTCATATGCAGATCATCTGCTATTTCTACAGACTATACATAATGACTAAAATCAATTGCAGTGATTCAAACCAACACCTGCGTTTCTCCCATCTCATAAAATGTAAAGAAATATATTCTGATGTTTTGATTTACTAATCCATAGTACCTGATTCGAATTTTTCCAGCAAAGTTACTAAAATGTAAAATTAAAAGTATACTATAGAACTTTTCACACAGAAAACTTTTATTGACTTTATTAAACTATGACTTAAGTCAAGAATCTTATTCTTAAAATATATTTTATACCATAAAAACCCCTAAAACATCCTAAATAATTCTTCAATGACTGATCTTCCATTGAGCCTCTATTCTTGGCCTAGAATGAGTGAATAAAAGGTTCATTATTTCATTTCTATGTTGGAAGCCCAGCAGTCCTTCCAAATGTAGGTGGCCCCAGTCACCATTAAGGGCCCTTTACTGTCAGTGATTCTAAGGTAACACCTGTAGTGTCTCTTTCTCCTTCTTCTGTATATTTTGGTTTACTATTTGGTTTTTAGTTTGTTGTGTTCTTTTTCTCCTTCTCTCTCTCATTCACTTTCCTCTTTTTTTCTCTTTCTGTCTTTCTGTCTGCCTGCCAAACTACCTGTTCCCTCCATCTCTCTCTCTCTTTTGATTTAGCCTATTTAAGTATAGCGGATCATTTAATTTATTTAATTCCTGGTACTGTTGGTTTTTTTTTTTTCTAAGATAGAAGATTCTCTTTTCATCTATTTGGAGGTATAAAGTTAATGAAAACTAGTTGCTTACTCTGCTGAAATCTGTTCTGCCATGTTAAATGGGGAAGTAGCACTCTCCCAATCTACAACAGACACAGATTTTTGAAGGCTATTCAACAAATAGCTCCTTCTCAGAACTTGTCTGTTGGAGACAGCATCTCATGAATCACAGAATCACAGAATGACTTGGGTTGGACTGGTCCTTAAAGATCCTCTTGTTCCAACAGGGTCATTACATTACAGGCTCCATTACATCACCTTGCTCAAAGTCCCATCCAACCTGGCCTTGAACATTTCCAGGGATGGGGCACCCACAGCTTCTCTGGGCAACCTGTTCCAGTGCCTCACCACACTCACAGTAAAGAATTTCTTTCTATTATCTAATCTAAACCTGCCTACTCAGTTTAAAGCTCTTCCCTGCTGTCCTCTCACTACATGTCCTTCTAAAATGTCCCTCTCCACCTTTCTTGTAAGCCCTCTTTGGGTACTGGAAGGCTGCAAAAAAAGATAATATGTCAGTAGAGACTTTATTAGATCAGCCAAGAAGCTGTAGAAACTTTCTCTTGGTTGAATTATTCATTTTGTGCTCTGGTTTCCAAAAAAATCTCTCCAATCAATTTAAGTTCTGTCCTAACTCTAACTGGAATGCAAGGAATGTGTTGCCTCAGAGTTTGTATATGGTCTGCCTATTCAGGTGGAAGAAATCTCTCAGCAAAGTAAGGAATTAAAGAAATTTGCTAAGACATCTGTTGTCAAACTATAATTTGTATCAATACTGACTTTGTAATTGTAAGTCTGTATTTAGTTTGATACCAACTCTCAGCTGAGCTCATCTATAATGTTTAATATCCTGGTCTTGTATAGCTTTACATTTATTGCTATGACAGTGAAGAAACCTGAGCCATTATCCAGGAGACAATTAGTATAAACAGCAGCAACTAATCCATCATTTCTAACCTAACCCTCAGCAGCTACTGGCACCAGTTAAATTACCTGTGGAACCAATATTTGAATCACAGTCAGGGTAACAGATAAGGACCAATTCATTTAAAAGAAATGGGAGAGAGAAATACAAAAGCATTCTCAGTTGGCTCTGTGGAGTACACGTTCTTTCAGTCATATGAGGGACTAAAATCAACACTGCCACAGAAATCCATTATCTACACATCCAACTGTGGAAGAAGCCATAAGTACCTCTTAGCCTTATTGCAACACCTTGACATCTGTTGTACATTTTCCTACAATGAGAGTGGTTAATTGGTTTATTTCTCTTCAACTTATTCAGTAGAAATTCACTTGTTTAGGTTCTTTGAAGGAGTACAATAATCTTTACTTTGTTGCTATTTCTCCCTGACAAAAATGTATTGAGAATCTGAGGAGGAATCTGTCCCAGTCATCTACAGATCTTTGCTATTGTACAGCCAAGGACTGAGCCTGGTACATTCTGATGTATCTTGCTACTTTTCATTCATCTTTATTAAGAGTGGATCCTGGCAGCTCTATGGATAATGAGTAAAAATTAGCTTCTCCAACAAATGCCAGAGCAAGAAACATGAACAAGTGGCTTTCCCAGTTCAAACTCAACATGGGAAAGAGAGCTTAGATGATGTGAGCTCTTTTCTGATGAGTATTCCTCACACTTCCATCAAATATTCTGGGCTGAATTATTTTGTGAGTGGGGCAAGGAGTCTTCATTTCCACACAGAGGCTTACATAATTATTTAGTTGATAATGTTCTTCTTGCACATTTGGGAATATTTCATCTTCCTTTGGACATTAGACCAGAAATGTGCATTTCCTTTTATCCTTATGGTCCCTGGACTTCTGAGAGTGTTGAAGAGAAATTCAGAAAATACCATCACAGCAGTATGATTTTCATATTCTAGATGCTTAGACTTGATTAAGCTATTGTTAGGAAAAGCAGTCCTCCAGGTGAATTTTGCTCACCTATTGCTTCAGAATAATGGCCATGTGGCTTCTGTGGAAAAAAAAAATGCTTTGAACCCATTTATACTAGTTATTTTTGGAAAAACAAACACCAGGAAAACCTACAGTTATAGGAAGTTAGTAGGTCTTTGAGATATGAGAAACCTAGCATTACCCATCATCTCTGCAACCAACACCACCAGCAGATTCTGACCATGCTATTCAGTGGTAATGAGTCTGCATTACATATGGTTGTCATTTCATTGAGTCACTTTCTGAAGCAAGATGTCTGTGATCCCTTTTCCCTGCTGTGATGAAACTTCTAGAAAGGATTTTCACAGTTTTTCACCATTCAGACAATCTCTTTTTCCTGAAGAAATAATTTCTATTTTAACTGTGCTGGCCCACCCCTTTTGCTGTGATAGTGGCTGGTATATGAACCTGAAAATGAACAGAAAACTTTCATTTTTTCAAAAATATACTACTATTACACTTAATATTTTCTATGTCTATTTTGTATTGATCAGCTTTTGAATCCTCTCTTTCAACATTTTGGTGCTCAAGACAACTGTAGTCCTGACCTAACTATGACTCTCAAACCTAACCTGGCTCTCAAAATGGCAGAAGTAAACAGAAGGACATTCTGACCTCATAATTAGTTTGAATCACAGAAGATTTTGGTATGTAACTGCTGGTAATGGTACCACATATTCTTGTAAACAACAATGGGACTACACTTTCACTACTGCGACAGCATTCTACTACACCTGAAAAATTTTCCTTCCTAAAGACAATCAGAAAACCCTTGGTGAGTTAGAAGACCTCTGTTCTTTCAAATTTTGAATGAAAACTTTACAAATCAGTCACAATTCAATAAATAGTCTAGACTCTAGTCACATTACCATCTTTGGTTCATAACTTACCTGATAAAATAATAGTTTGAGGATGAGTCTCACAGGATAACAGTTTCAATTTAGAAAAAAAATGGTCCCAAATATATGCAATGGTAAATATTTTGGGCAATTTTTATATCTGTCCTTCTGTGGAGATACAGCCAAAGTGAAACTAAATCTAATGATCACACATTTGCACTGAGATTTGGGACCACTTCAAACCTATAGAATTCAAATTTTACAGACTTTTTTTTTCCTCATTGCTTGGTCCAAATATTTAATTTAATGCAAATCTTCTGAATCTGATTTTTTTCTTTTCAAACTGTGAATACAGCTACAGATTGGTATAGTGGTGATTAGGCTTGATTTCTGATCCAAAGCCATTAACTTCAATGGTCTTTGGATCAGATCCTTAGAGGGCTTGTTTTCAGTATCCTCATGCCAGTAATCTGTAGTGTATAATTAAGTGCAGTCTCAAAACTGAGCCCTGTGTCCTCTGTTCGTTATTCCTTTTGAAATTAATATGTTTCCATGCATGGCTAAATTTTGTCTCTTTCTCTTTATCCCATTTTATATTTAGCATCTTATCTTATCTGTAGCTCTGTACCTAGTCAGTAACTTCTGATGTGATTTTCAAATACTTCTTGAAAATCCAGGTGTACTGTAACTGAAAAGTTTTACTTATCTGTCATGTCAGTCCTATTTTCAAAGAGTTCTAACAGGTTATTTAAGCAAGACCTTCCCTGACTGAAGCAATTTTGGACACCTGTAATGAACTGTAAAGCTGGTATTCTCCTACTAACCTCCATCAAGACCTTTTCCACAAAGCTCATGTTAAACTATGTGGCCTACACTTTCTGTTAAGCCTCTGTCTTTCCAATAATATACTTATATTCGTCACTTCTCAGTCCTCAGAAATCTCTTTCATATCTAGTGAACCTTTAATATAGAGCATTTAAAGGGTCACCAACATCTTACTTTGTTCTTTCATGAAATACGTTTTTTATGTGAAAGGCATCCAAATGTGTGGATAGCTTTGGTTCCTGTACTGTTAGTAAGTACACAAACAGAAGCATGGAATAAACATTTACAAGTTATCTAAATGAGCAAAGTTGGTTTGGGAGGAGAAGAAAAAGACATCCAAATCACAAGATATGTCTGCCACAGATGAGCAACAGATTTAGGGATTCTCCACAGTATGGCAATTATTTCTAACCAGGTATAACCCTCCTGAATTATTTTTTTTTTTAAATCCTTGTTTCTATCTGCTTTACCTGCCCCCTGAATAAATAAACTTTGCTTAAATAGTTGTTTGCATTTTTTCATGATAAGCCCACGAATCTATAACTGTGTAAATATTTTGCCATTTCCTTCTCCCCATATTCTTCACTGGGAATATTTTAAAAGTTTGGTTCTCTTTGATATTTTAATTAGCTTGGTTATAGTGGACAGATAGAAATTCCATTCTCACTTGAATTTTTTTTTCTTATGAATTGAAATGTGGACTGGATAAAAATTGGCATGTTGTATCTTCACCTCTCCCATTGAAAATCCCAATATTTCATTTTTCTAATGTATTGGCAGTTATTCTCAAGCCTTGTTTTAGTGAATGTTTGAGCATAGCCCCAGCAGAAGAAAGTGAAAAAAATCATAGGAAAAGAAACATTTTTCCAGGTCAGGATAGGTCTCACCATTGGGCTATTCCAACAACAATTTTTATTCCTGCATGTTTTTTAAAGGCAAATTCCATTCTGAAGCTTACAAACTCTAACTTCCTAAAATGCTATCGCAAAAAAAGTGTAAACCTTTCTTCCTGTTTTTTCTCCAGATTATTTACAAATTATCTGAGAAAGAGAAATGATGGTTAAAGAATGCAAGAAAATTCAGAAAATAATTATTTCCTTAGTGAAATCATAATGACGAAAATCAGCAGTTTTATAGATGTTCCACCTTTAAATAGTGTCATGAAAATATGATTTCATTAAAAGATGATAAAATTCTACAAAGCTTATGAGGAAACTGAATGGGGCTTGTCTAACTCTGCCTAGTTAAATCTGTGACCAAGTAGTGTCTGGGCAGATTCCAAGACTCCACCATCTCTAAACACAAAACTGCTGTGGTAAGGTGAGAAAGCAGTAAGGGTATCAGATCTGAGAGTTTGTTTCACTTGATGCATTGCAAATAAGAGAAGCACTGGTAAAACCAATCTGGCAGCTATTAAAACCAAAGACCATAGCTAAGAGCGGTTTAGGAAAGACATGGATACACAAAACTAGGAGGTGGAGTTGTGAGGTGGAGCAAGACTCAAAGAAAAATTGTAAGAACAATAAAATAGTGGTATAGAGTTTCCAGCAGAGAGAACTGCTTATATAACGGGATTCTCCAAAATTGGACTCAAAATGGCAACAGAATCCCTATGACTCAACTGTGAGGAAATGCATATGAAAAAACAGTGACAGTGCTGTTAAAAAGACAAATTCTGAATAGATTATACATCAAAAGAAGAAAAGGCCTTGTTTCGAAAGACAGAGAAATCATTCTCCCTGTGAAACAAGAAAAAAAGTTAAGAGACTGTAAGATCTACTTGAACATAGCCTAGGTATGCATTTGTGCTGTGCCCAACTCAAAATGGGGTATTCCAGAGATCTTGACTATCATCATTTTGTTCAAACTCTGTCCATGAACATTGCAGAATTACTGAAACATTTATGTAGGAAGGAAAATGCAATAGAACTGCCTTATTATGGCCATGAAAAAGAGTTAGAACATAGGGCAATTACAGAGCAACAAATATTTGATTTGCTTTTTTAAAAACAAACAGCAAAGTATCCAAAACAGGCAAAGCCATTCAACTCCTGTGGTTATCTTCTCAGATCAATATTTTTCATGCAGTGGAAGCAAGGCCCCTGAGGGAATCACAATGTAGTAACTGTTAGCAACTGTTGACTATTTAACAGAAAAAGTCATCTGGAAATAATCAGCTGTAGAAGAGAGAGCAGAGGAGTCCAGCTGGTGACAAGTAGTCTTGAAAGTAAGTGGTTGCCTGGTAGTATCAGAGGAAAGGAAATTTAACTACCTGTCCCCTTAGCAAGATATCTTGCAAAGATAATGTGAAGTAGATACTTCATTGTTTCAGTGAACAGTTTTTGACAGTCAGGATATCTCAGTTCAGCACCTTGCTTTTTCTGCATTAGCTTAAAGGTATAGTAGTCATTTGATTAATTACAGACATGTCTGTCTCTGCTGCTGTTTGGCTGTATTTTGTATGCTCTGACATCAAGCTTTCATGCATAAATAAGTAAATTTTGAACGTCATTTTCACCATCTCTAATGTCACTGTGTATCTCTCTTTTCCCTTTCCTTAGAGTGTAATAATTCAGTGTTTGACAACACAGAAATTCAGGTAAAAGCCACAGATAGTGAAAGGTTTTAGGCATATTTTACTGCTGTTCTCTTCTCTGCTCTGTACATCTTTCAACCTCCACTACTTAAACGGAGAGCTGTTCCCACACAGAGAATTGGGAAGTGTTACAATAATGATGTTATTTTAATGTTTATGGAAATCTCCAAGAATATTCTGTGGAGAAAAGGAGAAAAAATCCATTTCCTCAATGTTTCTCCACTATTTCAAGGTTACTATGGTTTGTTTCATTGCCCGCTGAGTTCTTGAACTTCTCTACGTCAGACTGAGATGTTCTCAACTCGTTAATTTTTGAGCATGTCCAGTCTTTATTTTCCATTAGATAAGTAGTATGAATCATATACCATATTAAATAGAACACCACAAGATAAAAAAAGATAGTTAATAGTCTATCTTGCAAAGAAAATATTCCTACAAAATTATCTGTGCAAAGGTAATGACACCATTATCACCATCATCATCATCACCATCATCAACTACGTATTCAGCTCAACCCAGCCTGATATGATTTCTTTAAGTCCTTCTAAATCTTTCTGGTCCAGTCAATTTTCATGGTAATAAAATCTTTTTTGAATGCCAGTACTTTAAGCAGTTACACCATTTATTCCATAATAAATTGTTTCTTGGAAAATGCTATTTACAAGCTGAGTTTCTATGCTCTGGGCTCACTGCCACCTCATTTTGGCTTGCCTCATAGGACTCTGCATGTAAATATGGCTATAAATTGGTATAAATCTCCTGTAAGAGTCTCCTACAGCTCTCCACCCAGAAATACAATCTATTTGCCCTCTCCAGCTTCTGAGAAACAGCACACCACTCAAACACTCATAGAATGTGTCCTTCATTCAACAGAGATAATTAGTTTCAGTTACTTAAACTGAGCAACTATTTCCCTTCAAAGAGGATATTATATTTGCCTAATTGCATTTAAGTGCTAAACACTGTACAGGATAATGTTTCCTGAGTATGGCATTTTTTTTGGTCTTTGCTGGTAGAAGGCTAGCTGCCTGTTACAAGGGTCAATAGAAAGCTGCAGACAGTTTGAGTAACAGATGAAAATTCACAGATCACTGAGCACAAGCATATTTTTTTCCCAAATGACTGTCAGTAAATCTTTCCCACACAATTCATATCCTTATCACATGCACTAAATAAGCATGAAAGGTAAATTGTTGACTTTCTGTTATGTTATGAAACAATCAAGATTGAGCTGAGCTAAATGAGTAAGACATTAGTCTGCAGATTTCTGCAAAAGACCTACTGAAACATCAACCCCACTAGTCTGGATTTTTCCTTGTATTTTCCTGTCTTAATTAAAGAGCCCTTTCCACTGGTTTGATCCAGTAAAACACCCACAGTGCAGATGCTATAGTTTCATTCCAGTCAGAATACAGACATACTTCACAACTTTGCCTTTAATTTTTGGCTAAACAAACAGGCAAACAAACAGTAGATGAAACTAATGGAGAGCTTAATTATATCTATCCATCAAGCCCTAAATTTGCTTCCTTTCCAAATAGCAAGCACTGTCTTTAAATCCAAAAGGACTGATGGCAAGATACCAAGTTTAAAATTCTCCCACTGTCATAGACTGTTTTACTAATTATCCAGATTCCAAGGCAATCATACAACCGTAATCATTCACCTCACGCCTGGAAACATAAGTCTTGTTCTTTTGATGAATATTTATAAGACAGTGTAAAGCAGTCTACTTTCTTTTCCCTTCAGGCAAGACAATTTGGAGTTCATCAATATGTATTACCAAGGACTTTTATAAAAGGCACTTCAAAGGAAATTCATCAGGCATTCCTTTTGTCTTGATTTCTGTTAGACTGATACTTCCTTTTGACAAGTATCAATAAATTATCCTCTGATGGCTAGAAACTTGATGTCTTATTCAGAAACTTCCTCACACAGCAAAGTCTGGTCCTTAAGTTCCCAATGAAATTTTTAGCATCTAGCTTCTAATTTAAAGATAAAGGAGGACAGAAGAAACAAATGAAGCACAAAATAATCAATGTATTTATGCAGCAGTTCTATGATATATTTTCCTTTCACAGATGACAGATATTTGTCAGTTAAGAATTTCCATGACCTACATTCCTTATTACTTTTTCCATTTGACTTTTGACCATATTTGGAATTCCTTAAGAGAAAAATTGAGGCTCTTAGTCCCCAGTGCTCAAACTGAACAATAAGCAAATTAAAACCAGATTAATGCAGATATGTAGTGTTGAATGACAGAATGTCTCTGTCCCAGTTGGTTATTACTTTTCCTCCCCTGGATGCTGACACAAGGGCTCATATTTCTGGGAAAGGAGAGTGGGATCTTAAAGGGTAATAGGAAAAAAAAAAAGATTTTCTGCTTATTATGCAATAAAAATACTATAAAGTTGCATATGTTTCTTTTCCTCAATTTAGTTATTTTGCTAAATATGCATGCACAAGAAAAACTATCATGGAACATACAAAAGATGCACAAAATCAGTATGTGATGATAAGGTAATTACCAGTCAGCAAGAAAATGGGGAAAAAATGGGGATAAATCCCAGAATTTAACATTTTCTTCTTTTATTTTTTAAAATAAGAAATGGGATTATTGTAAGAATATTTTATGGATGTATGCATGTGAATTGCAATTTTAGCTTTAAAAGGAAGGCAGGCCTTCTAAAAGTGAACTCTCCAGTCATGTTGCGCCGTAATGAGCCCACATACCATGGCCAGGCCAATCTCAGTTCCTTGGCAGCAGAAACAGCATCCTGAAAGGCTGGACATCTGGGGCTTCAATAAAGTGCATAGAGCAAGTGTCCACTCCTTCTGCATGCATTGTGCTATATTTGTATCATTAACAAAACTTAAGTATAATTTCTTGTGATAGCGCAATCCATGATTTAAGGTCTAGTTTCTTCCTGTGCACTGGGATAAGAGAGGAATGATGATTTTTTTTTTCTTGTAAAACACATATTTTCTCATGAGCACTTCAAAAATGTTCTGTCTTTTTTTGAAAAATTCTGAAGGAATATATTGAAAATTAACTAAACTCGTCTATGTCTTTTAACTAGAAAAGTACAGAAAATTAATTTGAAATTATATCATTTAGAATGAATTTACTGGATAAAGATGTAAACTGCACAAGGGACTTTTGAACTCTTCCCCAAAACCATACTGAAAACCCAGCCAATTTTCCCTTGACAATAAAAGCTTATAATACAAAAGAGCTATACACAGCAAAAGGAACTGCACAGAGTAGTTTATATGGAGATGCCCTAAAAATGAACTGTCAGACTTTTCATTACTGGATTTGAGGTCTCTTTAAAAGTTTTTTTTTAACTTCTCTGGGTATGGAGAAACCTTATAGGTCTACAGTAGGTAATAAGAATTGTAAGCACCTGAATATGAAAAGAAAAAAATCAGAATATATTTGTTGTCATAAGTAATACTATAGGAGGTAGAAGTGACTTCTGTATATCTGAAATATAAAGTAACTTGATAGAAGAAGGTGAACTCTAATGGCTGATATTTATCAATTGCTTACTACTTACCAAAATAAAAAGTAACATGCCATGGCACACGAACAAGGTTTACTATCCCAAATTGGCAAGCTGCTGTGCCTTGATCTCAGCTAAATTGGATTGTTTACCAAGGGAAATAGGGGAAAATTAATTTTCTCAATCTTTCCCTGAAAGAAAAGCCCCCTTATTTTCCTCATAAATGTATTCTTTGTGCCACATGAAATGCTTAATGTTCAGACTTGAGAAGCTGGTTATTGTGGACATCTAATTAGAATAACTCACTGTCTACATTATTGTGCTTAATGTGTTGCTCTGAATAAATATTTAATATGTTACCTCAGGTGTTCCTGTCTTAGAATTTTGATATCTCTTTCCTAATTATGGCAGACCCGTTGTAATACTGAAGCTTATGTCATGGCCAGTAAAATTTCTAAGGAGAAGTCGAACATATATTTTGAAATATTCATTCGAGGTTAAACTGTCAAGACTTGTGAAAGTTCAGGATGAAAATAGGTAACTATTACCTCACGCTACTTCTGTTAAATAAATGTCTTTTCATAGAGGGATGAAACTTCCCTAGGTTTCAGTTTATGACAGGCAACATTTCTTTCAAACCTCAGTTAGGGAAAAACCCCAAAACCAAACAATGCAAGTGAGGGAAATGACATATGCCTGTCAGCCTCCTGAGATAATATCTCCCTGAACTTATAATGCTCCTAGCATATGTTTTCAATTCCATGCAAAATTTTAAGGTCAGAAACAAGAAACAGCATCCTTGAGTGACCCTTGAAAGAAAACACATCTGAAGTCTTGGAGCTCCCTTTCTTGTGTAATTCTCTGTCTTGCCTCCTCTTTCTTTGGCGTTGTGATTTTTACAATCAATTCAGCATATTCATCTTCAGACAGCAAAGAAGAAAATTTCTGCTTTCTCCTGGTTCTTTGTCTACCATGTAGGACATGCCTCAGTGCCTGACTTTAGGAGCTGTACTGCTCCAGCTTGTGGAAAATTTTAAACCTGTCTTGGCCGTGTCAGATGCTTCTAATAAAATATTTTGGATGCTATCTAATGAAATATTTTGCATTGTGAATTCTGTGTCAGAGACACCCCTCTGAACCTGGTGGAGATTGAGGGACATGGTCTCTTGCTATTTTTATCTGATGTGTTTATATGCTTGTTGTTAAGTGGATTTCAACTTCTAGGCTCTGACTCTGCCCTCTGCATCTACCATTAGTGGATCTGGGCCCTGGCTGGTGAACACAAAAACCATGGATGCAATGATGCTCAAAAGAGCTATCTTTCCATCCCTTTGTAACTTTGAGCTTAGTGTTTCATAAAGAAATGCAGAAAGAAAAGGGAGAAGGAAATAATATCTGTAATACAACTGAATCAATTCGAATTTAAAGATGAAAATTTGTCTTATTTATTAAATGTATACAAATCTTGTCCTGTTATTTAAGACTTTCAGCAGAGTTCAATCCAGCTGAACAATTTTTACTTATGTAAAAAGTAAGTACTTATGTTTTGTACGTAAATGAAGTATCCATGTGGAAAAGCAATTGGCCTGCTCAGCAGAAATAAGTTATCTGAGACTTTTTCTCAAAAAGGGAAGAATAGAAAACCATTCTATAAAGTATTAGATGCTTTTATTTCTCTAGGATCTACATATCTCAAGGAATGAGCTCCAACACTATATTTACTGTGGACTGAAATTTATTTTTTGTATTACAAGTATACATATAGTCAGAAATCTCTAATAGCTCATTGTGCAATGATCATCATGTGCTTGTTTGTTCCTTGGCAGTAGTTTTCTCTTGCAGTTGAGTTTTAGGTGCTTGGATTGCTTTTTACTCTTTTAATTCCTTCCTTCCTCTCATTTCACATAGACATATGTCTAGGACATAATATCAAAAAATAGGAGTCAAAGAAACATGCCTTGCATGTGCTACAAATGATGAGATCTGTGATGACCCCATGGTTATTTGGGGACCTTATTCTGCTATATAAAGCCAGGAAAGTTTTGCTTGCCAAAGAGTGACTCTCTTTGCCCTAGCTACTGTATCAGTAAAGCAGATTTGTACATCATGACCTTTGCTTTTTTGTACCAGTTGGAGCTGTATATATTTTAAATCCTGAACTGCGATGTTGGTTAGGGAGCTGAAGAGAGAAAAGATATATCTGTCACTTGTCACACTGCTGAAAAAACAAGCTCTTGTATTCTTTACTGGTGGCTGCCAAGCTCAGAGCTAACCAAGGAATGAAGAAATAACCAGTCCATCTTTGGAGTCCGTTAGGATGAGACAGAATTTCACAAGGAAATGAAGATAGGAGGCATTACCAGCAGCTACTGCTGCAGATCTGATGTTTGAATTTAACTATTTTAAGGATATATAAACTTACGGTCTGACATTGAATAATATGGAAAATAGCATGTGAATAAACATTAGAAATAGAATAATACACAATTTGGCATATATGAGTCACCTAAACTATATGCTATTGTGATTACAGAAAGGTAAAAAGGAAAATCAAAGATAAGATTCAGAAAACAGAAATATGCCCAGTTTGTTCCAAATGAGATGTTAGAAATCCAGATTAATTGCAAGCAAGCCTTTCAAATGCTAATGACACTCTTCAGTGTGCTTTGTGGTGATGTGATGCTACCATGTTTGGCACTGTCATGCTGGTCCATGTGTCAAGTGCCATCTACAAAAAACACCAGCTCAATTCACAGCAAATATTTAACTCTTCAGCAGTATATATTCAATATACTGATCATCTGACTACCTCCAGCAAGGCAAATATCTCAAGAATCTGCCTTGATACTGCATTTGACTTTACTAGAAGGCTTGCTGACACTGAGAATAAGAACCTCAGCTCAATAAATGCATCAACAAAAAATATCCAGATCATGAGCAATATGAATGAGGAATTCCATTATTAGCAGCACAAGAAAAAGTGTATAATACTGCTATACAAGCTGTGTATCAGTTCTGAAAACTACAGAAAAGCCAAAGAAATCCTTGCTCCCTTCAGGTCCATCATCTAGTTACACTTTGTATTTAAGCAAAAAAAAAGATATTTTTTTTATTTCTTGATGTATTGAAGCAAAAACACCTTCCTACATGTTTTTTAAGTGGCTGGGAAAAAATAGATGTACAGAAAGCAATCTAGCTCTTTATATAGAGATCTGTGATGAGTGTAGACTTAGCAAATGTAAAGCAATAGCACTACTGACCTACTGACTTCTGGGATTTGTCTCTGACATTTTATGTCTGTGAAAAACAGGGACAGATGGGAGAGAGCAAGTTCCCCTACCCTCCAGAAAAAAAAAATAAAGAAAAAAAAAAGGGTTTTAAGACCTTTCTCCTGAGATCATGTAGGTATGTGCTATATTAGAATTTCATTGAGGATTTTTGTACTCTTAATCAATTGGTCATGGCTTGTAGTACGTCACCTGTCTCTGATCTGCAGATCACAATTATCATAAAACATGTTTAATTTTTGCATTTAAGACCTCTGGCTGTTTTGCATACTTTGACTAGGTCTACTCTTTAGAACACTCTAGATATGTGTTTCCAAGTAGACTAGCTATAATCCAAATTTCTTAGGGAACTTCAGAAGGTATGTATATTGTGCAGATTCTCTTCTTTTGCTCTCTTTTATCTTGCCTTCTACATATACATAAAATTTTGTGCTCATCTTGGATACTTTGAGGCCTGTCAGGTGTTCCTCCACAGAGCTGGAATAGAGTAAAATTTATCTTGTCATAAAATAATTTTTTTCTGTTTCTCTTTTGTCCTTTGAATCTATAATAATTAATATCACAATATAAAACAGATCCATTTGTATGCTTGAAACTGAGAGGAAACCAAAGTTGCTGTTACCCTAAATTGTATGTTCTTTTGTTCTCAGGGAGGGGATGGTAGTAATCCTTTATTTTATATTTTTTTAACTTTTCTTTATCATAGATATATCAGGTAGACACAAGGACTGCTGAGCTACCTTGAAAATACAGTTAAGTTTTTTGAAAAGGAAAATTGCTATCTGATATAACTGGCATATTAATTATACACTAGTCCAATGATTGATTACACTGTGGTGTGGGAATTGCTCTCAACACTCTCCTCTTTGAGAATAAACCACAAACTTATCATTAGAGCACCTGCATCCTCACACAGGCATTCGATGATACCATCACTGTTTTTAATCTTCCTGTAATTTTGGGAACGTGCTGTACGCTCTCCAAGGTGCAAGAAGGACATGTTGTACCCATTAACCTTTCCACACAGAGAGTGTTCATTGCATCCAGCAGTCTGACAGGGGCCCAGTCAGCTCCTGGATAGGACTAAGCAACAAAATGTGTGTGTTTTGTACGGCATACGCTATCAGCTAACCACTTGAAAGTCATCTTCCACATGCAGTGAACTTAAAGTGAACAAATTAAAGCTCATGTCGTAAATAAATCATCATGATAATGTCCAGTTGTGTTTGCTAAGGAAATAAGGGAAGCTGGGAGAGTAAAACATAGGGATTTTAAGGGCTGTCTCAGTGACAAACTGTATGAACTAAACAGATATAAGAAAATATCTTGTAGTGGTGAATTTTTCATTAGAAGTCAATAGACTCGGTAAAGCTGTCAAATGTTAACTAGCTTACCTTCTGCTCTTTTCAGAAAGGTTAATGGATACAGCACATTTGCTGATGTGACACTGAAAACAAAGCATGACAAATGGTATGCTCTTGTATTTGTTTTGTAACGTTTTTTAAATTTTTAATTATTAGTTTGTTTTAGGCCTTCTATATGTAAAAGTGGCTAAGTGTGAATCAATATTAGAGCTGCTTGAAAAGCCTTTCCATGAAGCCATCATGAAGGCCAAGGAGATAGATCTTCCCAAGAATAGCTGTGCGTGTAGTGCTGAAGACTCTTGTCCACTGTCCATTCAGTCTCTCTGAACCTGTTCTTTCTCTTCTGCCTTGTCTATTCACACTGAGGTCTTGCAGGTCAGACAGTCTCCCCAGCAATTTCATGCAGCAGGTGGCACAATGAAACTTTGATTTTTGTTGGGGCTTCTAGGCACAACTGCAGTGCAATAATCTCATGAGTGTTGTGAGAAAAGCACCTATGCATATTTAGCATGTATGATGTTGATGTAGGTGGGAAAAATAAAATTAAATACTTCAGCAGCTGTTCTTTTTCTTAATTACATCCATTCCATGTAGTGTGTTCATCCTTTAACTGAGGTCTTAGGCTCAGATTCTGCTTCCACAAAATATGAAATCTTTTTTCTGAGCTCCGAAGATACTACGCAGTACAAGCTTAGTCAGAAAGGTGTAGGACAAAACTTTTAACATGTGGCTTCCAAATTTATTTTCTTTTACACTCTTTATCACTGGAATATATATTGTTCCATGAATGTCACTGAATCTAGGGCTCCTAAGTGAATAATTTTAAGGACTAACTATTATCTGACATCTTTCACCAGCCATTGATTGAAGAATAGGATGAGTTGTTCCTACAACATATACCTAATATGAAAGCAATGAGATCACAGTCAGTCAAAGAAAACCCCAAACTTTCCAAGGAAATTAGACCAGTAAATGAACCTACTAGAAAGCTTCATTAAATTTTGTGAAAAATCACTGATCGGTGGATAGGGTCACATGGGCTCTTCCCTCTTCCCCAAATCCATACAGAAGCACTATATTGCAGAACTCCTCCCTCTTCTGTTGTCTATTTGAGGGTGTTGCACTCCAGTCAGATTTGGGGGTTTTAGGAATATTTTGAGAAAAAAAATAATTACTTGTGACCTTCAGGAGATCAGATTAGAAGTTTTTTGTCCTGAAGCTATTGAATCATTAGTGAGGTCACTCATCTTTTGCATCTTTTAATCCTATGATTTAGGAGGTATATAATCAATACTTCCAAGCTGAAAAATATCAGGTCAGACTTTTAAATCATAGAGATTTCACACAGAAAAGGCTCAGCCATGTAAATCTGTTGTGGGTTGAGGTTTTTCCCTCTTTTCAAAGCACAGGAATCTTCATCAGGCAGTAGGTAGCTGTTTGCACAAACCTTAGAAATCTTTGCCGTCAGGCTTGATTTTAAAAAAAAAATCCCTGAGGCTATACAAACTTCCAAAATACCTTACAGACAGTATCTATCAGTACCATGTTCCATTAATTCAGTTGCAAGTTTTCATAGGATTTTTTAATAAAAACCAGAGACTACTTCTTAGAAAGATTTATAAATTGTGGAAAATATAAATAGTAATCTGAATTTCATTAAATACTTGTAAGTGTTGTGAGAAATCTGAGTTTGATAAGCTATTGGCAATTTCAGTCTTGATTTCTGTGGGAAACAAAAGGAAATTTTATATGTTCAACTGGTGGAAAATATAGGATTTAAAGAAAAACAATATCAAAAAACCCTCAATGTTTTCAGAAGTTAAAATGCAGCTATGAATCCACTTGTGTATGGAGAGGATTTTAATAAACTTTGGCAATGCAATTATATTTTGGAATTGCTTATTTCATTAATTCAAGGTATAGGAATTTCTGAGTCTTCCATTGTGCTGGGTTCATTCTCCTAAGCATCCACTGATTCTAGGTGAAAATAATCAAATTAAACAATCTGAGAATATTGAAGAAAAGAAATAGGACCGTATATTTTAATGGAATTTTCTGGTAGTCTTCCCCTAGGATGATAATGGAGAGGAGATTAATACTGGGAAGAAGTAAAGATGAAAGTGGAAATCCAAGAACTACAAAGTCAGAAAAATTGTGAAGGAAAGCCCAAAAGTGCTACACTGTTTGGCCATGCCTTGCAAAAACATCATTCTTGAACTATGGGAGTGGCCATTGCAACCGGTTTGTGTAACACCAGCATCGGAATTATTCCAGAGAATCTCTAAAATCTACCAATTCCAGACTGTTATTTCATGTGGAGGAAACAGACTGCAACAAGCAACTTTCAACAGGCCTACATGTGACAACATACTTCACACATGAGCATGGAGCCCAGGCTCCCATGGGACAACTGTGATAGTAATTTTCTTTTTTTTTTTTTCACTAAGATGAGAGAAATGGAGAGCCCAAGCAACTGTCAAAAAAAGGCACATGCAAGATAGAGCTTGTAAATACTTATTTGTTTATTCATCTTTACCCAGCAGTTTTAGACAGACTTAAGAAGAGTTTTTTACTTGCTAAATGCAGCCAATACAAGCATTTCAGATTCTTTGGTATCTGGTTTAAACAACAATGCTTGCTTATAACATGAAAGTCAGAAATTCCTCTGCGGTGTAGTTATGCCTTTCAGGATAAGAAATGAAAGGCATTGCAGCTTTTATAGCAAAGAAATCAGCCATCTTCTCCTATTGTCCTAATTAAAGAGGTTTCTATAGACATCTATTGTTTAAACACCATAAGATTCACCCATGCTGCAATGTCTTTGACGTTTCTGGGACTCTTTCTCCTTCTTGGTTCAGCCTTCTTCTTTTTGAGTGTTTTTTTCATGTCTCACCACTGCAGCCCTGCTTTCTGAAAAATGCAGTTATATTTGCCTCTCTTTGCAACCCACATCCTTCCTGCCTTAACCTGGCCACTTTGATAATTACCCTATCTATAAGGTAGAGATCTAATAATCTCTTAAGACTTCAAAATGTAGCAAAAGGTCTCTTAGAGTATCTCTACTCCAGAACTTCTTGTGTTTGCAGTGACTGAAAAAAACTGTCTTTTTCTCACATGATATAGTTTCTGTTCATTAGGTGCTTGCAAAATCTTGAAAAATTCTCATTATAAGGGCAGCAAATAAAAGATCAGTGGAAAGACGTTTTTCAGAAACAGGCATTATCCCAGAAGCTAGTTTGAGGCTTAGAGTAATATAGAGATAACATAAAAAGGCTGTGACCTTCATTCTTCATCTCTTTACAACTTGATAGCTTATTCCTTCAATTAAATCCTTCTGGCTAAAAATGTAACAATATCAACAACAGAAAGAAAAAATGAAAGAGATTATTTTTAAGACAACCCATAGAACAGGTCTCAGAGTTAAATTTAGGATAACAGGATTTTTTCTTCAAAAGTAAAATTTGGGGGGTTTATTTACTTTCAGAAACTTTCAGCAACTACCAGCTTGTGAAACCAGTTCATTAAGCAGCTAGAAGCATATTAGAAACAGTGACCTAAAGAATAGGAGCACAAAGACATATAATCATGGCCTGTAGCATGCTCCTATCCTGTGCTCTCTAACACTCATCAAATACAGTTTCAGAAATGAGTAGCTGAGTGTTTAAAATTAAGTAAATATTGCAGTAACAAGGAGAAAACCATGAAGAAAGAGGGAAAAAACATGAGAATGCAAAAAGAAAATAAGATAGGCATATGTTTCCATTTTGGATAGTACAGGTTTACTTGTGTCTAATTTCCCTCAGTAACATTCTGCAGTTGGGATATTTTTTTATCATCATTGTAATAATAGTTATTGTTATTGTTATTCCTTCTAAATTGAGACTCAATCTGAAAATTGCACAGGAAAGACCTCATGTGAATACTCCTATTCTGAACTATGCACACAGCCAAGACAAACTCCAGGCCTGCCTTACACCAGAACGTATTTTGGCAGACGAGGAATCAGCACAATAAAAACTTTAATTTTTAGTATTTTACATTTAGACCTTAAAACTAGCTATCATTTTAGAAATCAGGTAAGGCTTTTATAATATTTGGGAATGATTCAAATGTATATAATTTTTCTACTTCTTTATCCATTGAGATTTTCACTTGTGCACTTTTGGTCTTATTTATAAAAGCGGTATTGACTTCAAATTAGATTATAGCTTTTTAATGCTTTTTGGTGATTTTTTTTTTTGTTTGGTCTGGTTTTGGTGGGGTTTTGGGGTTTTTGTGGTTTATTTTTGGGGTTTTTTAGGGTTTTTTTTGGTTTTATGGGGGGTTGTGTGTGGGTTTGGATTGGTTTTGGTTTTGATTTTGGTTTTGGCTTTGTTTTGGTTGATTGGTTTTTTTGTCAGGAAGAAAAGCTTTTCTGTCTTTATGTAAAAAGTTAATGTAATATTTTCATGACACCAATTCCCTTTGATGAACTCTGTCCTTGCTGTTTTGATAGCAAGTCCCTTCTCATCTGAAGAAGTAGAAGAGGAAGCAAAGGATATGGAAGAGACTTTTAATTATGAATTAGTACTCTACTAGATTATTTCACATAAACCTTTCATCTATTTTTTATACATCTCTTTCTCTCTTTTTAGTTTGATATCTGTTTTTCTTAGTATTTCCTGTAAACTTTGCTATCAATATGAGCAATTTCAGATAAGCCCTGTCTGTTGACCGGTATTAATGTCTAACATGATTGTAGATCTAACAACAGCAGTTGTTCCTTTCCAACAATACACAACAGAAATAGAAAATGGAAAAAAATCAGATCTTTTTTGCCTAATCCAACATACTGAGTGGAAAATAATTGATTCAGTTAATATAATTGATCTACTAAAAACCAAATGTACTCAGATAAAACATATCCTCTTTCCTGCTTGTAGATACTGATGTTTCATTGGCATGGAAACTGTTGTTTACAACAGTCTGAAGACATTGTTTGCAGGTGTTGCATAATGTTATTGACATGAGCAGTTTTGTTTATATAAGCAGAATCATTGTGTGTAAAAAAGTCTCACATCTACGTGTGCTTGCTCATGCAGTATGAGCCTACTTACTGCAGGCTACAGTATCTGATCCATAGCTATCAGAATTCAGCTGGCAATTTGATTTAGAAAATAAAGCCTGAAAATAGCTTCATTTCACATATATTACTTTCTGACTGCTGCTGTGATTGCTCAGCCAGAGTCCAGCTGTGGAAATGTTAAAACTATTCATCAGGCATGAATATTCATCAGAGTGGTATTCTTATTTTCCCACGCATCACTGGTATGGCAGACACAACTGCTGTGTGAGAGGTGCGAATTAACCCTCCAACTCTCTTTAAAAGTAAAATACTCAGGCACATCAGTGATGTCCATGCGGTTGAAAGGCAATACCTTCTGGGTCTTTTTAATGCAGCTGTATTCAGTGCTATTTGTCATATCAGTGGATCAGTCTGAAAGAACATGGCAATCCAAAATAATGACAAAATCACGATTTAAGCTTCCCAGCTCCTGAGCTCAGTTTAAAGTCATGAAGGATTTTTTAAAGGAATTATTTGTGCTCGCTTTTATAGACTCAAGTCTTTAGGGACAAAATGACAAATTAAAACATTCTGGTTTTAAATAGATGTTGAGGCTGAGGAGTAATCATAGGATCTGGAGGTTCAAGAAAAGCCAATAAAACAAAAAAGCTTGTAAAACTGAAGCTAAAATGGTGAAAATGCTTTGCTAGAAACATTCACTGGCTTCAGTGGAAATAGGATTTGGGTCCAACCACAAAGAAAGGCATAATACCTTAAAGGCCAATTCTGTAATCCTTACATTCCACATATCCTGTTGAGTTCAAAAGTTTACATAGGGTGATAACGTATATCTTGCATACTGAATAAAAAAATTCAAGGTGAAGCTTCCTGCTTCCAGCAGTGCAATTCCTGACACTGAATCAGGGACCACATTCTCAAGGCTGAGTCCTGGCACCAGACCCACAGTTGGCATAAGCCAGTGCAACTGTATTGATTTTGGTGGAGCTACAGTATTTGACATCGATTAAAGATAAGGTCCATTAACTTTCTATTGTCTCTAGAGCATCTGCCATAGCTTTGTCCTGATACATATTCATATGGTAATGATGTTAATACAAAAGTCATTAGATTACAATAAAAATATTTCAAAGCTTGTCTGGCAATATCCAACAACAATAAAACTCACTCTGTGGCAGAAGTGCTGTGCACAGCCTATATGCCACTTTTATCCTAGGTTTTTATTTGTATGCATGCTTTGTACCAGACTTTTCTTTAGGACAGAATTCAACTCCTATTAAACATTTGTCTGTGGAGAAAAAAAAAAAAAAATAAGCAAGCAGACAAACAAATGATGTCTAAAGCATTTTCCTGGTGTCACCTAGAATTAATAAAAAAAAAAAAACAAACTCCTTTAACAATAAAGTGCTTAGGTGGTTTTTTATCACTTATAGGTTTTTATTTATATATATGAATCTAGTATTGAAGGAAAAAAATATGTTTCTAGTTCTACTAGCATGAATAGTGTGGTCAGCAGGACTAGGGCAGTGACTGTCCCCCTGTACTCAGCACTGATGAGGCCACACTTCAAATCTTGTGTTCAGTTTTGGGTCCCTCACTGAAAGGACACTGAGGTGCTGGAGTGAGACCAGAGAACAGCAGTGAAGGGTCTGGAGCACAGGTCTGATGAGGAGTGACTGAGGAAGTATGGGGGTGTTTAGCCTGGAGAAAAGGAGGCTCAGGGGGGCCTTGTCACTCTCTACAACTACCTGAAGCCAGGTAGTGGTCCACCTCTAGCCAGATGGAGGTCTGACTCTTCTCCTGAATATCAAATAGCCTCAAGTTCCTCCAGGGAATTTTTAGACTGGATATTTGGAAAAATTTCCCCACTAAAAGTGTTTTCAGTCATTGGAACAGGTTGCCCAGAGAAATGATGGAGTCATCATCTCTGGAGGTATTTAAAGTATATGTAGGTTTGGGACATTGGGATATGGTTTAGTACTGGACTTGGCAGTGTTGGGCTAAAAGTTAGGCTTGATGATTTAAAGGTCTTTTCTAACCTAAATAAAGCNGATGTCTAAAGCATTTTCCTGGTGTCACCTAGAATTAATAAAAAAAAAAAAACAAACTCCTTTAACAATAAAGTGCTTAGGTGGTTTTTTATCACTTATAGGTTTTTATTTATATATATGAATCTAGTATTGAAGGAAAAAAATATGTTTCTAGTTCTACTAGCATGAATAGTGTGGTCAGCAGGACTAGGGCAGTGACTGTCCCCCTGTACTCAGCACTGATGAGGCCACACTTCAAATCTTGTGTTCAGTTTTGGGTCCCTCACTGAAAGGACACTGAGGTGCTGGAGTGAGACCAGAGAACAGCAGTGAAGGGTCTGGAGCACAGGTCTGATGAGGAGTGACTGAGGAAGTATGGGGGTGTTTAGCCTGGAGAAAAGGAGGCTCAGGGGGGCCTTGTCACTCTCTACAACTACCTGAAGCCAGGTAGTGGTCCACCTCTAGCCAGATGGAGGTCTGACTCTTCTCCTGAATATCAAATAGCCTCAAGTTCCTCCAGGGAATTTTTAGACTGGATATTTGGAAAAATTTCCCCACTAAAAGTGTTTTCAGTCATTGGAACAGGTTGCCCAGAGAAATGATGGAGTCATCATCTCTGGAGGTATTTAAAGTATATGTAGGTTTGGGACATTGGGATATGGTTTAGTACTGGACTTGGCAGTGTTGGGCTAAAAGTTAGGCTTGATGATTTAAAGGTCTTTTCTAACCTAAATAAAGCTGTGATTCTATGATTGTATGGTTCTATAAACTTATTCTGTTGTGGATACCAAGAATTTACAAGGTGAAGAGAAACAAGCTAACACTACCTTTCATTTGAACTTCCATCACCTACATAGTGCACAACAAAGTAATTAAATCATTATTTGCCTCACCTGTTTTGGATGTGTATGTATGCATATATATCTATGTACATGTGTGTGTGTGTACATATGTGTAAACATACTTGATCAAGTCAAGTATGATGAATTTCAGGTCATGTAAAATGAATCCCACCCACATGCCCTCAAGGTAACTGTAAGCAAAGCTTGAAATATGAGATGAGGTGAACGTGCCATTCAGGAAGATTGAGGTGATAGTCATCAGTATATGTAAGAGATGTCACTCAGACATCCCCATTTTATATTCCTCCTGGTAAAGCTACTCCAGTCTGGAGGAAAGAAAAAAATGATTGGGTGTCAGCTTGAAACTGTCACACCATAACACATCATTTTAATTGCCAAAGTACAGTGATTTCTAAACTACTGTCAGTTCTTGTTGTACCCTGTACCAAGTACCTGCTCATAAAACAGTATGTTAGTGATCCTCTGGTTTGCTGGGACATATTACTACGTTGAGACTCGTGCTCAGATGCTCTCAGTGGAGGAAGGATGTGAGCCCCACTGATCATTTTCCTGACCCCTGAGCTCAGCAGGTACTACATGCAGTGCTACTGGTTTCTTGAGAACCCAGCCCTGACTTCTTTTGGTTCAAAGAGATGTATAGCTTCAAGATAACTGAAACTATATCTGGCTCATGTGGGTAAGAAGATGTCAAATAACAATATATATTAAAAAACCTAAAAACCATGCACTAAAATAATAGCAATATAGTTTAGGGAGCACCAGTAGGATTTTTGAAACTATAGAAGCCTCATTTCCAAAAGAATTTTACTTACAGAGGATCATTAATCCTACTGAAAGCCAAAGGGACTTAGGCTAGATTGATTTCAGTGGGAGTTAGTCATTCTGAAAAATCTCATTAGGTTACCTGTCTACATCTTTACACTCCCTACTTAAATGTTTTTAATATTTGGCTGCTAAGCCTCTTTTTAAAATGAAGGCTTATGCTCTAAACTTAGATTGTTAAAGATATTTATTATCTTCCAGTGATTTCAGAGGAAATGAGGTACCTAGGCATCTTTCAAAATTCTAACCACTATTAAAGTTAAATTTGAAAAGTGTGGTTAGGTAACAGAAAGGATTTGTAACAACTGATATTATATAGCATGATTTCCTGAGCTTTATCTTTTCCATTTTGCAATGAATGCTGTATTCTGTTCCAAATTAAGCCATTATTTTGTGTACCAAAGAGTCATACTGCATTAATGTGGGAAGAACAGAAAGCAATGTTCAGCAATGTGCATGGAGACTCAGAGCAGTGGGCTCTGCCATCTGCTCTGACATGTATAATGGCTCACAGGTTCATTGCAAATCCAATATGCAGTGACTGTAAGAGCTCAGAATCAGCATGCAGTGCCACTGCATGACACACTGAGCAGCTCAGAGCAATAGGCTGTGCAATAGCATTCCCAGGGTTCATACACACATGGGTGTTTCTCTCAAATATATTTAGGGTAGAAGAAAAAAGAGAAGAGAGAAGAATGGATGAAGGTTCAATATTCAAATATAGTTCCAGGTCAGGGTGCACATTTTGCATGTGACCTGATCACTCAAGAGCTGCATTAATTTATGAAGAGCTTAGGATTGCTTGTTTATGCTGTTTCTGGGAGGATTTATTTTTAATATAGGATTTTGGCAAAATGCTTTATGTTTTCCTCAGTTTCTTTTGGAAAACAATAACTAGATTGAATGGAACACTTTAGAAGATATTTCATTTCTTGGCTTTTAAAATCAATATTTTTCACACTGTCATGAATATTTTTTGCAGAAGCCTTGGCAGCTATTTTTGTTCATTGTAATTGTGGCTATAAGTGAAGATGGAGTACCTTTCTCTCATTATTAAGAGCTTAGTAGCCCTGAGCTAAAGGCTGCAATTCTTCATGTCACCACTGTGGTGGCAAATAAGATTTTCTATTTAGTTTCTAGTAACCTCATTTGTCAAGGAGACTGTATTTCAAGTTTATATAGATTTAAGACAAACAAAACTGGACAGTTAAAAACTTCTTTTGTCATAAATTGAATTAATCTATTAGCAAAGAATTAAACTAATGGAACACTAATGTTGCTGATATGCTTACCTATCTCACACTTTGTTTATAGAAGGTTTGTGAAGTTAATATAAAAGTTAAATCATCTTTTCATTAATGACAATTTCAGCGTGCTGCCAGCACAATGTCATACACTGACATGAGTGTCACCCAAAATTTTGCTATGGTTTTTCTCCACAGAACTTTTCCCCTTAGTTTATATTGTATGTTTTTAGTGCATGTGAGTGTGTGTGTGTGTGCATGTGCACATGGACAGGCATGTGATGATCAGGAGTGTGGTTTATATGAAATCTGGCACAGATGTTTACAAAACTTGAACAGAAGAATTCTGTCAAAAAGAGAGATCTGTTCTTACGTATTTCTTGTGGGTTTCTTTCCTTCTTCTTTCTTTTTTCCCCCTTTATTTTTCCTACATTTTCCTAGTGATGGTTGAGATTAAAAAGGTTGTGCTAGCAGGCAGAAGATGCCAAGTCCCTCTCAATCTTCATACGACACGCCTTGTGTGCTCAGTGACTGACCCCTCCTTCAACTGATAATTCAAGCTGAGGGGCTCTGGATGAAGGTTCCAATCAATGCAAGTGTAAAAATCACTTCTGTACACACTACCTTAGTCAGTACCATTTTTCATCTGGTTTGGATTGTCCTGACTGAAACACATAACTGCTGGTCTTAACTGCAGGTTTGTGATTTGACAAAATTTAAAATTCAGTGAAAGCATGAAATTGCCAATGACTCGCAAAATGAAATTAACATAGCCTACATATCATACTGTGCTTTCTTTCCTCTTCTCTCATATCCATTTCTGTTCCTTCAGGGTTCTGGGGTAGTGTTTGAAAATTTGGGGTAGGACAGTACTTTTCACATGACAACGAAAACACTTCAGGACCCCCAGAGGCTACTGTGGGGATTAGGAGTTTTTGAACACCCAAAACTTTGATTAGGCATGCTGGAAAGGGATGTGACATTATACAAATATCTTAATTCTACAATGCTCCTGTTGAGTGCAAACAGTAAAAAAACTTCAATTTTTTTACAGTAGAGTCTGAATAACACCGAGTCATGTCCCACCATAGAAAAGGCTACAGTAGGCATTATTTATCATGTCATAGCAGAGTGAGGAAGTCCATAAATTTTGATGGTCTTTTGATTATTTTCTGGCAGTTCTTTGTACACGAATTTCCACTATTTTTGAATTTATTCTTATTATTTTCCTGATAAAAGTGCTCTTGTGCTTTCAATATAAACATTAATTCAAATTAAGGAAAAAATGAAGGTTATTGAAATTTTTCAGATTTTATATATCTTATTAATTCCTCATTATCTTGATAACAGAAATATTGAGAAAATAAAAGTCTAAGAGTTGATGCTTTCATTTTATGTTTTATTTTAATTCTGAGCACTTTTACAAAAAATTCATATGATAGGCTAAGTATACTAGCATTTTTGTTTCTTCTTGGGAACTGAAACATTAATGACTAGATTTATGAAAACCTACTTTGTCACTCTCCAAGCACTTACTAAACTATTAGATTTCTATAATGGAAAGATATCTGATTTGGTCATTATTATTAAAACAGTATTTTATTGCAAGCAGTAATCTGAAAAATTAATCTTAGATGAAGAAAGTGTTTTGCTTTCAGAGTTTGACTGAATTCTGATTAAAAAAATTGTATCTATTTTTATGTGGTTTCTATAAGACCGTTTGATCTAACAGAGCTAACATTTCTTTTCCCACTGCATAAAATATAAAACAAAGAGAGTAACACAAAATTTTCACATTCCTTTAGCAATCCATTCCTGAAATATTTTAAAAACCTGAAATTATTCCCTAGATATTTTCTTGCAGCAAAAATTGCTGCTATTTTAGAGTAACAGTAAAGTATCTCTTTTTCCAACTATTCCGTTTATAACTTTCTATCCAATTATTTACAAACTCAAATACTTTAAAGCCAAGAATAATCTCTGAAGGGCATCAAAAATCTTACCTAAACTCATTTCGTTATTCTATAAATGTATGAAGAAATGTGTTCCAATCACAACAAAATAATGTGAACATTGATTCATTTATACACATTGTAGTTATTATTTTGATTTGGTTACTGAGGTTGCATGCCTGCAAAGATATTCACAGTGGCCACCTGTACTTCATGTGAAATTCCACAGATTTAATTGTTTTTTGTTTGTTGAAGAACCATTATTACTATTTTTATCAATAGTAGAAATAGAATGATGGTTATTTAGAAAGCTCCTTTTTATAGATGAAAAGAATATGTACTCTGCTTCCATAACTTTTACCCAAAGGAGGAATTAATCTGATCATATTCACAATCCCATTCTTTTCATGACTTAAAAATCTCCCTGAGAATCAAAGACTTGTTTGTAGTTACTTAACTGAACACTAGATTTTTTCCCAGTGCTAACTGGGCATATCTTCCTTTCCTGAGCCTGGTGATGCCCAGTACAGAGGATAAATGCAGCAGACAAGGAGTCAGATCTTGCCACCCTCAGGGCTTTGTGGTGCTAAGGGGTGCTAAGAGACACAGAAAAAGCTTCATTCACTGTAGATAAAGAATTCATTGTTTTCACTACTGAATACAGATAAAGAAGACTATATCTGAAAGCATAAATTTCAAAGAGGAAGCAGATTTACAGTAGATAAGGCAGATAAATAGCTTTCCAAGATTGCATTTAGGAATAAGAATATTGTGCACCAGTGTGCCGGTTTGGACAAATCCAGGAGGAAACCCGGAAGGGAGTCTTTCTCTTCTCTCCTGCCAGCCAAGCAAGCAGGTCCTGGCAGCCCCCACCTAGTGCTTTCAAGGTGGTTTTTAACAATCCATTGTACCATTCCACTTTGCCTGCAGCTGGTGCATGGTAAGGGATATGGTACACCCACTCAATGCCATGTTCCCTAGCCCAAGTGTTTATAAGACTGTTTTTGAAGTGAGTCCTGTTGTCAGACTCAATTCTCTCAGGGGTGCCATGCCTCCAAAGGACTTGCTTCTCAAGGCCTAGGATGGTGTTACGAGCAGTAGCGTGAGGTACAGGGTAGGTCTCCAGTCATCCCGTGGTGGCTTCTACCATGGTGAGCACGTAGCGCTTGCCTTGGCGAGTTTGGGGCAGTGTGATGTCATCTACCTGCCAGGCCTCCCCATACCTGTACTTGGACCACCGCCCACGGTACCGCAGGGGTTTCACTCGCTTGGCCTGTTTGATCGCAGCGCACGTCTCGCACTCATGGATAACCTGGGAGATACTGTCCATGGTCAGATCCACCCCTCGGTCTCGTGCCCACTTGTAGGTGGCATCTCTACCCTGATGGCCTGAGGCATCATGGGCCCATCGAGCTAGAAACAACTCTCCTTTGTGTTGCCAGTCCAAATCTGCCTGGGACACCTGTATCTTTGCGGCCTGATTTACCTGTTCATTGTTCCGGTGTTCCTCATTTGCCCGACTCTTGGGAACATGGGCATCTACATGGCAGACTTTCACAGGAAGCTTCTCTACCCGGGCAGCGATGTCTTTCCACTCATCAGCAGCCCAGATTGGTTTTCCCCTACGCTGCCAAACCGCCTTCTTCCACCTTTCCAGCCACTCCCACAGAGCGTTGGCTACCATCCACGAGTCAGTGTACAGGTATAGCTTTGGCCACTTCTCTCTTTCTGCAATGTCCAGGGCCAATTGAACAGCTTTGAGTTCAGCAAGTTGGCTCGATCCACCTTCTCCTTCAGTAGCTTCTGCAACTCGTCGTGTGGGGCTCCATACGGCTGCTTTCCACTTCCGGGTCATCCCTACGATGCGACAGGAGCCGTCGGTGAAGAGAGCATAACGCGCGTCTTCTGCTGGCAGTTGGTTGTAAGGTGGAGCTTCCTCGGCCCGTGTCACTTGTTCTTGCTCCTCCTCATCAGCAAGACTGAAGTTCTCACCTTTGGGCCAATTTGTAGTTATTTCTAAGATCCCAGGGCGATTCGGGTTTCCAATATGGGCTTTAGTATTTTTCTTAGTTTCTGTGTCTCCTTTCTTCTTCTCTTGGCTGACTCCATATCAAGATGCAGTTTCGTCACCAGAGAGGCTGCCTCCACATGACAATGGTACCGACTCTTCCTAGTGTCCAGGCATCACACTGCTGCTCCATCAGTTTTACTGGCACAAGAATTTGTACAGCCACACTGTAAACAAGATCACTAATGCTGCCTAGCAGTCCTCATCGGCAGTCAAATAAGATTTTCTGTGAAAAGTGAAGATCTTGCCTGCTGAGAGCAAAGGAGAGAGATCCTTGTATGATACATTAATTTTGAAGCACATTCATTGATTCAGAAAAATCCTTCTGCACAGTTGTATGCTTATAAATATATACATTCTTAGTAAAAAGTGAAAGCATTGGCTAAGTATTGTCTCATTTATTTCAGCTGACATGGCACGTACACTTGAAATTAGATGAGTGCTAAGTTCACTTAAATTATGTCTCATTTTCTGAAGTTTCCTCATGATCCAACATCAACACAAAATATATGTTTTGATTAGAGAATTCAACTGTGACTTTGAATATTCCACTCTGAATCTGATCCAGAATACTAAATCACCATTAGCTACAAATCTTTTGAACATTTAACAGTTCACAAAAGATAGAAGAAAATTATATTGTTATAGCCATTTTTTGAATCATTTTGTCACCACAGCATATTCTAATAGTCTAGTTTTTGTAAGCTATATTAAATTTAAAACAGCTCTGGGAGCTTTCTTGACAAATTCTCAATGGTTGGTTCCATTAAGCAAAGATTGGTTTGCTTGTCTGGAAATGAACCAACAATTGGTTCAAAGTGTTTTATACAAATTCCTGGTTGGAAATACATTATTATTATAATGTGCCATTTGTATTTTCACTATTTTGAAAGGGTAGATCAGTTATCTAGTCTTCATACTGAATAATTCAAATAAGTGTTCTCTATTAAATATTTAATCTATTCAAAATTATACAGTAACAATATATATCAGTTAAATGCACACATTTATGGAAGCCCAGTTTTATTAAACCAAATTAAATATTGAATCAAATTTAATAATTAAACTAAATTACTTAATGGATCAATTTAACATATAACTTCAATTTATGCCACCATACTCAAATAACAAAGGAATAAATATTGAATGGGTTAAAAGTAACCATGCTTATCTGCTGCTAGAAATATTTCTTCTGAAGTGAAAAACTAAGAGGTAGATGCACATGAATATGAACAGATAGACACATGTTTTTCTGCCATTGATCTTCTTAAACTGGAAAACAGAAAATGTCTGTTGCTATAGTGGCTACTACAGGCAAAGAATAGAAAGATAATGTAGTCTACATACACTTGGGTTTTAGAAACCTATTAATGAATTATCTAATCTTAATTTAATAGCACAGAACTTGTTAGGGCTATTCTTTTCCAAGCCTCTCTTCCCTTTCCTATCTCCAGCCTGAGCTCTGCACTGTTTTAAAATGGACACCGTTTTAAAAAGCTGTGATATGCTGCAGGCTATTTCACCCAGACCCAGGAAAATATTTTCATTTGAATCGAGCACCCAAAACCTCGTAGTTTGGGTTATGGCACTAGATTCAAACTAACTCTTCATCTTCTTTATGAAATACTTCTTTTTAGTCCATTTCAAATCGTAGTTCAGCAAGGAATTGAATTTTTTATTACTTACCTGCATTGACAACTCCAAGGATATGACAAGTACATGAATCTAATAGTTTCACTCACTTCACAGATACACAGGATCAGTCAAAAACAGAGCTGAAAAGTTACACAGGATTGATTCAGGTTTCCAATACCTGGACTTTGACAAATAAAGACAAACTGGCTTATTACAACTGATCATTTAGACAATCTTGTAAAATAACTTATTCAAACTAAATCTATCCTACCCTTAAAAATAAATGGAATAAACAACATTGGTGGCAAAAACAATGGATAAATTGAGCTAAAAGTGAACTTATTGAGCAATGGGAGCATAAAAAATTAACACTGGTATCATACCTCTGGAGCATATAGGTAAGAAAAGAACAGAGAGAAGAGAATAGAACTTCTTTGCTTTAATCAGCAACTTCTAAAACAAACTAATAAATGGGAATCAATGCAGAAACAAAGGATTGGGTTTGGCATCACTGAATTTAATGACCAAACAGACTAAAATTCTCTAAAGGCAGGAAGTTCTTAAAAATATTTTCATTATCAAGATTCCTGATCTATTCCCAGGGAACCTCTCTATGTACCATATTTTCTGAGTCTGACATTTTGCAGCTTTTCTGCAGCAAGAAAATCAAGAAGAAAGTGCTTGAGAGAAGACTTCTAGCCTAACAATTGACAATATTTCTTTAAAATGTGTGGTAATCCTACCTAAAGCTCTTTGTTCTATCTTTCTAGTAAGAAAGAAATTGATCAGCAATTTGGCAACAGTTGCGCTCTCTGATGTTTTCAGCCTGGCTGCATTTTTGTAATGCCAAAAGACAATTTTATTTGATGGAATTGAATATTCTTTTTTAAAAAATCCAGAACACAATTATTTTTTTCAATTTTTAATTATATTTTAACATATTTGTACACTCTGATCATTTTTTGTTTCATTAGAAAGATTCTAAGTCTCTTAAATAAATTCAAGAAATTTAACTTAAACGAAAAAATGAGGAAGCGATTCCTCGGCTTCGGTGCATGCCTTAGGTGCATCTCAGCTGCACACTGGAGGAATATGGGACTCTTCAACTCAGAATTTGCCAAAAGAAAAACAGAGTGAGCAGCTCATTAGTCAACCACCCTCTGAAGGATGTTTAGTTGGTGGAAGAGGGGACAGGGGATAAACTAACATATACTCTTGGAAGTTGAAAAGCAACTGTACACAACAACTTTTTGAAAAGAATGTAATACAACTTCTTTCAACTTCCTCATTTTCTGAAATGTATCAGAAACACACATCTGCAGGCTTCAGCAAATATTTGCACTTAATATCTGAAGTCCATAAGTGAAACCAAATCAGCAGAATTCAATAGTGTTTTACACTCAGTGCATCTTCATCTCTCTCTCCTTTTAATTGTACAAACCAGTAGGAAGAGACAACTATCATCATTAGTCTTGTAAAAAGAGTTATAGTACAGTAACCCCTGTACTGGTATTTCTGACTTTGGATTTTGAAAACAAACCAAAAAACATATTTTATAAATGATAGAACAGGACAAGGAACTCCACCATTTTTTGGACTGGCATATCAGGGTTTTTTTCATACTTTTGCACACTGACAATACAAAAATGTGACTTGTTCATCTAAGTCACAGTCTCATGATATTTTGAACAAGTTTTTTTTATAGTGTGAGTGCCTCCACCTTACAGAACTCTGAGTTTTTGAAGAGTACAAGCTGAAAAGAGCCAGAATTCCTTTTTATTCATATAGCTTACAGGTATTCAAAGAGATTCACATTTGCCTTTTTAATAAGTCTTGCAATACTGTGTAGAAACAGCATTATTGTGACAGATTATCTGGATGTGAAAATTAGAATAAGTCCAAATTATAGGAAGATGAATAAAAAGAATAACAGTAGCCCTTAAAATGAGAGTTACTCACATCCTTTCTCTTTGCATTCTGCCACAGCAGCACTTTGCTTTCAAACAGTACAAAATTTGAAGGCTGTTACATTACAGCATTGTTGATCATTGCTGTTACATCTCCATTAATAGCTTGGACACAGGACTTGAAGAAACACTAAGGAATTTGGCAATGACACTAAACTAGGAGAAGCTGCTGACTCCCTCAAGGACAGAGAGGCCCTGCAAAGAGACCTCAAAAATCAGGGAGATGGACAATCACCAACTGTATGAAGTTTAACAAGGGCAAGTCCAGATTCTATACCTGGGATAGGGCAACCCTGGCTGTGTGTATAAACCAGGGGACAAGCAACTGGGGGGCAGACCTGTGGAAACAGACCTGGGGGTCCTGGTCCATGGCAAGCTGAACAGGAGCCAGCAGTGCCCTGGCAGCCAGGAGGGCCAACCCTGTCCTGGAGGCATCAGGCACAGCATCGCCAGCCAGGCAAGGGAGGGGATTGTCCTGCTCTGCTCTCAGCTGGGGCAGCCTCACCTTGAGTGGTGAGGGCTTTCTTACACAATGTAAGAAAGACTAAGTTGTGGGAGAGTGTCCAAAGAAGGGTAGCAAAGATGATGAAGCGTCTGAAGGGGACACTTTATGAGGAGAGGCTGAGGTCACTTTGTCTGTTCAGCCTGGAGAAGAGGAGACTGAGGGTAAACCTCATTGTGGTCTTCAACATCCTCACAAGAGGAAGCAGAGGGGTAGACACTGATCTCTTCATTCTCATGACCAGTGACAGGACTCAGGGAGATGGCATGAAGCTGAGTTGGGGGAGATTTAGGATGGATATCAGGGAAAGGTTTTTCACCCAGAGAGTGGTTGAGCACTGGAAAAGGCTCCCCAGGGAAATGGTCAGAGCACTGAGACTGTCTGAGTTCAATAAGCATTTGGAAAATGCTCTCAGACACATGATGTGACTCATGGGGTATCCTACATATGGCCAGGAGTTGGACTTTTTGATCCTGATGGGTCCCATCCAACTCAGAACATTTTATGTTTTTATGGTTCTATGATATATCATGACAGAGGTAAGATGGTGCTAGGACTGTGATTTTCCTGTCTTGGGAGCCTCTCCTGCTCAGAAGTCTAGTCTGGAAGGCATAGAAAGGATGTTATGGAAAGATTCAAGCATCTCATCATTTACAATTTGATCTCAGTAGTTTACTCAGGAATGTAACTAAATTGAAATTCCTTTTTCTTCCTCTGTGTGAGGTCATACAGTGTGTTATAGTCCAGTCCTTGCAGAACGGAGAAATAATTTATGTATATAATTTATGTATAAGTATTATTTTAAACTGACTGAATGTCTATAAATATGTGTATAGTCTTTTAGTAGAATGGATCAGAGCAGGAAACAAAAATATTTTTATATAAAATTTTATTTCTACATATAATGTTTTCATAGTAATAGCAATACAAAAATGAGGAAATACTGAAACAAACAAAAGACAGCTCTCCTTCCTAATCCCCAAATTCACCAGTATCACCTAACTTTATGAGAGTTGTCTAGTCAACCAAGAAGCTGAAGTGTCAAAATGTGTTAGCGGGATCCTACAGACCTGAGCTAGCTGCTGAACTCACAGTATTACATCATTGTGAGTGCAGGTGCTAAGCTTCATTAGAACAGCTCATTTTTATTTCCTCTGTGACATCCTCTCCTCTTTCCACTGAAGCCAGCACTTTCTCAATTCTCTTGTCTAGATGACTGTACAAGCTTGGGTGTTCAAGCCAAGTAGGGAATTACAGCATTTAATTTTGAAAAAGCAATTGGGATACTGATTAGCAAAGGTTATCTGGGAAAGGAAACAATATGAAATAGATTTCTGCCAACTCCTCGTTTGCAGGTGCACAGGGATGTAACAGTTCCCTGCTGCAGAGCACAGTGCTGCTCTGAGCTGTCGCCAGTATCTTCTATCTCGGAGACTTCTTCAGGGTGTGAGATGCCTAAGAAGAGGCTGGCTGGAAGGAAGGTAACGAGAACGGCTTCATCCTTTATCTTTGCATGTGTCACATTGCTGAAGGGAGAAGTACATTCAGCTGAAGTGAGATGATCTAATCTCCCAATATATTCATGACTCACTTTTGACTATTTTAGTCCAGACAGCAATCAGACATTGGCAAACTTTATTCAGGCTGTTATTCATTTTTTAAGTTCTCCAGGTTTAAGCCAAGTTAAGAAGTCAGATTTAGAGCCTGATTGAGGCTCTACCTACAGATTCATACAATTGCTAAATATAATGCAAAGTATCTTATCTAAAAATATAGTTAGTGGAGATAAAATCAGTGAAGAAAACAGAGATGAGAGACCAATTTATCTCACTATAAAGTGAAATGAAATACCTCCTTTATAATGGGATTTAGCTGCCTAAAAATAAGATTTTGGAGTCTGTTTGGATGTTTTGAGTTCCCCCAGCCTACAAAGATTCCAACTTCCAGCTGAGGTTTTTTGAGTGTGAGCCCCTGTGTTACAATAGACATTCACTGGTTTTTGGGTGATACCCACCAGTCTGTGCAGACATGCTGGGTAAAACCTGGCATCTGAAAAGCTACTCAGCATTTGTGTTTGGACAGTTCCTGTCTGGTTAGCTGAATCACTCCCTAAGTTTAGTAGGTGCTAAATCCCCTAGGTTATAATGGGAATTTTAGAAGCATGAACTTATTTCAGCTGAATACAGTAATGGTGTTCAGTATCATTTAAGAAGCCCTAGAACATCTTAAACACAAGATTTGGAGACGTGACAAAGACATGACTCATGGAAGATGTGCTCTTTTCAGTCCAGGCAGAAAGTCTCAAGTGTCTAAGCAGACAGTAAATGCCTACTTGCAGACAACCAAACCAAGCTCTCCCTCACATGTACACATCTGCAGTCTCCTCTCTTCAGATGCCTTAGAGCCAGTCCTTTGGCTGGCTCCACTGAAGAGAAACGATTTCAGATTGAAGGTCACATTACCCAACCTTCTAACTTTAGGCCATTTCCCAAGTCATAGACAATGTCTTAAAATCTGCAGGAATTTAAGTAGGATTTTGTCATTTATGACATCCAAATGTCTCTCCATTATGAAGAAACTTTGTCAATCCAATTTGTACCATTCATTTTTAACAGACAGAGTCAGATGCTTCAGAGAGGTCCCAGAAAGGAGACAATTCTGGCTGTGTGTTTCCAGCCTCAGCTAAAGAGTAGTTTGTCATTTTTCTTTGCTGTCCTGTTGTGAGATCACAATTTAATCTTCAATCAAGTGAAGAAAAAATTTTGAAAAATCATCAGTGTCCTCATAAGCATCTTCTGATTGTTCATCTTCCAGAAAATGTTAGCTCTTTCACAGTTTCACTGACAAGTCTTCCCCCTCACAGTAAGGTGATCAACTTAGTTAAGAAAGTGGAACCTATTAAATAATAATTTTCCTTTAATTAATCTTCCTTTTTGTTTTGAGCTTGTGATGGGGATTTGGAGAAAGACACCTTTCAAAGCTCAAACTTAAAATTATATTTTTGCTGCTACATACCTATAGAGGATGCTCATTGTACATAGAGTTTCAAAAGTTTAAAACCTACAATATTTGAGTTGTTAATTTAAATGTGGTCTTCTAGCCTACTGAAAGGAATTTTTGCAGTACTAAAAAGACATAAACAGGGGAAACATGCCTGTGGCCCACAGAGGCATAGTAATCAGTTTTGGGTTCACTAAACCTTTTTGATATGTGGGGGAAAATAAATTAAATTATGACATATAATGCATGTATTTGCAACTGTAAGAGTTTTATTGTTTCATTAGCGGGTGATTTGAAGGGTTATTTCATAAAACTAGTCAAATTACAGAGGAGAAAATAATCCAAGAATGCCTCAAAAAGGCTATTTCTCAGACAAGAAACAAAAGAAGGTTGTGAAACACATGTAAGGGACAGAAATCCCTAAAAGCTCTTGGGAAATACTTCCCAAGACAATCTGTTCTCACACTAAGTTTTACATTTTTTTTCAAAATACAGCTGTTGGTGAGGGGAATCTGTGAAGAGGGGAACTGATAGGACTGATGTTTTGAGATGTCTATCTGAAACTAACCCAGAATAAGTGCAAATGCTTGTGGAGAGTCCTGTGTCTCTGGGGATGTACTTCTACGGCTGAGAGCCAGACAGGACCTGCTATCACCATGTCCTTGCTGCGAGCCAGACCAATCTGGGTTCCCAGGAGATGTTCTGCAGCAATGTCACCCACAATACCTCCACTTTGATGCTTTCTTCAGAATTAAATTAGAGGAGAAAACACCTTACTAAGTCTGGTCAAAGTTAAAGATCCTTCCAAGGATCAGACAGGCTTACAGGTTCTCCTCATCCTCTTCAGATAATTATTTGTTCTGTTGCTCTGATTTTCATTTTCCTGCTTTCTCAGAGAACTAATCAGATTCTCTCACTGGAGAGCTAAATACTGATTTAATTTTCACAAGACAGACTACTGTTCTTCCTTCCTCTGCTGCTCTGTTATACACTGGGGGAATGAGGAAAAGGAGAGTTAAATCTACATTTCTCAGTCTGAAGGAGAGGGCTGTGCCCTGACGCCCTGTGGAGAAAATAGTCTGCTAACAAGTAATCCTAAAGTCACTGCCATGCAACCTCCCCACAATTCACAGAGATGCCCTCAGGCTTCTGCTGGAGTGATGAGGTTGGGTATAAGGGTCAAGCTTAGTCCCACCTTTAAACTGGTATTCTGATATGAACCACTATCAGATTGGGCCTCTGACAAATAAGGAGTAGGTGTTTTTAACTAAAAAAAAATCAGACAAGCTGACCTGCAAGTAACTACATTTAAAACATTATTGAGTACAATATAATATTTAATAATTAAAACAATTATCCAAGAAGCTGAAGACACACTAGATTACATTACATTCCCTAAGTTCAGATGCACAACTCCTCAGCATGAAAAACTGAAACGTTCTTCTCAGAGAATGACCAGGAAATTTCTATTTTAGTTTAGTGTGAAATGCTCAACTTTTGTCACACTGAACATTAAATTACAAAAATTCTTCATGTAATTGCTCTTCGTGTAGAGGATAATGCAGAGACCTCTATGGTCTGTGGGTAACAACCACCTCATCATGCATCTCCATTTGTAAATGTTACTTCATCAATGCCTTTGGCTCCAAGACAGACATTCATCTTGTTTAACTTTAGCCTTCTAAAAATTGTCTATTCTGTGTAGTCAATCAGAGGCAGTGGCATTTCCAAAGAATGATTAACCTACTTACTGATTCTGCAGGTGTCTCTTCTTCCTTTTAACGTCACAGTTCAACACCTCATTTAGGCTGGCCATGAAGGTATGGGATTCAGCAGCTTAAACAAAAAATGTGTTATGCCACTGTGACTCCTAAAGCATTGCAGAAATTTGTACATGGCTGAAAGACACTGCATGGGATGAAAGAGAGTTTGCAGACAGGGGGAGGTCAGGTGGGATACTCCACCTGCCACTATATAGCCAACTGGATGATCCATTCCTAATTTTTGGACAGCTAAGGAAAGTTGGGTGAAACCCCACTCTAAAGAACTAAATCAGTTTTCCAACACTGTACCAATAGGAAGTTAATTTTATATGACTACAGCAGCAGCAGAAGGCAAGAGGTCTAAAGGAAAACTGTGATCTCTTCCAAGAAGAGAGCTAAATGTAAATTTACTTTAAAGATGTACCAGTCCAGCTACCCACATTATTTTTGTAGCCTGGCTTGCCCTTCAATACCTCCAATTCATGGAAGAAGTAGGCAGGACTTACTTATCAGTTTCCATGTATGTTCTGTCCAAATCTGACACCGCAAGCACTGCAAAAGAGCTGTACAGAATTTCAGATTAGTTAGGCCTATTGACTTTCTAGTTTTGGCTTACGTAATGGTACTTCTAACATTTCCAGATGTATGTTTTATATGAGAAGTAGTGTTCATTCTGTGGTGACATTGTTTAGTTATTTAAAGTAAAAATAAATTCATTTTATTTTCTAAGAATGGCTATTGGACTCGAAGAGCTTCTGCTACATAAGACCTGCTTCTGAACCCCAACAAGCAATTTAGAGATAACTAAAACCAGCCAGAAATAATTTTACAAGTCTTAAATATGATTCTGAATATGGAGCTGCTTTCCTTCAATGTGATTACTTCAGCCTCTTATCCATGTTACTATTCATACTTTAACCTTTTGCCATGTGCTTTGCTTTTCCATTTAATAGGAAATTGATGAATCCATCTACCTGTTGTTGGATTTGTTGCCCATCAATTCTGAGCCATAAATTTCATTGCCTACCCACTAAAAATTCAACTAATAAGAAGCTTTTTTTAAAACTAAGGGATATTTATTGCAGGTATTTTTCAAAAGCCAAATCAATAAAGTTGCAGCACATAGCATATCTATAGTTTGCAAGGTAGAAGGAAAACAGTCTCCCAAAGATATGTAGCATAATAAAAGTACAAAGCAATAAATACATAAAAACTATAAAGTAATAATGAAATGACAGTGTAATGCTAAGTAACAGATAATAGTAAGTAGAATCAAAAACGACCACCATAATAGAAATCACATTTTTAAAGGTCAAATTTTTTATGAGATTAATGCATAGCCATATCCTTCAGTCTTTTCTCATTTTAGGACTCATGTATTCCAGTTGGGAGTACACCTTAATCAGGACTAAACAATACTGCCCTAATATTTGAGAATTATCACAGACAAATCCTATAGACATAATTGGTCTTTGTCAGGCAAGAGGATAGGCATTCAAAGTCCTTATCAGAACTGTTTTTCTACAATTCTCTGAATTCAGATATTAAAAAGACTAGGTTTTGCCTATTAACTGGGAATGCAGTGATTTCCAATATTCTGATATGAATCTACTGTTAGGCAGGACTTTTTCTAAGAGAGAGTTGAGAGTTTGCACACATACATTTCCCAATAGATACTGGGTTTGCACAAGAGATATGATGAGGTATGGCAACATAAAGATATATAAAAGTAGAAACTGGGAATGTGTAAGAGTCTTTTGTAATGTATGGATTTCAGACCACCTTATCACATTTGTATAAGCTAGAAATGAGATACTGAAGAAAAAGTTTTCTTTAGCATTTTTTTTTTCTGTTCTAAGCCTCTTCAGTTAAGTTGCCTGTTACAGATAATGAGTTTTGAATATATCTTTAAGAAGGAAACTAACAAAATGTGTAATTATATACCACAAATTGACTTGTCTGAATCAACACACACAAGTAACTAAGGGCAACCATCAAACCACAGCTGAAATGTGAAGAGTAGATTTATTTCATTACCTCCCTAACAATGTTGGGTATAAAACACACATGGGAACACAGGCTCTGTTTGCCTCAGTTCACCCTAGCACACAGCAGGAGGAGGGTTGGGGATGTCTCACCGCCTGTCTCACGGTGCAAAAATATTTGGGCATGTCTGTGAGAGTGTGCTGCCTTGCCACAGGAATCTGCTTCTCAAAACAGGCTCTCTTAGGTTACAATGCAAGATGTAACAAAAAAGTATGTATTTGATCACCATCTTCATAAGCTCTTACAAACAGGTGGGACATTGTTCTTTATCTCCTCCAGGACTGTTCCCTGATAACTCCTCTGGGGATATCTTCTGTTACTGGGCCATCAAGCCTCACTGCAGGACTCATAAAATTACATCATCCCATTGAGAGATGCTCTGCCCAGGGGGAGGAACCAAGCATTCCCACCAGGATATAATCTGAGGTTTGGGACACCACGAGCAGCCTTACCTACTGGATTCCCCAGAGAACATGAGATACATAACCTCCACTGGACCTTCAGAGGGAGACCAGACCCTTCTATAGGATCACTGTTTCAACAGAACCACATCTATCACTTCAAGAGGACTACAGCCATGGTTTAATCAGACTGCTACCACCACCCTGACAAACAGAGTGTCAGGCTGTATCCTGACTCTGTCAGTTTGAGGCACTGCTTTCTGCCTTTATTTTAATTTTTCTGTTAAATTGTAGTTCTGACTTGGAATCTCCCACTGGTTTGTTTTCAAACAAATGCACAGGTAGAGGATGAGCAACAGTAGGCACAAGAAATTGAGTTTTTCCACAGCAACATTTTTAGAATTCCCAGCTGCGAACTATGCCCTCCTTCTCCTCAAATCTTCCAGTTTTAGCACTTTCCTACCAACACATGTGAAGACAGATTAAAAGAATATGAGTCTTCTGGTAATCATTTTGTCTGAATAATTTATCTGGTAGTTCAGTATTCACTTTCAATTGTAAAGATCACCAGTGTGAGATATTATTGTTGTTGTTATTATTATTATTATTATTCATACTACTTTGCCCTGAGGTGCCACTTACAATAAAGCAAGTTTAAGGAGAATAAGGCTGGTTTAGAATCCAATTGAGGCACTTTAGAAATATGCCCTCTGACAAACATCATCAGGCTTCAGGTATAGCAGGCCCCAAAATGTATCAGGGTATCCTTTGTAAACACTGTTAGCATGTTCAGCATACTTGTGAATTTGCAACCAGTGAAGCCAAGATGTAGAGCCTGTGCTTTACATTAACAATGGATGCAATGCATTGGAAAGGTAAAAGAATAAATCCCCTTTACCCTGGCCGTTGAAGCTGCACCGGGCAGTTGCATGGTCATGAATAAAAGATCAGGAAGCAGAACTTTGTAAAAAACAATTGATATTTTGATTTACCTAAATATTCCCTTTGCCTTCAGTATCAAGTTCAATACCTTGCAGAATAAGGGGAGAGTGGCCTTTAACTGTCAAAACCTCACCTTTTAAGCTTCATGTGTCTGTGTTAGCTGACTGAATTAGCTGACCTTCAAATCTTTCCCTGTATGTAGATATTGAGTCACCTTGGATCCTGTAGATACTTATGGTAACAACTGTAAAATTTCACAAAGAAAGAAACAACATTTTTAGATTTCCATTCATTATTCTTCATTCTCATTATTCTTCATTCCCATCTGTCATCTTAGTCCCTTAGTCTTTAGGATATCACTATCCATCTATGCACTTCTCAGGATACCTTTTTGGGTGATGAATTAAGCTCCCTGACCAGAAGGGTACAGTGTCATGTTGCTGCTCAAAATAAAGATTGTTTTGATGAGGTGTAGTTTGTCTCAGAGACAGAAAGAAACCACTATTCAATTTCATGGAAGGGGACCAAGGCAATGGGGATACCTTTAGGGAAGGTGAAAGAGTGTGTCTTTCTGCTCTTTCACTCCATGCCACTAGTTATTACTTCTGGATGGGTAAACAGGTCATGAAATAAAGTGTCCTTGCCTGTGACAAGCAGGTATGGTAAATATTTTACAGGTTCATGCACATATAGTTTTTATGAACTTTTGTTTCTTGATCTTTGACAGCTACAAAATGTTTAATTTACTAAATAAGAATAAAACTGCAAAAAGCATCTTCAATTTCTTTTTTTCTTTAACTGTCTCAAAAATCCCAGTAGTTTTTGCATTTGAATCAAGTTTCTTAACAGACATATGGTCATAACAGAGAAATCATTCTAGTCAGTAAAGCCCTAAGCTAAGCCCAAAATAATTTCATCATTTGTAAATCATTGTCACTCGAATGTTTTCTCAATATGGCTTAATTATAATTCAACACAATGTTAAGCTTCTGGGAAAAGACCTCCATTAAAAGGTACTTCCTGGGAAAAGCGGGAAATCAAGAGCTCTCAGCTAGCATTGCACTTTATTATTCATGTATAATTCTTCTGCACCACTGAACATCTGCTAATAAATTTGATTCAAGTTTCCCTGATAGCTTTTACCCTCATCATTCAATCTCTGCATGAGCTTGTATCTGATGAGAATTGACATTATTTACTTATTGCTGAGAATTCTTATCCTATTAACAATTTAGCCCATAAAGTCATCAGGTAAATTAAAGTGTTTATAAAGAGCCTCCTTCCCTAATTTTAAAAATTAAATAATAATCTTGATTTAGAAGAGAATTTCTGTAGATTCCCTGGAAGCTAACTGACAGATGGTCACCTTGGCAGTATGCTGCAGCAGTGCAACCATACATTTATTGAGAGTCTCTGATGCAGAAGGTGATCAAGAGCATCAGAAGCTATTACTTTTAACTCCAAGGTTTGTCAATCTTCTTTTCCTTTGTGCCTCCACATATAAAGATAAGCTAAACCCAGATCAAATATAAAAATTCCTTTGAACAAGTACAGATCTGTCATGTTGATTTGGTGTTTGACTTTGTTCCATGTGCTATAGCTATTTTCCATGTGGTTAGACCAGAGAATTGAGGATTCAGGTCTCCTAAGTCCATTCTGAGATCTTCCTCTGAATCATTGTCTGGCCTTTTAAGGAGTCACTAGGATCAAGCTTATCAGAAATGCTTACTAATGTTTCCTTTTAAGCCAGGTGTTTATTTGTACCAAGCTTGAAACACCCACAATGGGTGAATCCTCTTAATATTCCTGGCCTTAATCTCTGCATGGGTCTCTTCTTCTTATAAATACAATAAAACTAACTCATTTTGTATGGTTATGTAACATAACACTTTTAAATCTCTCAGAAAGTCTTAGTAGAATGGTCATAATATAAAATCAGAATTCCAGGGTTACTAAACCAGAATTAGTCAACTAACAGCAAATGCTAAATTTATTCCCAGGTATTTATGGTACAGAAGATCAGCATATAGAGGAAAGGGCAAACAGTGTCAGCTGAGCTCTGCTTGTCCAAAAGTGCATCAGGACCAGTTAGGCAGGGATACTATGGCTGAAATGGGCATACACTCTCCAGTGACTCACCCAGAAGGAAAATTCCCATCCAAGAAGAGCAGAGAGGTTTTCATCCTGCTTGCAGCTTCTCTTCCCTTTAAAAGGGAAACAAACTTGTGCAAGAATTGCAAACAGACCTTTCACCTTTCATCCTGCAAATTTATTTAATGGATTCTTTAGCCTTCACTATAAGACCATTCAAAAATCTCAAATATGTTGCATAAAATAATCACATAATACTGCTGGAGCTACAGTACTTACTATGTCATGAAGCACTAAAAGTGAATTGGCCTGCACCATTGTCAAAAAATTGTTATTTGAAGTGCTGCTGAAAAGGAAATGCATGAATTGCAGTATGATATAGCACATTTCAGCTTTTATTATGTTTTCTTTTTCTATTTTCATTTTCAATTGCTTAGGCTTCCTTTTGCAAACCTCTCTTATTCTCTTTTTAGATTATTTTGCACAACTGATACTTTTGAAACACAAAAGAAAAACGTCAATTAGGCTGTTGAAGTATGCATCCCCTACTGTCCCTGAGACAGGTCATTCAGCCATTCTATCCAGCACACATATCTACATATGCAATTATTTTTCTCTTAGGAATGTGTTACAATAGTTATTATATTATAGCCCTCCTTGGGATTACATTGCTATAGCAATATTATTAAATTCATTTGATTGGATGACTTGACCCTAAAACTGTTTTACTCCTCAAAATTACTATTAGGAATAAAGATCGGCAATAATTTGAGATTTTATTCATTGCTGTTGCTTAATTCTCTATTTGAGATCAAAGCACACGCTACTTAATAATAACTACCTATATCAGAAATTAGGAATCTGTCTAATCTGAATCTGTTTGTACTTTACATTGTCCACAGGGACCCCACTGCTCCTAGAAGAAATTGTAGGATTTTTATGACCTTTTTCATAATGTGAATATTTTTGCAGGTATGGCATAAGAGGTCTGGATATAGTAATTTTATGAACTTTCTTCATTTGTAGTTTAAACTCTTTTGCTTTTTGTACTATGCTGTGCCCTTCTGGTGCATAAACACTTCAGACTGGTTTGATAACCTGTAAATTAAGCATCAACATAATTAACCAGCCCACATTCAATGTTGGCTCCATTAGGTTTTTAGAATTAAAGGATGCCCACAGAGTTTACTCTTACAATTTTTTTCCAGATCTGGAGCAATTTGTAAGGTTTCTTAGTTGGACTTCATCAAATGAAACTGAACCTAGAGAGACAGATCTCTAGTGGGTTTAATTTCTTACTACCTTACTCCTGTAGGTAATTACACTGATGCAAAGCACAAATATTACTTAATTAGAATAATAGCCTTCTATACCCAGTTTGGACTTGGGTACATTTTTATCCATGCAAGATTATGAGTACTCTGATTCTTCTCTCCTTGATGAAATTAAAAAAATACACTGAGAACACTGATTTTTTTAACAGTAGCTTTAAACTTGGTGATGCACTCTGTTTACTGGAAAATTAAATTCTGTTTTATCATGTCAAAATGAAGGAAAGGCTGATGGTCTGCAAATATTTACACCCCTATGAAAAGAAATGGTATGTTTAGCATCAGAAGATTTTCTACCAAGATTTCTGTGGCGATGTTCACTGCCAATTTCTGGCTATTCTGCACTATTTCAGTTGTACAAGGCATTGAATTGATGGAATATAATTGTCCTGGCAAGTGCAAAGAGTTAAACATTATCTAGAATGACCCTTTTCTGAAATACAGACTGCTTATTTAAATTTGTTGAAAAGTGAAAATGGAGGATTTGTGAAGGAACAGTCCCTTTTATTTACACATCTGGCATCCCAGAAATCAGTTACTAGTAACTACAAGCAATTATGATAAAAATGCCATTTAGGAAAGTTTCTAGCAGTAATGATAATGAAGCAATGAAATAGATTGTCTGGGGATATTGTGGATTCTCCACTACTGGAGGTCTTTAAGAATAGGTTAGGCAAACATCTGTCTGGAATATCAGCACAGACACTTTAGCAAGGCAGTAAAACCATAACAAAGTGCCTTTGCTTAAGGTCACAGACTGCCCCAGCACAAGGAAAAATAGAGGCTGCAGTTCCACAGTACAAAATGGGACCAGCTACATGGACTCTCTACAGGTCACTGACAATATCTCCACATGCAACAATTCTTCTCTGACATGTAGAATGATTAAGCAATGACAGTAGCTCCATGGGTATGCACTTTATGTAGTGTGAAGGGGTTTTTTGCTACATACTGAAGTCCTTGATCTGCACAGGTATCTGGGGAGGCACAGTACTGCCATGCTGAGGTAACAAAGGAGGATGGTTCTGCTTTCACTTCTCTGTCCTCTCTTTTAAAAAGCAGCCCAGCTTGCTGCACTGCCTGTCAGACTGAGTACTGCTTCCAGGTCATCACTTTTATAAAATATGCAAGAGCACGTTAACAGCAGTAATCCAGCAAAATATACATATGAATAATTAAACTGAAACTACAGTTGTCAGAAACATGAGCAAGGTAGATGTTGGTCATTATTACCTGTGCATTTTCTGTTCACCTCTGGGGTACTCACTAATTTAACATACTACAGTGAGTTCCCTACTCTCTCCATCTCCAGGCTCACCCCAAAAGAGCCAGCTGATGCACATTGTGGACAGACATCATGACAGTGATGACATTATTCAGTAGAAAAGTGAGGCTGGGAATGCTTTCTGAAAGGCTGAGTGTTGTGCTACTGTGCAGGAGGGGATATGTCCCTTTGCACTGCAGACAAGAGCCATAAATTTTCTTTTGGGTGCAAGCGAAATCTTTTGGGTTTTTCTTCTGCTCAATGCAAAGCCTGAGAAGGAAAATCAGGGTGGGTAAATCAGGCTCTGGGTGGGGGGAAGTCCCTCTCTACTGCCAACAGAAGGTGCCTCAGCAAAGTTCAGTCTCATTAAGCCGGAAGGGCTGTGCAGTTTTACAGTGAGTTTAGATAGTATGGTATAGATAGTATAGCATTAGTCACTGCCTCACATTTCTGCTCCTGCACCACCATTCCTTTCCTCAGCCATCTTGTATTCACTGAGGCTCATGGGGTGCCAGGTTAATAGGGTGATGCAAATTAAACTTCTTCATTTAAAGCTGATCAGTTTCAACAGATCATTATCTGCCCACCAAAGATCATGTCAAATATTTGCTCCATCACAAGGGGGAATGCATGTAAAGACCCACTAGCAAAAACGTGGAGAAAGAACCAAAATACTTTTAAAATTTGTAAAGTTGGAGCATTTTCCTCCTTGGATTCATTCCAAAACTTCCAGTTATTATCCCCTATGCCAAATATATCTGCTTTGTGTATGCTTTTTAATCACTAATGAAATTGCCTCGGTCAAATGCCTATAATTCAGACTCATTGCATCAGACCAAGGAGCTTAATTCTCATCAGTGAATCTCAGCTCCACAGAAATTTCACTGAAGTCATTGCAGCTGTAAAAATGATGTGAGAGAAGAATTAAGCTCTGTCCTAAACTACTGATTTATTTACTGTGTACAAACTTTAAGGTATTTATTATTTATAGATACAGAGGTGGAAAATATCCACTTTCTGTTTATTTTGGAGGAAGCTGGGATCATGCTGTTGTTTGCTTGGTCAAATATAATCTGTGATTGCACTCAACAAATAATACAAAGGAGATAATTTAGAAGTTTTTTCTCAAAGTTTATTTAATGTGAAGAGGCTCATTCTCTTTGATTGGTGCCTTGCAAGCATTTTCCCTAATCTTATCTGACACCATTGATTTAATTGAGAAAAGTCACTCTAAAGCAATGACATTTTTCTTGCATGCTTTTTTAAAAAGCCCAAATAATGTAATTAAGACTATGCAAAGCAAAGGAAAAACAACCAAAAAATCATCACAAAAGCTAAACCAGCAAAAAAATTTTGAATGCCCAGGCAGAACAAAGGCATGTGCATGTCTGCAATAAAAAATTGATACAGTTAACATACAGCCAGGTGACCTGTAGATAATCTAATTTCTAAAAAAATTACATTATGAGGGCTCAAGGTGAGAAGAAATAAAGGAAGGAGGTAAGGAAAGAATGAAGGGGGTGTTCTTACTCCCAAAGGATTATTCATAACACCACTTTTATCTCAATCGTTTTTTAAGATTTCTAGTTAAAAGTGGGTCATAGGCTTAGTGGAACATGACTGAAGAGGAGGTAAAAGGCGCTGAAATCTATTTCTGTATCATTAATGTTACAAATAAGAAAAAAATCACCTTAATGTAAAGTGTTTGCAGCAAATTATGATATAAACCAGGAAAAAACTCTGTGGACTCAGTGGGCAATGGATCAAGCCCCTAAATTTGAAGCCACTGGCAGCTCTCTGACTTTAGTCATCAGCAAAGTTAGGTCTTTTGAATGCTCAGAGTTAATGCCAACAGTGGTTGCTGCTGTGCTGTCACCTGCACATGCCAGTAGCTCTTCTTGGAGGGAGAAGAAAGAACTCCTACTTAGATTAGATTAAAGATACCATGAAAAAGGAATTGGTATGAACAGCTTCAAGATACACAAGCCTTTTTCTGCCTTTGTAAACTACAGGACTTTTGAATGGCATTAGGCAGTTGAATAGTGAGCCAGAACACAGACATACTGGTTTTCTTTTTGTGCAAAGGCCTAAGAAAAGGCTTTTCCCATCAAAACAGAACCACAAGAAAAGATGCAGAGTAGTTTGTGTGTCATCTATAAATATAAGATTTGTCCTCCCATCTTCAATATGTTAGGAAAAAGGAAATGTGACCATTTTGTGAGCACAGAGCAAAGATGCCAACATGATTTCTCTCAGTTAGAAAACATCTTTTTGTTATAATATGGGACTAAGGCCAACAGTCTAACCCACTGAAATACAGGGTACAGCTGTCATCAAGGGACTGCAGAAAAAGAACAGCACAAAAATATTCTCTGACCTAAAGTAGGTCTTGAATGATAGGAAACAAGGAAACTCGTTTAATCGTCTTAATATGTTTAGTCTTTGAAATTAATTTCCCCAGAACCATGTCTAGTTATTGCTAAAAATAGTAATTATGCACAAACATAGGTGGAAGCAATAATTAATTTATGCTTAAAAGAAAAATTAGTGAATTTTTCAAATTCAAAATCTCACTTCTATTTCAATTCAATTTCCAAGAATATAAATAATATAATATTGAAAATTTATTTTTTATTAGTAAGACTCCAACAGTTAACATACTTTTTTGATCTGGGTAGGGCATGAGTTGAAATCACGGAATGTGAAAATCCCACTGTTTTCATTTATTTTTTGTTATTATGGCATCTTTATCTTTATTAAGGTCAAGATCTTTGTCCTTGTGTACCTGAGCAGGCCATGGAAGGGTTAAGGAGATGTCAGTGTTTCTGCAATGTGCACCTATTGTAGTCCTTGGCAGCTTCACACCCTTTCATGCCCTAGGACATATTGTACAGCAGATACACAGCAAAGGGGCAGACATATATACACAGAAAACAATATATCCTTGGTCATTTTACTAAGCTGGTTGTTAACAGCAGCAACAGAGACCTGGAAGAAAAATGGTCACATCAAATGATCATTTTCAGAAGCATTTCAGTGTGCAGTGACTAGTGCTCAGCCTGGATGCTGCCTGACTGCATGTACAGGGTCAGGTAGTCACCATATATTCTGCTAACAAGGCAGATTACAGAAGCAAACAGAAACAGAGACTTTTATAGAGAGAGAAGAATCATCAATAAATTTTCCTAAAGATAAAAGAAAATATTTCCTCATTTTCTACCTTAATTTATTTCTTCAATCCTGCTTTTAATCATATTTCTTTCTTTTGAAAGAAATACTTTCTTAAAATGCTTTCCTGAAATGCCAGTAGAATTTGTGGATTTTTTCAACCATTAAAAGCTATTATTTCAATTAGCACTCTACTTTTAGCTATATTCTACTTCGAATGGCAGTTCTGAGAAGCCTTGACAAGGAACACAGAGAAACAGCTTCTCCATCTCCAAATTGCACTTAATTGTTTGTCTTTACACAATATTGAAAGCTTCATTAAAGCACCAGATTTTGCTGTTGCCCAGATTGTGGAGGACCACAATGGTTCACGTAGTCACATAATCACAGAACAGATCAGGGTGGGAGGTACCACAGTGGATCATCTGATCCCACCTCCCTGCTCAATCAGGATCATCCTGGAGCACATGGCACAACATTGCAGATAATTCTTGAATATCTCCAGTGAGGGAGAATCCACAGCATCTCTGGGCAACCTGCTCCAGTGCTCAGTCACCTGCACAGTAAAGTTTTTCCTCATGTTCAAGTGGAATTTCCTCGTTCTCAGTTTCTGCCCATTGCCTCTTGCTTGGCACCACTGAGAAGAGCCTGGAAACATCTTCCTGGCACCCTCCCTTCAGATACTCATAGACATGGATGATCCATGGTGGTATTAAGGCAACACTATTAACATTTTTAGTATTTCTTCTCTCTCTGGTCCCTGAAAGACTAACCTCTTGCAGTACAGTGTAAATTTTGCTTCCAGTCATCTTGCTCTTATTACTGGGGATTGCTTCTTAGGATACAAGTGACCTGTTGACGTTTCTTCCCTACATACAGGCAACCTGAACAGAGAAAGCATGAAGAGATCTTCATTAACCAACAATACCATACTAAACTCTTTGCTTGTATTTAGGTTAAAAGGACTGAATTTTCAGGCCTTTACTTATGCCACTTGACTTGAAACTTCCACAGCACAGAGCCCAGCACATGAAGGACTGTCTCTGGCCCCCTTACATAATGGGAAATAGGTGGTTTAAGGCCCAATATATCTGAAATGGCTTAGAGAACTTCTTTAGGATGAAACGGACTGCACCTTGGAAGCATCTTCCCTGGGTGGAAGATAAGTCTAAGGAGACAAACTGGGGTGCCAGTCTTTGCTGCCTAGAAGAGGTCATGTAGATCAGAAGAGGTCATGTAGATCCCACTGCCGATATCTGAAAAAGGTAGATGTGTAATTTAAAGTAATGTATAAACCCAAAAGCCATCTGGTTTATATCAATCTGTGGGTGAAGCACTGTGCTTTCTGGAGATCTATGTTCTTTTTATTGATTTTCAACTCAAATAACTTCATCTCTCTAAAAAAAAACTTACCCAGTATATAGAATTTTCTAAGCCACTTTATAGTCTCAAAATAAGGACTCCCAAATATCTCAGTAGTTCAGAGAGGTAGGATAAGTCAATTTCTATATGTGACATTCTCTTCATGGGCTTTAGATGAGTTGCCAAATCTATGCTGAAAATAAATCTCAAATTTTAGATGACTGCAATTATATTTATATATATATAGTGACCTAAGTATACAGGTTCCACAAAAATAAAACTTTTCCTAAATGAGTTCAGTATTTTCATTAAGGCTCTGATGAGAAAGATAATTTTTAGACCACTCCTTCTGTGACCCATTATTCATGCTGATTATTAACCATTTCAGTGAATTGTGTTCCAAGTGTATACTACTTTCAGATTTGATCAAGGCTCCTAGTACTTTTTGTTCTTATAGAACAAACCAAACAATCATAATTTTTAGATTGTGAGTACTACAGAATAGGAATGTGCTTGAATATCTATTCTACATATGCATATGCATTTAAGCCGTGCAAAAATTTGTTCTTTCCTACCAGGGCTCACACAGTCATGCTGTTACACTGATCATCCTATGAATGGTAACAACATCCAAATCTTGTGCACATTATATCTTTCCCATGAACATGGTTTGGCACATGTAATTTGGCATGTTCTCAGACAATGATTAGTCTGCTCAAGAACATTATTAGAAACATGAAAACAGAGTCAACCATCATCCCAAGTGGATCATACCACAGTCTCTAAACAGCTGGGCCTGAGACAGGAGGTTAAACAGGTACTGCTTTTGATTTCTGTTATCTCCTTGTCATGCTGCTCTGTCTGATCAAACAGTCCATATCTTTTTAATTCAAGTTATAATTCTGTAGTTCTACCATATTTCTTCAGAAATCTCAGGTAAGCTGCTTCAAAATCCTGTTTTCCCAGAAAGACAGCTCTTTTTTCTTCTGTTCTTTCTGCATCTATTATTAATAAATCTATGTTCTAAATCTGTAGTTCATTATTGATGAACTCACTTTCCTATGCAGCATTGTTTATGCATTCTATACTGATATCACTCATGTATCTATGGAACCTTCTAATTTTGTTCAATTTATTGGTTTTGAGGTTTACATTTGTACTGAATCCTGACTTGGAACCAGAACTGTAACTGGTATAATTATGTTTCAGAACACCTTGGCCAAAAAATGCACTGCTGCAGGTGCCTGTTAGGCAGCATCTGCATCAGCAAATGTCGAGAGCAATAGTTGTGTACTGTCTGTGGAATGAGATAGATGTTGACAAAGACTCAAGATCCATCCCATAAATATTCTGTGGCAGGGGGACTCTTTCAGAGTAGCTCCCATATGGCTAGTATCAGGAGAATGTCCGTTTGTGGCTGGGGGGTATTAACTTGATCCATACCTCCATCCCATTTTCCAGTTTAGCTTCAGATGAAAAAGAAACCAAACCAGTCATACACTCTGAGATTGTGCCACTGGACCTGACTGGAGAACATCCTAATCTAAAATACTGGTGAAGAACTAGAATGTCATAGAGTGTTATAAGTTACTATTTATTTTAGCATTTTGTTCATTTTAATAGTGGAAGTGAAAGTTATTTTAAAACTACTTCATGTACTACTTCAGAACAACCACATGCATGTTCGTTCTGCAAATGACTGCAAAGGTACTACCAATACATTCTGAAATCATTTTAATGTTGTGTGGTCAGTAAAGATGTTTCAAAACCCACATGGATCCTTGCAAGAACCACTTGCATGCAGCAAAATCATCTTTCTGGAAATTGGAATCTTATTACAGCTCATACATCTCAAAGAGAAACACTAAAAATCAAGATGGTATCAGATTAGTATTAAGAATCAGCAGTTATCTTAGAGAGTAAGAAGAGTATCATCAGAGATGTAAGCAATCAGTATTTTATTTTTGCAAGGTCTGTATTTACATGAATTAACCCATAGAGTTCTGAGCATATTTTATATCATTTCAGGCCCTCATTCAGCAAAAATTTACGTATGTAGTCCACTCTACATTTCTGAATATTCCTATAAGGCTACTTTAGATAATTTACATCACTGCTATTTAATGTATCCTAATATATATTTTCCCCTTTGATTTTCTAGTATGCTTTGTTCAAGATAGATCAATAGATTCTTTCTTGGAAAATATGCCATAATCAAAACAGAAAAAAATGTTTTTAATTGTAGCTGAATAAAGGGTCCCTAACATAGCTAGCACCCGGCATTCATTACAAAGCAAAAAAGGTAACAGACTATACTGAAAAGCAGACTGCAGTTTTAGGCTGTATGCAGAAAATTGAGAGAGTTCAGACAGTATAAAAAAGAGAATAGGATACAGCTCCTGGTAGCCTTCTTCACCACCTACAGACCCCTCACCACCAACAATATCATGAGCTGGTAATGAAGTATGGTAAGTCTGAGAGAAGCTGACATAAGAACCAGTGCAATATTTTGAGTTTTGCGATCAAAGCAGACTACATTTAAATAACAAAATGGGCCAAATTTCCAGAAGGGGTTTCAGGCAACTACTATTTTAATTTGGTGTACAGCAACATCAGAGTGAATACTGAGAATCCTTTAATGAATAAAAATGCCAAACTTAAACCTTACACCATTTAATTCTATTTGTCTTCCCTCTGCATGGATGTTATAAACTGTGCTGCTGTAAAAGCAGATGATTCACAATAATTCTGTGACAAGTTTCATCAGAACAATCATAAGGAATCATGTGTTGTGAATAAAGCAGCCTCAGATCGATTTGGTGCAAACCCACAAGTACATTTCCACTTGCTTGGATAGAAAGATTTGTTACTTTGAGAATCTGTACTACAGTGTGTCTTGATTTTCTATGAGTTAACCCTATTCAGACGACATTATTCAATGCACATGCAACCCTATCCACAGCATTAGAACATTTAACATCAGTTCAGGACTTAAAAGTTCTTTAATGCCACAAAGCTATGCAATTTGCAGTCTTAAAAGGAATATTCATTTAATACTGCAGCTGAGAGACAGCTTGTGCACACTGACTGTTTTAATCAGGTCAGAGCACGGTAGCTTGTGTTAAAAGAGGATGTGTTTATGTGCACGCACGCTTCTGTACGTGTTCATCTCTTCTTCATGTATACAAACACTTGCATTTCGATTTGAATAAAATTAGTACTGTACACAGTCACTGAGAACAGAGCAAGGCAACATGGAAAAGTTAAGGAAAAAATTACTTAGAGATTTTTTAAACATGGATTTGCTGGCTTTTTACTGAGCCTTTTTTGTGATATACACTGATACGAAAAGATCCTTGAGGTAAAAAATATGCTGAGAAGGAAGGCAAACAGTGAAGACTAGAGATTAATAAAAAGGAAATTTTCTCCAGAGATTCATGCCCCTCAAACATCTGAACAATTGGTTTAAACAGTCAGCTAAGGCCAAGTGTCTGCAAGGCTTGAAATATAAGAAAACAGCTAAGCAGTACGTTAGTGGCACAAAACTGGGGCTACAAGCTAAGCTCAAAATTAGGTTTGTTGTATATTCATAGAATAATTTAAGTTAGAAAAGACTGTTACAATCATCAGGTCCAACTGTTAGCCCAGTGCTGCCAAGTCCAGAACTTAACCATTTCCCTAAGCACCCCCCCAGAAAAAGGCTTAGTCTCTTTTGCATATTTGCATTCTATGCTCAGTCTAGAAGAGGACACCGGTTTATCATTTGTTTTGTCCCTGTCTGGTTTAGGAAAAAAAACTGGTAGAGATTGATGAGATAGGTATGCTGGAGAAGCTCAGTTAAATTCATGTCTCAGCATGATGCTAGTCAAGGATTTGAGATCAGATTTTCAGAGGCTTTGGATGAGATTTAGCTCCTAAAGAGGGGTAGGCACCAGAGGAGCTTGTGAGCTGCCTGTAAGCCCAGGCCAAATAGGACATGATGAGCCAGGGTTAGCATGATCAATGGCAACAACCTCTGCATTGAGGACTGAGGCTAACAGGTGTTTCTGTACCATGTTTAAAGCCAGATAGGATGTGATTTGACCAAGGCAGTAACACTTTAATGCTGTGGGAAATTTATGCCAATGTGTCTTCACCTGTTAAGAATAAAATTTAAGGATTGCAAAGCCTATAGACAAGTTTCTGTCAGAATTAGTCATAGTTCAAATAGTGCTTGGAGAGTTCAGAAATTAGAATGTGAATATTAAAAATGCAGGAAATCAAATCTTTCCTGTTCTTATCACAAAGATTACTAAAAAGATGAGACTTAAATCTAACTTTTATTTTCTTTTGATTATCCATTATTCTGTAGCATTTTCCATTTTGACCAGGGATGGACCAAAGATTTATCAAAGTATATATTGTAGGAAGGCAGGCAGGCAGGCANCAGAAAGAAAATCATTTGCAGAGCTGGAAACAGAACTCATTTTCAAGACTCCCAATTCAGTGTCACAGCCTTCGCTTTCTGCTGCTCCTTTATTAGTCCTAGAGGCAAAGGAAGAAAAATGACATAAAGTACTATAGTTACAATTTAATTCCTTAGAAAGTAGAATAATTTAATTTATAAATTTTAATTATGTCCCATTTTCCACAGTTCTCTTCAGCACTCTTAACTAAAAGAAACCTTGATTATTTTTAGTACAACACAAATTCCATAAGATTTCTAAAACTTTTTTACTGTATATAACAGATCCTTTAAATATTAGATGTATATTTCATCTGGGTAAGTCTATTACCACATGAAAGGTATTAGCACACTTTGCACAATTCATTCCTAAGGCCCAATTCAAAAAATAAGAACCACTTGCAAGACATGCTAAGTCTGACAAGAAAACTATGACAATTATTTTTGGATATCCTTCAACATATTAACAGTTATTGAAACATAGCTGGGTAATATTTTTTCAGTTTCTTATAACTTTGCCAAATTGAAAGTCATTACGCTGAAATTTGCTGTGGCAAAGCTGTGCTTCATGACAGACAACAAAATTCATGAAATGTGAGCAACTAAAGAATGACAGCTTATCCCTCTACTATAACCATCCCTTACTCCATAATCTCTAATGTGATTATTAAATTTCTATTTTTTAAAATTTTTTAGTCCATGCATTATTTTTTACATAAATATCACTATTCCATAGTACTGCAAGAACATGTGACCCTGCAGCTGTCTGGGAAGTCCTAAAATAGCATATTGATGGTTATCTTAAGAACAAGTCCATATGTCTCCATGGATAAAATCTGAGCAAAGGCCACAGACTAATTCTTCATACTCTGAGTATCAGATGAAGAAATCCAATGGAAAAAGTAGCATGTGATCACTTTAATTACAGTGATAGGAAATTAACAGACCTTAAGTAAAGTTGAAAAGGCAGCCAGCTTTCTTTAATGTTGAAAGGTTTTTCTTTGCAAACTTGGTAGTACTCCTTCACTATAAGCTTTTATCTGTATGAATTCCTCACCAACACTTATCCCTCATATACTTTACCTATAGAACTTGTAATCTGGGAAAAAAGTATCTCTCTGAGATATCAGTTCATAAACACTTTCTGTGCTTCCTCAGTTGAAAAGAGTCTCCATTTCCTCGATTAGCATTCTGCTCTTATGTTCTCATCAAGCTTCTGTAATAAAGCATAATCAAAGTGAATGTTCCATGAATTTAAGAGGTGTTATCCATGTGCATGCTATGTCAGTGCATCTCAGCTGAGAGAGTGGAAGAAAAGGAAGAAGAGAAAAATTGAGAAAGGTATTGACTTCATATCAGTCAAGTTATTTGATTTGACTTTCCTCCCATCATCAATATGCTCCAGGGATTCTGGGTGAAACAATATATGGCCCCCAGATGCTTTTCATCTTCCCAGAGTAGCTTCTAATGACAGTAACAAGAGGAATGAATCATAATCAGAAAGTTACAAATTTAAGAAAAATCCCTCACGTGAAATCTTGCCACTTCAGCTTCAGCAGTATTCAAATAAACACTACTTATATTTGCATACATAAGACATAAATCTTATAGACATAAAGCTGGCTTTCTGTCTTCAAACTAAATATCTAAACAAATTTTAACAGGGGACAGGGAAAGAGAGGGAATGAGCAGAATACATGCAAAGTCTTCTTTGGAAGGCTCCAGGTGTTCTTTCTGACCAGCTTCTCAGTAGTGCATCTGAGGGAGGGAAGAATGAGGAACAACAGAACAGTCTTTAGCAGCCTTTTACACCCGAAAGTTAGATTATTCTTCACTAATTAGTGTTTATTTATTTAGTTTCAAATGTTTATGCACTAGGTAATACATAACTAAGTATATATGTTACTTAGTGTATACATACCTAAGCTAACTTTTCTAAAACAACTTCTCTGCTGTTCCAGGTCAGGTGAATCACTCATAACTTATTCTTCCATTCATACACTATGGACTCACCTCAGAAAAGCAGCCTTAATCCTTATTTTTATCTATAAAGACTAGTTAACCTTGATATGTCCCTTAAAACCAATAGCATATTAAACAGGGAGGTTGTGGATATATTCAGTTGTAGAATTAAACTCTTTGGGAGATGCTTAAACATAGGTGTCTTGTCCCATTTGAGATATCCTACAATATTCAAAACACATACGTGCATATGGTGGATTTGCACAGGAATTAGAGACCATCTGTGCTCTTCAAATGCAGCAGACACAAAGCAGGTGACATAATATAGGTGGAGATGTGTGAGAAACTGAATCATGAGCAGGAGCTTGTACAGAGGTCATTATATTCATATGGAATACAGAAAGATGCCTTTGGAATACACATGCAAAGAAATATAGCAAGCATCATGCAGAACATAAGTTATCATACATGCATTCCAGGAGTTTCTTGGGCTGCCCAAAGGTTGATATTTCTTAAAGCTTTTAAAGAAGATGATTCCTCCAAATGTATGTCACTGTGGCTATTTTTAAAAATTAAAGTTAAACAAGACTTAAAATATAACAGTTGTAATGTGTTCATAAGATTTCTTTTATTACACCTTTCATGACTTTCCAATTCTATCCTTGGGCTTTGGCTTGTTTTGTTTTAAATTCAATACAAATAACAATATATTTTCAGCTTCACTTTGGAGTTGCTTGGCTTGAGGTAATTTGTGTTACAAATTTGGCATTATTTAAATGCAGGTTTGGGGTTTATTTATTGCTAAAAAATTTAAATATTTAAATTATATTCAATAAACATTTTTACTGAAAGGTTAAATAATAAATATGTAAATCAAGTATTATTTAAATGTAAGGTTGTTTTCTTAATGTGTATGGAAGGAAACATTGATTATTTAAAAGGACTTTTTGTGAAAAAGACTTACAGATAACAGAACTTCACGTTGTGACCAGCCAAAAAGAATTTGAATCTTGCTATTGGTTTCTTTTATGCAAAAATTAGAAGATTTACTTTGTTCATATCTGTCATACTATAATTAAATTAAGCACATATATGAAAAAAAATAGAATAATTTAGGTTTGCAGTTTAAACTCTGATTTGTCAGATTAGTTCACATCAAAAGAAGTTACTGAAGAAAACAGGTTTCTGACTGTCATCAGAAGTCATCAGAAAGGAGAGAAATGGCTGAGAAAATGTGAAAGAAGTAAAAAAAAATCCTTCTTGCTTCATGTTGAAAAAAACAGTCCAAGGAACAGCTAGAGCCTTTCTTTAACAGCACGGGTCTCTTTTGTAAAGCTGCCTCCAGGTGTGATGGTCCCTGCAAAAAGAAATGAATGCTGTATATGGATGAAGAACTCCAAGAGATAGAGGGGGAAACAGTTGCTTTAAATAGTATTTTTGTTGCTCTTTTCACTTGAACTACCCAAAATCAGTGAGTCATCTTTACAAAGCTGTGTTTTCCTCTTGCGCTGTGAGAAAAAGTTGCAGAGTTGCCTTGACAGGGTGCTAAAATGTTCCCAGCTGATTTCTTCTCCTGCCATGGTTGACATTACTTCCTGTCATTCCACACTAGAAAGACAAACAGACAAGGATGACACCTCAGTGAAATCCTGATAGGTCATGAGTTGTTTCAGAAAACATCTACAAATAGTATTTGAATAGATATAAACAGGAAACAGTTAGGACTGAATTTCAGTCTGAGGTCTCCCCATTTTCCCCAAAATAAAATCTAGATGTATAGGGAGAAAGTTCAGGAGGAGATAGTCTTCCAGGAAAGTAAATTTGTGTATCTTGTGGCATATATAAAAACTATTCACAAACTTGGATAACTGACCAGCCAGGACAGGACTTTATCATTCTGATAGAAATACTGCCTTTGGCTAACACTGTATGACAATAAGCACTCTGAATTTTAAAACAAGAAAGGGATAAAAATTAGACCTGAATTTTAAGAAATTTTGAACAAGTTTCTATCAGATTCAAGTAGAGGAGTAGAGCTCTTCAGATTTCTTCTTACAGTACTCTTTTATTCCTCCATGTTTTCCATACGGTCATCTATCTTGTTGATATTATATGTTTCTTACACCTGGCAGATCAGTCAAACATATTAAACATAAGAAGTAAAATAAAATAAATAGTAGTATACAAAATAATAGCAGCACTAAGATATAAAATAGAAATGAAGTTACTCTGTAATTAAGGCAGCACTATCCATGGTCACAACATGTGAGATAGCTCCTGTGGATGCACAAATGCACTTATGTCTGTTTTAGGGAAAGTACTTTATCAGAACAACAGAACAGATGTAAAGAAAGCAAGATGTCTGTGTAAAGGGATATCTCTGCACTGCTGTGTTTTTAACCAACAAGTAAGATCATGTAACAAAGAAGAGCATTTTGATCTGTTCAGATTATTGTTCCTCTTGCCATAAGCAACATCTTTAGAGAGTTGATGTGATTTTTACCTCCATATAGAGTTTTCTTTTTCCCATCTATAAAAAAGCACATTAAAAATAAAATAAAACACATCAGTTCTGCAGCTGCACACTAAATAACAGGCTAAATGGCTTTAATTTAGGTGACAAATTGGTATAATAATGTAATGTCACCCTCTGAGACTGCCTCACCGAACAACTGACCCTTTGAAAAAGGAGAAGATATAATCACTTTTTTCTTTGGAAATCGCTAAAAACTTATGTTGAACTTTATTCCTTTCACTTCTGTGCTGTTAGCATCTCAGTAGAGTAACAATGAACCCAATATCTCACTACTAAGAGAGATTTAACATTGTTTACATCAGTGAAGAAAAAGGCTCAATGTGGAAACCTGCCGATGCTTCTTAAGTATTAAATGTTTTGTAACATGGTGATGGCAATCAGAAGCAAATGGACTTTGGTGTCTCCCCATATCAGCAAGTGTTACCTGAATTTTTACCTCTGATACTCCTTTTAATTACAATGAGTTTCATTGTTTGTGGGTTTTTTATCAGTAAATTAAATATAAATGAAATAAAAAACAATGCAGTGGCTGATCAAATTTACCTGGCTGAACTCAGAACACATTCCCAAGAAAGCTGGACCAACCTCCTCTTTTGTGGCATCTTTAACAGGCTGTTTTTGCTCTTGGATGAACTGGCCATGGCATAATCAGGATATAGAATATCCTATAAAAATGGAAGCAAGATCCCATATGAATTACAAGCTAGTATGTCAAATGCTAATATTAAGAAGCTACTTTTCTTTAAATAAGTGAAATCAAGGCATTATCTGTGAATAAAAGAATGCATGTTACTTTCAAAATAGGGTGTGATTTAATTACATTCTGTCCCATTTTCAATTCTTTGCTGTTAGTTTCAGTTAAATTTCTGTTCTTACACTGCTGCTCTCTACCATCTATATGATCATAGTTTTAAGTAAATAGGGATGCAGAGAAAAAGGGGAAAAGCTAAAAATAATTTGCTCAGCACCCCACCTATGAAGAAATTCTCTTTGGACATGAACACTGATGATATTGCCATTCATTTTGAAAGGAATTTGATGTAACATTGATATATGTAAATGTTTTTTCATGTCTTTCCTTTCAAGACAGTGTTTCAATAATGAGCCCATTAGGGAGAAGTTTTACCACCATATCTGACAGAGTGACCAGGAAACTTTCCATCCCATGTGGGTGCCTCTCAATCCCACTAATCCACAGAGGCTCTGAGATGCCTTATTCTCCCTGACTTGTTCAGAAATTGGTTTCAGGCAGGGAATTTATTGACATGTGCCTCATTTAGCATCTACAAAGAACTTAGTATCTTGCAAAGGACTATGTGCAGTACTATTCTGATTAAGTTTGTGCATTACAGTGCACATGAGAATGTGATCTGGTCACATGAAAATTAGCAAAGCTAGCAAGAATAAATGCCAGCATACCCTCTTCTGTTACCACATCTACTTTTATAAACCAGTAGAAGCTGGTCCTTCACATTTTTCCCCCTACTAAGTGTATCAATCAAGAGTTCATCCCCAGTGTGTAGAGGAGAATTGATGCTATGACAAAGAGCTGGTTTTGCAAAAGGCAAATTCACAAAAGGTAAAGACATGTTATTTGCAGACTTTCAGAAGCCTTGCTTGAGCACAATGTGGTTTACAGGTTTTTGAGTTTGAGCTGGTTTGATTTATTTTCTAATTTCACTTTTGATTTTAAACTAAGAAAGAAAAATTTTCTAAGTAAATGGTAAGAAAAATGCTTAAGGCAATGGTTTTGTTGACAAAAATATTTTTTCTTAAAACCCTTAAGTGCCTTCCTCCTGAAGAGTATGTACATATCTGCTTTTATAACATAATGTCTTTACTTTGGCAAAATCTCTAGTTTTCAAGAAAAAAATAAGGATTAGTTTACCTTTAATGTCGGCACTGGGAAAAAAAAATTAAGTGGTGAATAGAGATTACCACTTTTAACATGTTTTCCCTTTGGTGTCAATTATTTCAAATCCAGGTTTCAGTTATTTCTATAAAAGTGTGGTAGTCATTTAGACCATGAATACCCTTAAAGAGATCAAAGACTACCAGAAGATTGATACATGCTGCAAAAATATATTCTTTTGCTTTCACTTAGACTTCACAGACTCTTAAAGCAAAAAAATCAGCAGAAGCCACTCCTGATGTAAAAAGTGAACCCTTTCGAGTCTTTAACTCTTTGGATTTTAGATTAGAGCAGAGGTAGAATAAACCACCTACAGGTAAGAAGCCTGAGAACATAGGTATCCATCGTATTTTTAGACAAGAAATGTAAACCTAATAATATACTGAAATGATATTTGGCTCACCAGTGGAGATAAAAGAGGTTGTTTAAGCCCTCGCCTCTGATGGTATCTGATATTTGGTTCTGAGCCTTCAGAAAACCCAAGTCCTTGAAGATTAGTCTTCTCATGACAAAAATACCTCCTGTCTTAATGCAGAATAAGCACAGCAATGGTCAAAACTCCAGCAACTACCATTGTCATCAACATTAACACCAGTAGTTTTCAGGCTGTTACATTTTAATGGTTATACTCAGCATCCTCTGTTTCTGAAGTCTATGAATCCTGTGTTTGAATACTTCAAATTTAGTAATCACTTTTAAAGACCTGGCTGCATTCTGTATGCATCAGCTGCATGCTGACTACCTGTTGTCTCTGTATCAAGGACTCTACAGCCCAGTGCCTGGATAAAACAGTTCAGGTAGATAATATGCTAGATGATGGTACATCTATAGACTACAGAACAGTTTCAGAGATAAGCAGAAAAGAGAGCCAGCATGGATGAAATGTGCTCATACAAGATTAAATAGTTGAGAAGAGACTGCTTGACAGGGGAAGAAAGAGAACAAATCAAGTAAGCTTCAAGATGTGCTGCACACGGAAAAGATGCTACTACATTCTGGAAAAGTAAGAATGCGCAAATATTAAGAGATCTTTGAATCCTTGTAATCTTGTTTTCTGAGGAAATTTAAAATATGAGTCATAAACAGCAGAAATTACTGGAAAATTTTTCATTTAATAACTTAAAATATATTTTATAGATCAGTGGTAGGTAAGTTTAATGTTTTCTTTTTGTTTGAATCTACCACTTCTGTTGTTGGACAGATGATACTTAATCATACCCTGAAACTGCTTATTACTTCCAAAGGGGATAGTGCACTACATTCTATTTCCTTCCTTCACAAATATCTTTGATACATATAATTTTTACTGCAAGACTCAAGAATCTGTGTAGTGAGTGCTGATATATGGACCAGCTGCGGCATGTTGCTGCACCCAGTCTTGCAAGATCCTCTTAATCCAGCATTTCTAGAAGCTTGGTCATATAGTGAATTGTTGTTCCACAAGAAATCTCAGCAATTTAAAACATTATCTGATTTAGGAGAGGAAATTTGCAGAATCCGAGAAGATAAGGGTCTAATGTGTATGTCTCAAACACTGATAGCCAGATGACTGTGAAGCCAACCAAGGATCGTGGGTAATAACAGACAAGGATTATTGGTGATAACACACCATGTGAAAGAACAAGATGTGTCTGAGAAGGGGGCCATAAGGAGGTAGGGAAGCTCTTTTCCAGGACAAATATCCTTGTTCTAGTTCCTGGAAAGAAGCACAACACAGTACAGCACAGGCACAGGAATGAAGCCAAGAAGTGGGCAAGGGCTGTAGGAGGGATGAAGAGCACCAAAGAGCCCTGAAACCATCTGATGCATTTCCAGAAGGGTCTGAAAGAACAGGCTGTGAATGATGACTAATTTCCATAGGAAGTGAGAAACCTGTATTCAGGATGGGGAAAACCTGCCTATAAATGGGTACCCCCACCTAACCTGGATGTGCACCCCAGGACCCTGGACATCCTGCCCCTGGATCAGTACTGGAACCAGAACTGGTGATCTCTTTTTCTCTCTCTTTCTCTCTCTTTCTCTCTCTTTCTCTCTCTTTCTCTCTCTCTCTCTCTCTCTCTCTTCCTCTTTCTTTTTTCCTCCCTCCCTCTTTCTCTCTCTTCATCTTTAATTAATCTCTTTCTTTCACTCTTCTTTATCATCTTACCCCTTTACCCAAAACCCACCCATTTGTGCCTAAACAGTAGTACTATCATGCTGATTTCTGTGCCAAGTGTGTAATCTATTAATAATACTTTGTGAGTTTTTGCACACCCTCTGACTTTTTCCTTTCAACCACAAGCATTTACAAACCTTGGGTGTCCCTTTCTCTTAAGAATGAGATATCACAAAATTTAACTATGAAATTTCTCAGAATCTACAGTTTTGTGAGAGTTATGTAAGGAAAGAGGACTTATAGCATTATTGTGCTCCTTAGTTGCTAATGTGAATACAGTCAGGCTCTGGGTTGACCATTCTAAAAGCCTATCCTTAAAATGGTGGTTCTGCTGTGGAATTAGCTTGCTGCTTTTCTCTCTCTCTCTCTCTTTTTTTTTTTTTTTTTTGAAATGCATTAATTTAAAAGTTTTGAGGTAAATGATAAATGTGTCAGAAAATTTGTTCTCACACTGAGAACTGATTTTCTTCCTGGATGCAGAAAAACAAGTGTGTATCTGCACGCAACTGGTTGGCTGGGGAACTTAGCTAAGCTAACAGAGGATCAGTTCCAAACCTTTATTTAATCATTCTATGCCAGCACAGCATCTAGCAGAACCTTAATCATCTACTTCGCTAACCAGTGCTCAGCCCCCAGGGTGTCTCACTCTGCCAAATGACACATCTTCATGTTTTACTTTGGCTCTGATATAATCTGAATTTGTCTTCTGACTAGCTTTGTCTAATCTTAGCGGGATTTCTTCTTTAAAGAACTCATCTAGAAAGTTTAGCTGTTTATGAAGAAAAATACAGGGGGAAGAAACCAGGCAGATTTTCCCTCCATACAGCTTGCGAATTTTGAGTAAGGGATTTTATAAGAGTGCACAAGAAACTCCTACACTCTCAGCATGCCTCTATTCAAAAACATCATCCTACACGATCTGTCATCTGAAGAGCATAAATATGAAGACAGTGTAAGAAAGATCTCATTTAAACTATATTAGAAGATGCTAAAGATTGAATTTGTTTTTCCCAACTTCATTTATCTCAAAAAAATATAAAAATATAAACAACAGTACTTTCTAGGCTCTTTCTATAATAAAGAATCACAGAGTCACAGAATCATCTAGGTTAGAGAGACCATCAAGTTCTACTTATGACCTAACACCATCTTGTCGAGTAGCCTATGGCACTAAGTACCATGTCCAGTCTTGTATTAAACACCTCCAGGGATGGTAACTCCACCACATCCCTGGGTAGCCCATTCCAATGCCCAATCACTCTTCTGTGTAGAACTTCTCCCCAATGTCCAGGCTAAATCTGCCCTGCTGCAGCTTAAGACTATATCCTCTTGTCCTGTTGCTGGTTGCCTGGAAGAAGAGGCCAACCCCCACCCGGCTACAGCCTCCTTTCAGGCAGTTGTAGAGAGTGATAAGGTCATCTCTGAGCCTCCTTTTCTCTAGGCTAAACAACTCCAGCTTCCTCAACTGCTCCTCATAGGAAAGTGATTTACCTCATGACTCACAAACACCTTCAGTTGGAAATGTTTGAGATTTGTTGAGATGTGTGCTATCTTATATTAACAGTACATTTTCTGCATGCAGCAAAAATCTTTAGGGAAGACTGTGACTGCTAAGTCATTGTTGTCTCTGCACTTTCCTGAGAGTAATGAAGCTCAGCAACATTCCTGAAAAGAATGACAGGTAATACACTCAGTTTATCTTTATATACTGTCTATACGCCAAGATGTGATTTCTCTAGTGAGAATCCACTGATTCTCCCAAAAATCTTCTAAGGGGCATGCATTTGTTAGCACATTTGACTTTTCTGTTTAAATTGCTTCCTGAGTTTTCCATGTATATAATTAATGATAAAAATATACCATGGAGACAATACTTTAGTGATAAAGTCAGCAGAACTTAAATATATTTATACAATGTAAAGGCACCCACTGCTGAATTCAAGAGACATCTAGGAAACTTGTGAAAGCTAAGGAAATCCTTTACTATTTCTGTCCTGAGCCACAGTGCATGATGCAGATGATGGCAGAAAGTGACTTTCTGAAGGATCACATCACTGTTGCTTTTCCTACTCAATGTGTCCAAAATTCATTTCATAACCATGCTGAACCTCATCTTTATAGCATCACAAGCATAAAAGTCCTTCCTCTCCCATGAGGGAGCTGAGGCAAGTGCTTCTACATTGCTTTCACCATGTTTTTGAAAATCTCATTAAATTAGAGAAGAGGGCATTCAATACCCTGGAGGAAATAGTGTACCTTAAAGCCCTGGCTCACTAAGGAATCTTTATGTAGAAATGTCATTACTTTCCATCTCTTCCAGATGTTCCTCTTAGTCAACAGAATAAGTACAGTTATCAGTTTCCTAACATCATTCAGAAACATTAATTCACCCTCTTTTCCCACTATACACATATAATTATTATACACATGTAGTTCTGAGATAGTTGATTTCAAGGGCTTAGGCTTGATGTAGGAATTATAAATAGATGTTTTCGATAATTGCACAGTTTATAGTGGTAATGAAGAATATGTGACAAATTGGCCTACTGCTATCTCTGCCTTCAGCATTACCTGTGCCTGGCTAAACTAGTTTCAAATAAGCACTTTGGTGTCTAGTAAACTCCACTTATACTCTTATTTAGAAATAAAACCCAATCAAGTACGGAAACTTTGGGGGATATTTACAATTTGGTCACTTTACAGACAATAATAAGAAAAATAGGCTTTTCTTTTATAATGGGCTTTTACACTCCGAATTAAATGGGTGGTAGACCTGGTCCTTCCATAGATGCATAATCTAGACAAAATGCTTCCTATTGCCATGTTTTTAGCTCATGTCTGTTAGTCAGTGTTAGTCCCAGAAATATAACTGTGATTTCCATGATCTAAAGCTTTTTATTTTGTGTGGCTTGCTACATAACACCAAAGTGGCAAAGTTTGCAAGACACCCACTATTCAATCTGACCTAATTGTGGTCACAGCCTTCCTGGCTGTGAAAAATTCTTCCAAGCTGAAAACCGATGCCCAGAAAGATGTCTAAAGTAATCTTGACTGTCTGTAACTTATTCAGAGGTAATTCAAGCATGTATTTTCCCCAAGTGTATTTTCTACAGACACTTGTTCTTTTAAGTACCTGCAAAGAAGGTGTGAAGTGTTTTCCTCAGCCAAGTGTGTGGGAAATATCTGAAATCTTGCTTCTGTAGCACTGTAGTCATTCAGATCTTGCTTCTGTTCTTATCTTGAAGCTTTTTACTGTCACCTTGTGAAAAGACTCTCACTAGAGAGTCTGGGTATGAGAGCTTTCCAGTGACTGCAATAGCAACGGGATTAAGCTGTGATTAACTTCTGTGGGATATGGGTCAAACCTTGGATAAAGACTAAGAAATGGACCTGTGTTTGTTCTCTAAATCTAACATACTACAACTCAGACTGCTTATTGCTATGGACACACTACTGGTTCATGTGGCTTATTCTCACTGAGCTAAAATATCTATGAATCCCATGTTCGTGTGAACATTCAAACACATTAATAGAGATAAGAAAACTACAGTTGCAAGCAGCTATAGTATCATGTACCTGTCAGCTCCTGAGCACTCTAAGATATTTCATTAGTTATGTATTTTTATATTTTTGTCCTTGCGATGAATGTTCAAAGATATTCTATTTAAGTCTGTGCTTGAAAAATGATCTGAAAATGATCATTTTAAAAGATCACCACCATAACCTGTTATTCCTTAGCCAAATGTAGAGACACTGGTAAATTACTTGCCTCCTTGAATTTGTCACTCTGTATGACAGCTTGCTTATACATCCAGTTATGATTATGCATTGATTTTAATGAATAATAAACTATATAAATGCTAAGATAAGCATGGAAAAGCTTACTGTTTCAACATTCTTCCTTATAATAAATTGCATATACATCTCATAATTGCTGGAGCTGAAATTCTATGGATTAGGACAGGTTAATAATGCAAAACATGAGTCTAAAAGACATGTCTGTTCTCTTAGTAGTGAAGAAGATGAAATCTTGTGAAGCATCATGCAGCAGAAGGCAGAAGAATCATTTGTTTGCTGTTAGAGCTTATGTAGCCCTTCCCTTTTTCTGAAATGGAAATGTCCATTTCTTAACACCTATGGAGAATGCAGCTACAAACCCATTCCTCAGCCTGGTTACTGGGACTTGCTTCTGACCACCATAAGAAAACACACATAAAGAAAGGAAAAAGTCAACTGCGTGGAATAGTTTAACAAACTATATAAGTGTATTAGATAGTGCCTTTATTTTCTCTCCTTAAAATTTTTGAATGTTAAAGACAGATTTTTTTTGTGTGTAATAGAATAAATTATGACAAGATAATTTGCATTTTCCTGACTGTAGATGTTCCTCAGCACTGTCATGTCACTCCTATCTTGTTCATATTCTCTGCTAAAGCAGAATATATTGAGTACAAGTAAATTTGATCAAACTGAGGCTAATGAGCTTCCAACCGACTCTCACATTGTTGGGAAGTGTCACTTGAAGCACAATTTTTGTTGCAGACAGTATGGCAAAAAAAGATAAAACTATTAAATAGATATTCACTGCTGACATTTGACTTGCAAGATGATTTTAAATACCTATTTAATATTATAAATAGATTATTAATCTGGAATAATTAAATTTTATATGGCTCTAGAAACAGTTTGTCAAAAGCTGTGTCCCCAGCACATTGCTGTTCTGGCAGCTTGTGGCAGTGCATGCCATTGCAGTAGGCAGGCATAATTATTTAATATGTGATTCATTCTTTCTGTGAATAGAGACTATGAACCTCATCTCCCATTTTCCAAAAAACAAAAGACCCCAAAAGAAGCTTGTTTAGCAAGTAATATTAGTACTTTCTGTTTGCCAATCCTTGAAAAGGAATATGTCCAGTCACCTGTACCCACAAAGAAAATGCTAAAAAAATGTTAGGAGATCATTCCAGGTACTATATTCAGTTAGCCCTTGGCATGTTTAAACTGAAATAGGGTAGGTTTGTATTAGATGATAGAAAGTAATTCTTTACTGTGAGGATGGTGAGGCACTGGAACAGGGTGGCCAGAGAAGTTGTGGATGCCCATCCCTGGAAGTGTACAAGGCAAAACTGGATGGACCTTTGAGCAACATGTTCTAGTGGAAGGTGTCTCTGCTCATGGAAAGAGGGTGGAACTAGATGATTTTTAGGGTCCCTCCAATCCAAACCATTCTATGATTCTGTGACTCTATAATAAGATTATCTATAAATGTACTATGGTGTTGCTGTGTTTTTTCCCTTTTAACAAGTTGAAATAACCCAAGGAATTTATTTCCTGTTGTCACCAAACATTGTGATGTGTCAACAAAACTTGACTTCTGAACAGTCAAAAAACCATGCCTGGCAGAGGAGCAAAAACTTCCTATAGTGTTTTGTCCAGCTACAAGGACCGTCTAATGCTGTAGTTGCTTGAAAAAAAAAATCTAATCATATCAGATTTATTCTTGCTGCTGTTGAAAATAATAATGCTGAGGGAATGACCATCATACACATCTTCAGTATCTAACTATTATTTTTCTTTCTCTAGATGTAGCAACAGTAAACTTTGCTTCCAAATCTGAAACCTGTAAAGAAATAGCAGCCCTGAAAATTCTCTCTTGAGTCCCCAGGCTATACTATCTGATACTAAAGCTGCTTGAAATTGTTTGCCAGAGATGAGAGCTGTGGTTGTGTTGATGATCCCTGCCTTCGAAAGCTTTTCAAGATAACAGTCAAGTTCAACTTTTTCTAAGTCCGTCTGAACTTTGGGTATAATCTCTTTAAAGCTCCAGCTAAGCTCACCAAGCTTTGCTGGGTTTTCCTTCCCACAACATTTTTTCTTACATTTGAAAACCTTCAACAGCCTACCAAGGAGTCTGTGAAGAACCCTTTTTACTTCAAATTCTCCTCTGACAGAGAAAAGATCTCCACAAACCATTAAAAAAAGAGAAAAGTATGCAAGCCTGAAAAATTTTTTGAACATTTTCCCACTGCAAACTTCATCTGTGCCACCCTGGCAGATTTTTTTCTGTTTTGCCGTGCATAGGTCCGAACGGGCCGGCCCAGAAGGGCATTAGTATTCCACTTAAACAAGTAAATTCAAACCTAGATCAGTGTTTTGAATTGTCTCTGACATCTAAGTCCACTATGGTTTTAACTCTCCTTCATGTTTTAAACAGGAAGCTGAAATGAATGAAGGATCTATGTCTTCTCTGTACTGACACGGTTTTAAAGAATATTTCCATCCAGAAAAGAAATATCTAGTACATACCTGGATACAACATCTGGACACTGGCAAATAGCCTGTTCCCATTTGGGACACCAGTTTTTTATGCCAGCCAGTCCTGCAGATTGTGCTTCAGACCCAGCACAGACGCCCCAAGAGACTCAGAGGTGTGAAGCTTTATATCGATGTATTCTGGCACCATCACTATTATATCTCTTGTCTAAACTGAGGATAAAGGTACCAATTCAATTTTAAAAGTAGTAAGGCTCTTACTGACAACAGCTGCAGCTCAGGAAAATGGTCTTACAGTTCATATTAATGTCTGTGTAAGCAATTGGCCAGGAAAAATATGGAAATTTGGCTTTTCTGTGGTTTTGCCCAAGTCATAATGGCAATAAAACCCTGATTTTTTCCCAGACTGAATTACTGCTTAGAAACTGAAAGAGAGGTGATGTGTAAATGGCACAGGTGAATTCAAGATATATCTTTCTGTGTAACTGGAATAGAACAAAGTAAAGTGGCAAAGCAGTCAGGAATTGAACATGCCTTTGGTATAGAATTATGCTGAATTTTTGTATGTGTTTACAATATGGGTACTGCAACGGGGTTTAAAGTTTTTATTCACTTATATTTTTCAGTATCCTTGAACAATTGATAAAAAATGTATGAATGCATTTGGACTTTCTCAGGCACAAGCCAAATTTTACACTGTACAGTAGAATTGCCAGGAGTATGTCATGAATTCCATATGGAAAGCAGATTTTCAGTGCTGAAAGCATGAGTGAAATATTTAAGGTGTTTCAGTCATGAAACACCTTATACATTTACTCTAGAAAAACACTGCTTCTACTTTTAAGGAACTAACTAGGACAAAATCTGAATCCTCTTTTAATTTCCAACCCTTTAACTCCACAGGCTTTCATATTTTATGTCAAGTGGATGAAAATGGAAAAATATAAAGACAATGAGAAGAAACATGCCTTTCTAACAATAAAGAATTCATGAGTAAGGTATGCACCACATACATGTTACTGGCAGTGCCCATTATCTGTTAAACTACTCTTACTGCATTCAAATACAATTAATTTGAAACTCTAATAGAAGCACCAGATAATGTTCATTTCATTAGACCCAAATAATAAATGGAGGAATGGCACTTATCCTCATCAGTTTGTATTTCTATATATGCTTCTCATTGTTTACAAATCTTATAAATATATCCTCAGAGAATGTTCAAACATTTATAGCCTGTTTAATTCATGAAGAAATTATGCTTTAAATGTACATTTTTTTTCTGCTGAGTCTAGCATGGCTAACGTGGCTCAACCCCACCATTTCCTCCCCAGGATGTATCGATGCCAGAAAAATGTTCTCTGGAAGTTGCATATAATATTGCAATGTATGCTCTACTCCCCAGTCTTAAGAAAAACTGAACAAACCAGAAAAGCCATTCTAAATGAATATATCTAATGCAATGCTAATACCATTCAGTTTTACTTTAGGTAACATGGTCATAAAAACTGTATTAAAATATTTGCATTTTTTTAAAAGCTTTTTTTCACCTGGATCATAATGATACACATTCCTTTGTCATTTTTTCATATTATCTTATGTATTTTTTGAAATGCAATGAGAATTTATGGTATTTATCACTGTTCTAGAGGGAAAACAAATATCACTAAAGAAATTGTTTATATTAATTCAGAAAAGCTAATAAATTAAAATTAGCATTAATTTCCTATGACCTTTGCCTTTACCTAAACAAGGTAATGTCAAAGAAAATTGTTAAGATACAACAAGGAATTTGAGGCATGTATGAAATCAGAGCAAAACAAAACAAAACACAGCAAAGCAATAAAACAAACAAACAAAAAAAAACCAACAATCAAAAAAAACTGAAAGAGACAAAAAAAAAAAGGCATTCTAAAAATTTTATATCACAATGGATTAACATTTTGGCTTCTCTTCTGTTTTTGTTTTCAGCCATTAACTGTTCATTGAGACCAGGCCCTGAAATAGATTGAGGCAAAATGCTAGTTTGTTGCTGTGCTGAGAGATAGTCCACTGATTTATGGATATAAGCTGTGAAATTTGACTTTTGGACATGAGAGGAAGACAGCACATATCTATTTTCTTCTGAGGCTATGTGTGCAATAAAAAAGAATTGTAATTATAGTTGTGCCAATAGAATTATAGTAACAAACCACTGTGCTAGAGACATAGTTCACCTTGGGAATGTTCTTTTACAGATTGAGCTAGCATCAATTTATTGGGAAATAAACAACCATTACACACACCAGAATATTTTGCTTATACAACCAGTTTTATACAAATGCTTTTACCATTGTGACTATACCAGAAATGGTAACAGGGGAAAACATACTAAGTGACACATAGCAGAAAATCTCTGCTATAGACCAAGCCTGATCTGAAATATTGCATTTTAAAATTTGCTACAAAAGTAAAAGAATTTGTAGCGAGGATAATTTGGGATATCCAAAGAAGCTCACACTGTAACTTGGGAGATAATTCACATGGCTGTGCAGTTTCATGCATCTGACTTCCCTAATTTTGTTAGGTCTAGTGGAAGAAAAAGTTATTTTTAACTTTTTGTTTGTTTGTTTAATTTCATATGTCTTAAGATAGTTTTTTTAGTCATAAGAAAGGCAAATATGATAAATGTTTCCATGACCCTTATTTTTTTTCTTCAAATTGAATAAGACCTGTATGGGTTATTGAATGCTGGTTTACAAGTGCATTTTCATTCTTTTACATAAGGTAGCATATTTGTTGTTTCCTTATTAGCATGATTTTTGTTTGCTTTTTTTTTTCTAATGAGAAAACAATAATGGTTAAATTAGAAATACTGTCAGAAATAATGAAAAGTGAAGGAAAAGTGTAATGTGATATATTTTTAATCTTTTACAAAACAAATGGTTTTATTTATGAAAACAAACAAACAAACAAACAAAGCATTCTAAATTGCATTTTAAATTCAAAATATGTTACATGATCTGGCTTGAAGAAGACTTTAAAATCCAGAGAGCAGTAGCTCAGATTAATTTGTTGATATGGGAAGCCTGACACACAAGAAATTTGACTGAGACATGTACATATATACATAGAATACATATAAAAATATTGCCCTCATTTCCTAAAACTCTACTTCATAATGACATAGGTGTGAGATTTTTCATGCAAATTAAAGGGGAAAAATAAATTTAAAAAGTGGAGATGAAAATCTGATTAACGCAATTATCTTCTTGCACAACACATATTTTGAAACAGCTTGCTGCAAGATCAGCAACCTAGTAAAATTCAGAAATAATTGGAATATTATGTAAACAATAAGCATATCTAATATACAGTGCTAAGAGAAAGCTGAGAAAAGCCTGCATCACTACTGCAATACAATGTCTTCCATCTTTAACCTTTACCTGAGACAAATCATTGTACTGTAAGGAATCCTCCCCAGTCCACCCAGATTGTATTAGCAGGAGAAGGAAGAATCTAAAAAAGAAAGCATTCAAGGAAGAGAACAGGATCCTACTATAAAATATTCAGCTACAAAGCATCCCTGAAACATGCCACAAAATTTGTTCAGAGATTGTGGTTAAGAGCTGAAGAATGTTGGGTGGCTGTGGTGGTAATGTGAATATTGATAAAAGTGACTTTGATGCAAAAGAAACCCTAAAAATGATATTGCCTCAATTTTTGGTTGCTCATGTCTGTCTATGTGCTCCTTTGAAACATTATTTTGAAGCCCACGCTAGTGCTTGAATGTTTCCCATTCCAGGCTCCAAGTGTTCACAAAGGGGCAAAAAGCAAATTCAGTATACTCTGCAGCATCCCAGATGCTATTGCTGGCAGACAACACTTCAATGAAAGAAAAATGAACTATATGTCAAAATAGATTATTATGCTGTGGAAGCCAAGAAAAGAGCTACAAGTTCTGACATGGCCACATCTTGTTGTGCCTAACCAAAAAACCAACACAGACGTGGCAGGACCTGACTTCATTCCAAGACACATAACTGAAATACAAGGCAAATTGAATTCAATAGTGACTAATTACTGGACCAGAAAAAAGGGGAAAAGAAAATAAAAAGAATAATGTTAGGCTTCTCTCTGAGAAATGTCATAAAACAGCCTAAACATGTTCATTTTTAATGCTGCAGGAAGGGCTAATCTGTAATTAAAGCTTTACGAAAATTAGGACTGCTTATACAAAAGAGTATGGAGCTTGAAAGCCTTGACTAAATGCAAGGTCAAAGTAAGAGAGAATAGTGGCTCTATTAGCACAACAAAAGAGCAAATATCAAAGCAATCTGGAACAATTGCAGCAACTAAGTTGCTACATGTCAAAATGAACAGCCATGCAAAGCAGAGAAAAAGAGACAAGGTTTATGCAGAAGAGAAAACCTAAAATTTCCCTATCACACCACTGATCAGCAGTGTAGCCGATACATGCTCAGCAACTAAATGGAATTCATTCCTGAAAAGAAACTTTCTATTAGTGCTGAATGCATGATGTAAAGGGAAAAAAAATAAAAAAAGAACTTCAAAGGCAAATGCCATTCCCCAGACCAAATCCATATCTGTCTGTGTATGATACTGACGAAAGCTAAATGGAAATGGGCTGATTTGATATGCTGCTGCTGGGATTAGCTCCGATGGCAACACTGTGCTGTCCTGTAACATTAAATGTGTTGTAGCATGATCCAGCTTCTGTGCGGTCTGCAGGGGTCTTTCCTTTCCCTGAAATGAGAAAGCATCATCTTCTTAATAAGAAAGGAAAGGTGGGGAGAGATGACAGGCTAAATAGTGGAGTGGATTCATTGCTGCTGATCTCAGCCCAGCCCAGTGTACAGAGCAGTCACATTTCTGCAGTATCAACCTGAAATGGAAATTGTCACTTAGTGGGTCACAGACTATAAATCTATCCCCCAGCTTCTTCAAAGAGAGGACAAGCATCAGTCTGCATGCATGCATTATCCCCCCTGCCATATTTTATGTCAGAAAGCACGCTGAAGGTGCAAAGACACCTCGTGTATTCCCCACTCTTGCACTCCCTGGTCACCAGAGTGAAGAAATACGTCTCCGTGAAGTCATCTCTTTTCTAAATACAGCTGGCTGTGGCATGTCATGCCAAAAGGGTATCAGCACAGTTCCCTGCAGGCTGAATAAGCCATGACCTGACCCCAAGTTCTGCTCTTCTCTCTGTGTGCATGTGATAGAGAAATAGCTCTAAGAAAAATATGACAGACGCAAATCAGTAGTGATAAAGGCAGTGGCTACCTTCTTAATCAACATGTGGCCCAGGTTCTTTTAAGAAAATAATGCTTCACAATAGCTATACCTTTATTTCTTTTATGCTATTTTCCTGCTGGCTTCCACAAAGCATTTCATCTGTCTAGTGAAAAAGAGAGGCTGCTGACCTTTCCATTTACAGTAACCATTGAGAGGGATTCACTTCACCTAGGCTTGGCCCCATGCAGAATAGCCCTCTAGCTTAACATATTCATTTTGGTACCCTTCTTAGAGAATATTACCAGTATTGAAAACTTATTTCAGGATGTGCTATGTCATGTTATTGATGAACCAAATGTACATGCTGTTGGCATAAATCTTCTTTTCTGTGTCCTTCATAAAAAATCCTACTTATAAGATGCTGTCTCAATACCTTTCTTCTTCCTGAGGCTTAGCGTGTTTTGATTATAATGAAATCCATGTTAATTGGCCACTCAAAGACTGGGTCTATACTTCAGTCACAAACTTACACATCTCAGCTATTTTTAAAATAGCTGCTTCTGGTATAGCAGCAGTTTAATCAAGACAGTATGGAGCTTTGTGCAGTCTAAGCATTTCTCCTCTGTACAGACAGTACTATTGTTATTCTTACAGCAAAATAACATCTCAAAGCTGTCCTTTAAGGTATGTTATTGTAATTGGAACTCAGAGTGTTTTAAGGGCATAGTAAGAAGGATGCAAAACAAAAACTGTGAAAAGAAAAATATTTCTCAATCAAAGCATAAATTCAGGATGTTTCTAAACATCATAAAATAAAAATGACAAAATACCTTTCCTAGAATGCTGTTAGGAATCCCCACATATTGCTGATCTTAGTGATCATATAGGAAGGTACAATTATATGAGACAGGACCAAAATTTTGTCTGGAGGTTTTCTAGTCCATTCCCCTAATTTGAGCACATATCACTATTTTAGAATGGCAATATTAAATCCCTCAAAGAGTTTTCCAGTGGTCCTCTCTCATCTCTGAAGGCAATGATTTTTAGCACAGGATATATTTTCTGTATTCTAGAAGAAAAAGAAAAATAACAATAATAAGATTCCATAAAGACTGAACTTTTAAACATCTGTCCAGTGTATATATGCATGAAATAACATCTGAATTCTTTTAAAATATCTGAGACACAGAGTCTTCAACACATTAAAGTTTTATAAAATACCAAAAAATACCCATGCAGATTAAACTCCATTTATTAACAACCAGAAGGTCAAACTTCACCTGGCTTCATTTAGCCAAGCCATTGATCTATCTTTCCACTTTTTAAATAAAAATAAAGTTTTCACATTCACTGTATTTTACTGGAGTCTGGTGTATACATTTACTCAAAATAGAGCTGTGACTATACAAAGTGAAGAGTTCCAAAGTATATAATTAATTGGTATTGGAGTTCAAAGCATTTTAATCATCTTACTAAAGATAGATGTTACTGTCTCTGGATGTGGTCTAAAGATTTAATACTAGAAATGTTATTTTGCTCTGAAGAGGCTTCTGATGTACTTTTAAAGAGAATGGTCATTTCACAGGCATAGATTTTAGATACTTGCTTCCCCTTAATTATTTTTTTCCTTTAATTTGAATAAAGTTTATTAAAAAAAGATTGGAATGAATGATCACACTTTCCATGGCCATTCATTTGCCTGCAGCACCACTTTTTAGAATTTTCATAATACAGAAAATGTGATTAAAATAATTTACTGTTCTACATGAATAATAAATTATATAATAATTTCTTATTCACACATATCTTACAGAACAAGCTTGTTTGGCTATATTGCTTGTCATGACATTATGAAGCTGTTAAAACTTTTATGGGTTAAATTAAGGATTCCCTGAGTTTGCTTCAGTATGCTCAGTCACATTTAGTACAAGTTTAGTCTAGTACACAGCTCTGTTCAGTACATGTTTAGTTGGCTTGGATCTGGGTTCTGGCAATAGTTCTATTGTCTTCTTGGAGAATCTGCTTTTTCTCTTGCCTTGTCTAAACTTCCTTAGGTTTTATATTAATTTTTGTCATGCTGGGCCAGCACTGCTCAGCAGCAGCTAAAACACTGGTGTGTTATCAACACCTTTCTTAGCTACCAATGCAACCGGACTCTGAGGGCTGCTGTGGGAAAATGAACTCCATCTCAGCCAGACCCAATACAATCTCTAACAATCATACCTGGGAAAGAAGAGCTCTCCCTATACACAACTCTCTAACAAAAATAAATAAGTAAATAATCCAACATAAACCCTGAGTTATACTTTGGTTGATCTCAAATGCAGCAGTCCATGACCGAACAAAAACCTGCGGAATGTGGCAGTAATAGGCAGACCATGGGCAGATTTGACATTAAAGTTTCCTTATACTTCTCATCCAGGGTAAAACAAAGGATCTACCTAACAATAATTTTCTTTTTTCCCCTTAAGGCCTTTCTTTATTCCATGGGATGCTAATTGCTGAGATGTTAATATTCCAAGACTTTAAGCTCCTAAGAATATTTGAGGTGAAATGGTCACAAGCAAAATACGAAAATAGTTGTATTCACCCACAGAAGCACAGACATACTTACTCTGCTTCCATTTCCCCTGACATTTATCAGTTGAGATAAATGAGCTCCATTTCTCACAGAAAAAAGCCCAAACAAATCCAGACTTACCACTTCACATTTTCCATTTCAGGTTTTTTTCCCATTTTGTATTACTGCTCACTAACTTAGCAGGACAATTGCCCTTCATTGCAATACTCACATATTATCCTTTCATTAATGAGTCTGAGTTGAAGATTAGGTTGAGAAAGACCCCACATGATTATGAAATGGATTGTCTGGTAGTATGACATTAGTATTTCTCAGATGACATTTGTAGATGAACTTAACTTTTTAAGTGAAAATTACATGTTAATAAAAAATGTCATTTATTATAAAAAAAATTTAAATATGATCATATTTTTTCATGCTATTTCAGATCTAGGACCTTTTTCAGTTGATTATATTAGACATTACAGTTTTTGTTTTCTTCCTTTTTCAATCTCTTTATTGAATTTGCATGATCAACTATATTTGGTTTTAGTGTTCAGTCTTGATGACTTATTAAAAATTCCATTTTCATACTGTTTTCACAGATGCTGCAAACCAGCTGACTCCAGACAAGACTTCTTCAATTAATATCAGGGTCAACCTTTCCTTCCCCCATCTCTTGAACATACAGCTGATATAAAAACACAGAGAAAGTGGAGAAGGACAGAAAGGAGGAGTAGCCTATTTTACTACAGAGTAATTCTGATTGTACAGCATTTTTACCTGTTTTTATTTAGCTAGGTAGGAGTTTTGCCACTGATTTTGATGCCTATTGGTCCAGGCTTTATTAAAGAGATTTTTTTTGTTGTATTCTTTAAAAACCCCACATTACATTATTCAGAAGGGAAATAAATCTACTAAGAGGAATCACTTTTAGAGTAAATACAGTAGTGACTTGTGGAAACTCACATACTTAACCTTTGAAATTTCTTTGAAAAACATTATGTTTTTCTCCCCAGTATCACTTTCAAAGGGCTTACTGTAATGGTTCTCTTTCTTTTTATTTCATTGGAAATTGAAGAAATCAGTGCCATTAAAAGACACTTGAGTTTTGATAGTAAAGGAACCAAGAGATTTCTGACTGTTTAATAAGACGTTAAATATAAAATGTATATAAGCCTCAGATTAGCACCAGACAATCATTTCCACATGGAACACAGGAATCCTTCAAGTACTTTCACCCAATATTTTAAACGTTTGTGATTAATTCATATAAAAAACATTAACTGTTTCTCACTGATTTCATCAATACTGAAACCAAAGGCACTCAGTCACTAATTCTGCTGTTAAAAAACAAAGAAAAAATTCAACATTCACCAAGTATATAACATAACAACAATAGACAATCTGATTACTGTCTGCACTATGTATAATATTAAAATTATACAGTGTGTGTACATGTTTACCCAAGCGTGTTCATATGTAATTTGTCTATGTAGCAGCAGTGTACCAGCTCTTTCCACTTAGGGATTCATCATCCACTCCTCTGAAAGGACCAAGCACAATTGTGGCTTCTATTGCAAACCAAATAGCACCACAAACATTAGGCCCTTGGCAGAGCAGGTGTAGAGTCTCACCTTCAGACAGGAAATATGGGGATGATCATCCTCCTCAAAGGATTTTTCATTTTCCCCTCAAATACTGATACACTTTAAGGTTTAACCAAAACAAAACCTGTACACCAATGAAGACACACAGCTTCCATATTAAACAGCCTGATCTTGTTACTCTTTGTATCATTGTACTCTACCATTACCTATTGGGTAGATGTAGGGAAGGTACAGCCAAACCCTTTCCAGCAATTCACAGTGAAAGGATGAGAAACCATGGATACTTGATATAAGGAAAAGAATTCACAATGAGCGTGGTCAAATACTGGACCAGAGAAGTCTAGATTTTGCCAACTTATTCACATAAAATAGAATAATGATAAAAAGCAGAGGTAATCAGTAAAGTATTTCAGAAGTTCCTTAGCATGGTGTGTGAAAATTGGTACATGGAATAATTTGAGAAATCTCTCTGCAGATGCCTCATATTTTCAAAAATAACTAGATCATTAATCCCTCAGCAATCTAATTCCACCTTCCTTTTACTTCCAGAAATTCCTTTATTCGCAGGAGTTTTCTGCCAAATTCCAGAAAATATGTCAAGACTGGAGTACATAACAAACAGCTTGGATTACATAAACATTGCCTCCCTTGTTGTCTGATGGAATAACAAGAGCATATCCCTGAGAAATGAGCCATTTCCTTTCATCCGTTTGAACTGGAAAGACACCATGCTGAACTGCACACTGAATCTTCTAGTATGCATATCTTTAATTCAAATGAATTACCACACACATCTAGATAGCTCTAGATGACAGGAGAGGGATAGAAATAGAATTCAGCTCCAAATCCATGGGCATTCTTCTTCTTTGTGACTATTTTTCAAGAGAATCCTCAGGATTCAGTCCCATGGAGCGCTGAGTTACCTCACCTACCGACATCAAAGGGGTTCGAGGGCACTTGGCATCTCACAGAACAGAGCTTCAGCCTGTCAACATGTTTAAACTCCAGACATTCATTTTTAATGAATAAAATAACATTCTCTTCTATGCTCCCCCCCTTCATTAGTACTTTTCTCCTTTCAGGACTGATTTAGAAAAGTGCTAAGTAAAACGAACACTTACTCCTTTCCTTTTCCATCACCAGTTATCCCAGACAGACACAGAGCCAAATGGCACAGAGGATTTCTTTGCCACATAGGTGGTCTTCAGGCTACAGTTCTAAAACATAGTAATAAATTCAGCACTGCCTAACAGAAGTCACAGAAGCAAAAGTAGAGGGAGGGCAGAGTTACTTTCTAATATTTTGCTAGATCAGACTGAAAAGTATGTTTCTGTTCAGGAGCTCTGTTCTTGCTTTATAAAATCTACTACCTATCTCTCCAAGTAGAATAATGGTCTTAACTATTAACTTACTAATTACTGCACTTCTCTGGTGAGACAAAAGCAATATCAGAACTGAATGCCTTGACCCATGCCACCACCCAAGCTGGCTGAAATATCACAGCAACATTGAATCCAATAGGAAAAGATGTTTGTGAGATTTACAACTCTGGTCTCCTGACCAAGGAATAGGCTCCATTACAAGGAAAAGTATAGAGACTCTTCAAAAGACAGTACAGAACTTTTTTTCACTTCTTCTTTAATTTGGCTGAAAAGTTCTTGTATGACAAAGTTTTTGTAGGACAAAAAGTGATTAGAGCACACCCTTCCACTGCAGTGAAGCCTACTATACCACATCACTTGGCAGTCCATGTGCCAAGTTGGATGAGCAAGTCAAAAGGAAGCACTTAAAGTGAGAGCACTGAAAGTGAGCTGAATCTCACCTAACATCAGATGGATAATATTGAAGTTACTGTTACAATTCCCTCTATAGTCAGTAGAAAGAAACAGGGAGTTGCACCCTTTAAAAGGTTTCTTTGGGGATAGAGTGAGTTACTTTTCTCCATGGACTATGAAACTGCACATGGCAAACTATTGATTAATAGGCCCAAGATTTCTCTATTTGCTGCAGGCTTGTGACTTCTCTGCCTCTGCATATTGTATAGTGCTCTCTATTATCTGTGTTCCAGTTAGATAGTGAAATAATCTGAGCCAGGAAATGGCTTCTATCATGAGTCTCTGCAGAAAAAAAAGCACATTAGAGAACATATATATGTTCCCCTACTAATAAATACTAATGCTGAGTATCTAGGGAACAGAGCAGTGGTAAACAGTAAATAAAACCAATCTCAGTTTCTGAAGTGTTCTTTATTATAAGTGAGACAGGTTTGTTATTTCATAAAGATGTCAGCTACTTTGATGGCATTACTTTATAATAACAACCTGTTGAAGGGTACAGCATTACATAAAAAACCTACGGTCGCATTACATTTGGGTAATTGCAAGGGCTGAGTCAATGGAGAAAAAAGAGTGTTCTTATATTGAAAAAGTTCCCCACCACATCACTTTTACATTAGCAGCAGGGTTGGGGGCGGAGGAGCTCATTGCTTTCAAAAGGCTGGAAACAGTTCCAACATTCCCACTGCCAGAATACTTTATTAATATTCCTTGTCTTACAGCCTGGCAAGTGAAAAACTAGAAACCTGTCATCAATTAGAATGGTGATGATGAGCCAGCCTAAAATAGGCCAGTGAACAGGGTAAGTGCCCCTGTGGTTTGTCAATTACCTGAATTATTTGCAGTAGTTTTAGTGTCATCTGCAATGAATACAAATAGAAAGCACATCATGTCTGGAATGCAACATGTTTAAGATCAGCTTTGGTGTTAACAGAGAAGGGGAAACAACTGACATGTTTTAACAGAAATATTGCAGAAGAGGAGCGCTCATTCACGTCTCTTTCCCCACCTTCACACATGTTAAATAGACTCCATTCTGTCTGGCATCCCTGTACTTTTAATAGAGGGTGAAACCTGGGGGAGGGAAGTGCAGCACTGCTGACCCTGCAGTCAGTGTCACAGTGTCACCAGCCAGTGTCACCACTCCTTGTCAGTGACTCACCCAGAATCAGGAAAATGGGCCAGCAGGACTGGTGGTGTAGGTAACTTCAAGCGATCTCAGACCACTAAGGCTTTTCTCTTCGCAAAGTTCTGTTGTAGACAGATGGTGACAATAAGCAGAAGAAAAGGCAAGTGTAAGGAAATCCAGTATTCCTGAATTATTAAGAATAATTTTTAAAAAGGAGGGAAAAATCAAATAAAAGAGATTGATCCTTTTGTGTGTGTGTTTGTTCAAAAGCTTCTTTAGAAAGTTTTGTGATAAATTCCATGAGAAAGATTTAACAGTGACTTAGAAAATATTATACTCCTGCAACAATGAAGTTATATCCTTTATCAGGAAGAGAGCTGGACTACCACTGGTTTGGTGAATATGTAGACTGACTGCGCGTTTTGTGGTCTTCCTTTTACAATTCTCCTTTTCTTTATATCATTCCATCCTTCTTTACTTTGTATCATTCCCTCCCACTTCTTCCTTAACTTCTTCATAAATCATTAGGTAACTGCAGTGATTTGACATTCATAATTATGTATCTGGCCACATTGACATTTTTTGTTATTTAAAAGAATGCATGCATAGTTACTGGTATCTCTTCAAGCTCTCTGCTGTTTCTGGAAGATATTTTGAAGTGTGTATTTTATATGGCTTGATAAATTTCTGAATTTTCAGTACAATCACTGAATGCAATAAAGATTTGGTGTACTACAAAGAGACCTACAACTCTAGTACCTTCTCCTTTCCTCTTGGCTTTCATATAACTCTGGAAGATAAAATTTCTACAAACATTTAAACTTAATTAAGAAATTTGAAATGTAGATGTTTAGAATCCTGGCACTTAAAATGTCTGGCCTCCTCATTGCCTAAGCATTCAGAGCAAGACAGAAGAAAGAGGTAGTTTTGAACCTAATTTTCCTCTACATGCTCAGTGAATTAGTATGCACCACTAATATCAGCCTCCTTACAAAAAGCAGGTTATTTAGGAGACGGAACACAGAAGCTCAGGTGACCTATAGGAAAAGTGCAAACTTCATTGGTCTCTCTCCAGGGCAAGTATCACAAACAGGTGAAGATGTCTTCATCACTAGAAAGAAGCAAGTTCTAAGACCCAAAATGTGAGCAGAGATCATTGTTTTGATAGGAGGACTCTAAGGCTCTGCTAAAATATCAGTTGAATTTATTCTGTCTACCAGTAACACTGACTGCATCTTCTATAATGAAAAAAAGTTTGAATAATTAACATCTTGCAAATTTCTTTCAACTTTAGAATATAAAAAACATTCAAAAGAAGTCCACAATTATTGGAAATGACTTCTTAAAATAATCTCAAAATCCCTCATTCATGCATAGAGATACAATAGAAGTGTGGAGTAGAATTTTGTCTATATTTTTTACTTGGTGCACATGCTGCCATCATGCTATGAACATTAAATGGGCTGATTCACTTCACAGAATATCCAGTATTGTTACTAAATTCCACAGTGGCTGTTTTATTATGCTAATTGATAATCTAGTGTGCTCCAAAGATTAAAGAAAAATGAAATTAAAGCCACAAAATCAAAGGGTAACAACTTTATAATGCCTCTTTAATTTAGTGAAATACAATTAAAGTCACACAGAGATAGAATTGACTATGAATACCAAAATGAATGTAATTGACAGAGTAAATGTTACAGAGCAGGGCTGCATAAGAGCAAAAAGAAATGTCAATAAACTTCAGTGCCACTGAGCTGTGCCACTGGGCAGGCGCACTGAACATCACAGGTTTTAAAACTCCTCAAGGATAGGCAGCCACAAAGAAAACTATTGTGAATGTTTATGAAATCACAAGTAGATAGTATTGGAAAGGTCTGATTTTGCAGGTGTGCAAAAAGCACCTGAAATGTAATGTGGACTGCAATTACAGTAGAAGTTTGACAGTGTATAAGAAAAATGCTTCATTGATTGGAAAAATTTGAGCTGAACATACTGCAGTTTGTAAAACCTTCCATGCTTACAGCCTGCATTTAGAAAGTGGTTTCTTTTCAGCCATAATCTGTGGAGAAGCTGCCTCAATATTTATTTTGAATTTTTGAAGTTGGTAGAGATGTAGTAAACCCTTCAAATTCATGCTATTTAGGACAGTGATTCAATAGTTTTTCTGGGCTATTAATTAAAACATCTTTTCTTATGCCAGATCCCCTGACATCTCCTTACATACACATAGGTTGCATTCTATCTGGGAGAACTGCATCAACCCTATTTAACTGAATATCCTACCTTCAAATTACTTTGTGAACTGCTGGGATCAATGACAGCCTATAAAGTTTTTCAGTGGAGATTGCCATTGCCAATGCAACTCTGAGGTTAGAAATTTGGAGAAATTTTGTTACCTTCTACAGGCCTTGTGGCTATAGTGATAAATGAATCAGTCATGCTCTATGTCCTGTGTGATATTCCCATTTATCACAAAAATCATTAGCATTTTATTATCCCTGGAAGTCACATGTATGGACCCAGGAAAACAAACATCCCTCTTGGAGTATCTTCACTAAGCTTATTCTATGAAGAGGAGTCCAGTTCTTCTGCCTGCCAACACAACATATTTTTGAAACTATTAATTCACAGCCAAAGAACATTTTGCAAAATTGCCTATATCTAGCAGACCAGAGTTTACATGAGTATAAGAATCAGATTTTACACAGTCAGGTTTTCATAACCTGATTATTTTTAAATTGCGTAGTAAAAACTGAATGAACCTACACTGAGGAATAAATCTTAGCTTTTTAGACATCTACAATGTACATTTTTACATATACTAAGCATCTAAACAACCTCTATTAACAGAAGGGAAAAATTGTACCTTCTGAAGGATGATTTGTTTCATTAAAGAAACATGAATCATGGCCAGTATATGTCAAAAAACCCCTCAAGTATGGCTATCTACACTGTCAGCTTTTGAAACTGAGTAAAAATAATCCTTTTTTCTCCCAATCAGGAGAGTAGAAGTTACAGTTATGTTTTCTTTAGAAAATAAGTCCTGTTTATGAACAAATTAAACCAATTTATTTAGATATTNCTCCCAATCAGGAGAGTAGAAGTTACAGTTATGTTTTCTTTAGAAAATAAGTCCTGTTCATGAACAAATTAATTAAACCAATTTATTTAGATATTAGCCAATTTAAATAATTAAGACTAAATTAAGTCAGAGATGGCTATGTCAGCTCAGAATAATGCAGCTATTAGATCAGAAAATAAAGTTTCACATCCTTTGTGGGTAACATCAAAGACAAGAAAGGAAAAAGTATTCACCTTCTTGTGGATATGCACCATCCTATTTACAGCAAAAGAGAAATTAGACTCAGAAAGTTTTGTCTGAGGTTTATGAAGTTCTGACTCCAGTATGCACAAGGTCACAACTGCCCAGGATTCAGCTATAGATTTCTTGGCCAGAAGTGTGGTACACAGGAAATAAACAGTCACAGTGACTAAGAAATAATTTTGTCTGGGAGATAAAGAATCCAAGAGTATCTTACACTCATCATAGATTCTTTATTAGTCCAATAAGCCAGTAAAGCTCATTTGGGAGCCCTTTGTGAGCTGATGACATCTTTACAACATGAGGTAGCAAACTAATGTATGAGTTTCTGTATTAATCTGCGGGCAGCTGAAATGTCTTTCAAAAACTAATGCACCAGAAAAGGGAAAGAAGCATCTATGTAGAGAGGGATAAAGCACAGAAGAGCCAAGATCTAAGCCTGTATAATAAATATGGCTAGGCCCTGGATGAAATCCTGGAGATGCTACCTCAATAATTGTCCAAGTATGGGCTTCACTTCAGCAGGAGGAACATTTCATATGCAGTGGAGGAGATGACAACTCCCAGGGCTTGCTGGGTCAAGGAGGCACCTTCACCATACATCATGGGAATCCTTGGGAAGAGATCAGTTACAAGCTGGCAAGCTGAAGTCTCAGATAATTAAAGGAATCATATCTCAACAATAGGAAAATGACAAAAACTTTTTCCTATGATAAGGGAGCAAATTGGATGTAATAAAGCACAGAAATGCAATAAAGGTTAAAATTTATTTCCCTGACATAACAGCAAAAGGGAGAAAGAGTATTTCACTTACCCCTACTTCTTTACTTCTTTTGCTGTGATGTCTGAAAGTAAGTTTTAACATTTTTCTTTCTTCATTTGCAAAAAGAAGCTGCAAAAAATTCTATCTTCGCTGCTAAGTCTATGGAGACAGAACCATTCTGACACCAACTGGGATGCAAATTCTTCTGTTATGGGCTTTGTCACAGGCTGATGAACAAACAAACAGTAAAGTCTGCTTCTCCCAAACTTAGGGGAAAGCTGTGATTTGGAGAGGTGAGCTGCATCTGTATTTCACATGTACTGGAAAGAAGTTCTTGTCAAGATTTCTCTCCAAACATTATCAGACAGTTCTTGTTTCTTTCTTTTTACTGTTTGACAGACAGTGTGGAAAGGGAGGTCTTCATTTGAGAGATTTAGTTGCACTATGTCAAGGCTTCATAGTAATTTAAAAAGTGCATTGGGATGATAATTTTACTGATGTAGTGCAATCTGATCCAGCATAACTATTGCATATCAAAACTTACATCAGTGTATTACCATAAGGTTTTTTGTGTCATTATAAAGGCAGAAAGGAGTGTCTAGCAGAATACTGACATAATTTTATCCTTTTGGTTTTAGGAATTAAAATCTGAAGAAATTCAATTTTACCCTGCATATTTACTTTATTCTGAGTTGATGTCTGTTTTGGGACCCTTTAGACAGCTGAGCTAAATGAGAGAGATGTATTCATCCAGATTCCAGCTGAGTAGCCAAGACCAGTATTTGCTCATGCACCTCAAGGCTCTCACTGGTATAGACAACACTGTTAAGCTTTGGTACCCAAGATGAAGTCAAATAACTTTCCAGGATACGTAAATCTTTTCCATGCTCTGCACTAAGTGATCTTCAGTCTCCACTGCATAAAGCTAAAGACAGTGAATCTAATGGTGAATTAGGACAGAGGAATGCAGGGCTGTGCAAAGATAATTACTTTTGTTCCAGAGAGTCTTTCAGCAGACTTGAATAGAAAGGGTTAACATGGCCCTATATAGGAATGGTGTAGACATCAGACACTATTGTCAGATCACATGAAAGCTTCTTCTTTCACTTCAAGTTGCATGATCACTACCTGCTGAGATGAGATGTGGAAACTCCCAGTAATGTTCTCTCTTTCCTTTTAACTGATGTGAATGATCACATTTCTATGTGTGAGGTATGGCAGGCAGAGTGGGACACAGGAAAAATCAGGGCTGCTTTTAGAAAGCCCTTTGGACATGCCAAATACAGACCTTTGCTGCTGGGCTCGGTCATGTGCTGGTCTAGCTCGATAATGCTTGTGTGTTGTAGATACACCACAGAGAACATAACCTCTAAAATGAAAATGTGGTGTATACAGTATAGTCAGGTTGCCTTTCTACACTCAAAACTGGATTGCAATTATGAATTTTTTTCAAGTTGATACCATTGTAATCCATCATTGCACTCTGGTAGATTTTAGGAACAAGTAAGAACAAACTTTGTAAACATGCTAAGTTTTGGAACAATTATAACCACTTATGTGGGTTTATTTGTTTGTTTGTTTGTTTGTGGGTTTGGTGGGGTTTTTTGTTTGTTTGGTTTGGTTTTGGTTGGTTGGTTGGTTGGTTGGTTGGTTGGTTGGTTGGTTGGTTTGGGGTTTTTTTAATAATAGATAGGCACATTTACCCAAAGCATTATACTCATTGAATTATCTAGAAGAAAAAAAGGAGTCATTTCATGCCAGGGGAACATTTAGAGTATGCGGTCAACATTTCTGGGAATTTATGACCGACACATTTATTTGAGGCTGTTAAGGAGGTCTTGCTCTGACTAATAAGTCCTTTGAGAGTCATAATTGAAGCCTGATGGATTGATTACAGTGGATAATTCTTTGTTTCCCAAGCATTTTTTAAAAAATTCCTTGTACTCTTCCTACTCAGTTATTTATAAAATACATTATCTTGTTTTAATCTTTGCAAAGAAGTTAAACTAAGCATGTCTTTATATATACATTTTCCTGAAATATTGTTTAGAGTAAGTCTCCCATATATATAATTTCCTTTACAGTAATTTTTTACAGAAGTACAAGTGCTGATTTAACTGGCCATAAAAAGAGAACATTTATTCACAGCATCTGGCTTATATGCTGTGTTCAGAATGGCAGACGTTTTTGTTTGAAAGAGCATTGGTTCATCTAGACCATCCCACTGCCTGTATTACTACAGTTCATATTGCACCATTTAATTGGATACTAAGCAGCCAAATGAATACTATTTTGCAGCATCCAGCATCCCTCCCAAAAGAACTGTGATACAGTACATTGAAGGAGCTACTACAAGCTGGCAACAGAAATTTAGCAAATCATATTTCAAAGAAGAGAGAAAGAAAAGGATTTCATGCTATTGAAAGAAAAGGAAATCATGCTATAAACTACAAAACTCATGTTTGTTGAAAGTTATGATGTCCAGATCTCCTTTTCCTCTCCATCTCTCTCCAACTCCTTCTCTTCCTGCGTCACACAACATTTATTTTCTCAAAGTTTTAATGTCAATTTCAGTACACTGGATTACAGATGAGATAACTTCTTTGGTACAACTGGCAGTGTCAATATCATTAAATTCATGTCTAAGTGTTTTTACAAGGCCAACTTTCAATTTGGTATATTTCCAGTTTTTAATTTGTGTACTTAACACTGAAAGAACATGAATTTATAAATACTACCTCACATACTTCTAAAAACCTATTCTCTGTGTGTTTATTCACTCTGATAGGTATGGAAATCTTGCAATATGAAAACTAGTCAAGGAAAAAAATATTTTCTTTATTATAACATTTTATTTCTTTGTCATAAAATAGTTTTGGACCATAGTGAACATTACCCTTTACAGAAGGGCAGAGAAACCTTAATTTTCAGTTCATGATTAGGACTTTTAAAAATTACCCAGACAGATTAATTATTTAATCACTTTCCTTTTTGATTTAAACACCACCTAAAAGAGTATCTATCCAGATCTCTGCATAGCATTGACATAAGCTTTAAAGCACAACAAAGCAAGGTTATCTAATCAATTCAAAAAGCAGCAGCACCCTTTCTACAACTGTGATCACATCTTAAGCAAATCAGGAACTGGCAGACTCAACATGGATTATAATTCTACTCCACACTGTGTTTTCTTCTAAATAACACCTCAACTCCCAAAAGACAAGTTTTGCAGTAAGCTCCATGGTGAATGACTGGAGAACAGAGGAGGGAAGGAATGTTTTCTCACGAAAGGAACTTTAAATTGATCCTTTTTCATAGTCAGTAAAAAATGCATGCAAGCATCACATTTCCACCCCCACCCTGGGCTGAGCATCATGACCGTGCTGCAACAAAGACTGCTAACATGTCATGTGATCCTCAATAAATCATTAGCCCATGAAACTACTTTTCTCAAAGACCTGAGCAGATAGTTTGATGCTAGAGCAAGTCATTTAATAATTTGACATCAGGAAAAGAAAATATGCTGATAACATACATGTTGCCGATATATAAGACTCAATATAAAGAATGTAGACTGAGAATAATGTTGGTATTTGCAAGGAAGTAGCCCAATGGAACATAAATTCATGGTAAAACCTGAGAGATTACTCTGGTACAATAGAAATGGACAATGTACATTCGATGTAGATCCTCATGTCAGACAAGTTATGAGCAGTAAAGCGAAAATCTAGTAGGAAATCACAGTATAACTGGACAAGACAAGGATCAATACCCCTGAATGAAGTCCAGTGGCACAGGAATTGAATTAGGAAGGATGAAACCACAATACAGGAACGACTCCAAGTCCACATCTATCACTGCTGTCCATTCTCAACATCCTATCCCATCAGAGAGCCTATCTATGAGTTACTGTTCTAGATTTAGAACAATTGGGATTAAACGATTGCATACTCAATTTATTTTCCACTCTGTCATATCTTAGTAGATCCATTAAGATTATAACTGGGGAAATATAAGAGAAATCTTCAGTGGTACACTAAAGTAAGACAGAAAAAAATATTTAATTAAATGGTAAATTCATTGATGAAATATATTGCCTAACAAATAACATGTTATTTTTATAGTTCAATGCTTACCAGAAATAGAATTTTTTCATACTTGATTAGAGACCTCATCTAATAACTCACACCAAATCTGATTAATATTACTTAGTTTTCAGAAATTATCCTTCTCTTGTTTACACCTTGAAACAAAAGTCCCATCAACTATACATCAAGCAAGATAGAATATTCCAAGCCCGACACCAAAAGCCCTCCAAGACAAATGAAAACCCATTCCTAATCTTTAGGTCTAGAAACAAGGCTTTCATTTAGGAACAGATTTCATTTATTCACATTATTTGATTGCACACAGAGATTTTTATCTTTTACCCCTGAGTTCAATGATGACAGTTATTTGTCAATGTGTGCCAAAGTGGTCACCTGTAAAGGCAGGTAAGTATTGCTTGAAGCTTACATTTGCAGTCCTGGGTCCTTTGTGAATGCAATGGATATGAAAGAACATGAGTTTAACAATCTGCATATGCAGCCCTGGGAAATAAATTTCATGGTCTCAGTAACTGCCCTGAGACAGGGCTTAGAAAAATATTTTTTCTTCAAAACAAGCCATCTTCTAAAACCACAGAGAGGAATGTTTGTTCCTGCACTTATCCACATAGAACTATAAACAATGTGTATTTTGGATGAAATTTTAAGCATTAACATATATCTTAGAGGACATGAAGCTCATTCCACACTGCACAGTCACTACAGCAGCAAACGTTTCTGCTACAGGTCACTGATGGAAAGGAATGTTAAATGAAGATCACCTTTGGATATCCTGACCTCAGGGACAGACTCACCAGCTTATTGCCTTCCTTTGTAACCCTTCTGTCTCATGCACCCTCTCTCCTTCAGTTCACTTGGTCTTTGAACCTTGCTCTGTAGTATATCATGCCACGTATTTCAAACTGCAGCGTGTGTTAAAAGAAGCACAAGCAAACAAGCAGGCGACGCTGTCTCGTACTCTGTTCCCAAGCTGTTGGATAATGGATAGTCAGTTCTGTGCTGCTTTTCCTAACTGCTAGGTATAAAATTGGATTCATTTCTCTCCACAGCTTTCCCCTCTTCTTTCTTTCATGTGCTATTCTCCTACTTCTGCTGTTCTTGCAAAGCAGTAGAAGAATGCTGTCTGGACCAAAAAGAGAGTCAGATTCTCTCATCACCGCTTTGCTATATCCTATCTTTCATGGCAGTCAGTCAAAGCAGTCACTTACAGCTACTTGTCTACCTCATGAACTACCACAAGATAGTGAGGACCTTCCAACCACAAATATCTTACAAGAAAACTGTCTGTTTAACTACAGACAACACCTACTTAAATGTGTTTGTATGTAAATGTTGATAGGTGGAATAGATGATATATAGCATAATAAGGTGATAAACAAGAGAAACAAGTATATGAACAGACTGCTGGTTAAAAATCTGACCATGCCCTGCATCTGATCTGCAGTTTGCCCTGTCTTCACATTAAGATGCATTTTCCTGAAAGAGAGTGGTCCCTACTCTGTGACCATGTGTTTGGACGTCTAAGTGCTAAGAATCAGTGACCAGGTCATTGTGCTCACAATTGCAGAAACTAGAGAGATCACAGTGTGTGCACCTCGACTGACTCATATATTGATGAGAAAGGATAAAGCTGAATTAGCTGGTGAGAAGGGTAGAAACTTGGTAGCCAGATATTAGAGCAGCTTTAGGGCTGGATGAGATATTGGAGAGACTAAAGAGTTTGATCACCTGGTGCTGAAGGGACCAGGAGGTCAAATTCAGCACCTGTGGAGGACGTAAGGTTTGGCAGCTGAGGCCATAGGTCAGGACCAGTCAGAAACCCTTTAGTGTGTGTGAGTCTGTACATGAAACAGCTGGGATACCAAGGAATCCCATTTACTGCTGGTTAAATTTGGAGTGTAAGGCCAGCTGCTGGGAGGATCCATAGAGCTTGTGGCCATGATTATGTGTGTAAGCCTACATAACAGCTGAACTGTATCTACACGCCAGCATCTTGGATGAGAGAGCAGGGATACAAGGCCAGCTGCTGGATAGACCTGAGTGCATAAAGTCAGTAAGTGAACACATATTTTGTATGTATATATATGTATATGTTTCCCACTAACAGACCTTCCTCTGGAACAGCAAGCAAAGGAGACAGATCAGGCCATTTGAATTTAGATCCTCAGTCATTGCTGGAAGAGTGATTTTGCTCTTGATCTCAGCAGATGCTGTTCAGAGCTGAAACTCTCTGAAATCCCTTTCAGCAAAAGCCATTTTCTTTCCTTAGGATTGGTGAAAATATTTTCTGTTAACCAATTGAGATTCTGTATCATTGGAGGACTCTGCAAATATAATGGCCCCTATATCTTTGATGTCATGGATGTTTCCTAGCTTAACTACATTCTCCTGCACAAATCTTAGACAATTTCTAAGATGAAAACTTTCAATACACCTACAGCAATGACCCTTTGACTCTTAACTGCAGAGTTCACATAGCTTCTCAATGAAAGGCATGTTTTGAGGCATTCTCAGATGGCCCTTGCAACTGCAGGTAAAAGATCAGGAGTCTGACTTTCTGTTTATAATTCATGTACTGTCATACTCACCTGCATGTTAACTCCAGTTAACCTACATTTCTCAAACTTCTCCCTGGAAACTCCTATTTGTACCACCCTGCTCACATGCTACTTTTACAAAACCTTCTTCACATAAGCAGTTCCAAAAAACTTAGTTGAATTAGGAAAAGGAGACCCTAATCATGGACATTTCTAGGGACCTTCTGCCCCCTAAGGGCAAGAAACCAGTGTGATATATTGTCTACTTTAAGCAGTCAGCCTCTAGTTCTCAAAACCACTTTTTCTCTTATATCCCTTAAGTTAAGGGATCTATGCTTTCTTTACATCCAAGAGTGGTGAAAATAATAACTGAAAATTTTATCGCATTGTATCTTTAATTATTCATGTAAATACAGGAGAAAACAGATAAATAGCACTAAGGAACTCTTTCTTTACACATTTGGGACATTTAATTTCCCTGTAGCATACCTGAAGCAAAGGCTATAGCACTAACCTTATGGGCTTTCAGAAATCTCTCCATATATATTTTCCAACAGTTCAAGCTTCACCATTCAACACTATGGTACCAAATATCCAGAATTTTATATATGGTAGTAAAGGATATAAAACTTCCTCACAACAGATATATTCTGTCTTCTATCTCCTGCAGCAGATGGAAGCTTTCTTCTGGAAGATTTCAGATGAATGATGAGTCTTTCTGATAATCTACTCCAGGAGTTTTGAAAATAAAAGCCTAAAGTTAGCCACATGAATTAATATTTAGATCATTACCTTATTAAAAGAGGAGCTCCCATTAATCTCTTTCAGAGATTTTCAGAATCAAAAATGGCATGAGCTGGAGAGCCAGATAGCATACAGCCTTACTAAAAGCCTGGCATGTGTCTGAATAAGACCTCATATTTATCTGTTCCTGAACTTTTACTTTTGAAGGTTTTGGCCCATCATTCAAGTTGTTTCATTGTGGGGAAAGAAGCAAGGGGAAGATTACAATTAAAAAAAAAACCAAAACTGAACAGAAGAAGGTCTCTTGATTCCTGAATATCTCTGGCTACTTTTTCTGATGTGTGACTCATTGCTGGCTGGGAAGGGAAGGAGCTTTCATGATGAATAATAAACTCTGCCGAAACTCAGATCTGTTATGCAAATAAACATATTAAACGAGTGCATTTTCCATGCAGCATAGCTTCTGCCAGGAAATTTGTTGAAAACATTGTTTTGCCATTGACAAAGGCAAGATGCCAGATTCAAACCTGGTGTGAGTGGGCACAAGTCTGCTGGTTTCAGTGGCATTGTGCCCATTTCACACCAGGTCTGTAATTGGCCTATTGTGTTTCAAAGGCTTTCATGATCCAAGAAGTGCCAAAGTGCAGATAAACAAATTCTTTAACTATAGAAGAGCTTTTTCAGGGTCAACACTAATTTTCAGTTCACTTAGCAGGCATAAACTCCTTCTGGCTGAGTTTAGTCTGTGACTGTACCAACTTTCTAACCTACAGAAGGAAAAATCATGGGTACTCTCAACTCCCTCTCTGCAGAACTGCTAAAATGAGCCAGCCTTGAAGGCACCAGCTTCAGAAATTGTATCTCAGTAGAAGATGGGAAACTGGACTACTTCAATAAAAATTAAACTGACCTTCCTGTTCTGACTTCATCCCAGGCAAAGTATCTTTCAAGTTTAAGAAATATTTTATTTACTCTTTCTCTCCAGAAGTTATGCCAAATGTCCAAAAAAATAAAAAAGGCTAAGAATACAAAAGAGTGTAAGATAGACTTTTTCTGTCAAATCTTTAATCTTTTTTTATAGGTAAAAATTATGTAAATAAACATCTCAATTTTGTGTGATCTGCTCACAGATTAAGTCATACCTCAGAATCTTTTGAAGTGTACCCATGCAATTTCAGAGACAAGATGTTTCTGAACTCACACTTTCTTTTATCTCAACTACACCAAACACTGAGTTCTATTCTGATAACTGTAATAAGGACATGATAACAAACATCAAATCTGCCAGAGAGTTACTAAGGTGAGGAGTACAATATTTACTCTAAAATAGGTCTAACTACTCCGTGACATTCTATGATCATTAGGGCAATATGGGTATCTAAATGGTTAGGATAAACAGTGACTAAGAGATTTGGATTCCAAAGAGAAATAATAAAAGATTAATTAGCAGAGTGGTATGCAGTATAAAAGTAACAAATCAGATATGATACAATTTCTTACTCAAGCTGACTTCTTTAACATTTTTGGAATGTAAACATGAAGCTGGCTGCATAAGATCAGGTCACCTATTGCCTCAGGAGAGCAGACCAAATTTTATTGTCTTGATTTTGGAAGATTTAAGTCCTGATTTGTCTTTATTCAGGCATAAGAAATCCTGGGGCAATTTCTCTCACATACAAATTACTGATTTTCATATTTTCATCATAAATTTTGTTTGGTTTTCTACAGCACCTACCTTTTATTTTTTACATTAGAAGTACAGCTGCTACATATATGAACAGTGTCTGTTGCATAAAGTTGAAAAATCAAGCTTCTTGCTGTACAAGTATGGCATAACAGCAAACAGTGCCATTAAATCAAAGCTGCAATAATCTGCAGCTCCACTGACAGATATCTGCACATAACTTCAATGTGACTTATGTGCTAAGATAATGAATTCTATAATGCAAATTTACACACAGGGGTCAAATAAGGAAGTTCTGTCTATTTGACAGTACATTGGGTATTAGGTATTTGTCACAAAATAAATAATTCATCTCGCATAGCTACTTGCTATGTAAATGATAGTCTATGTATATTAAAGCATTTAGCACTTAGAATAAAATGGACAGCTGGGGCCAAATGAATATCTCTCAGGACACATTACCATTAGAGCTCCCCTGTGAGTTTTTAACTCTTTTCACTTCTGAGTGCTGTCATGAGGACATTAATAGAATAAGGCACAGAATTCGTTCTAATGCAGGCAGAGGCATAAAAAGAGAGGAAAATAATGTAAAGCAGCACATTAATTTCAGATTCGACTTTTCCCCACTTTTAATGTTTCTCAAATCCCCCATGTAATTTGGTTCTGATTCAATTTAGGAAAAAACAAAGGTTAAATATTTTCAAAATATCAAGCAGATGACAATCAAAACACAATTTAAATATGTTTAACACAAGCTGAGGTTTGGGCAGAATTTAAAGTCCAAAATTCCCCCTAAATTCCATATGAATTTAGACTATCATCGAACACATTCTCTCATTCCAGCCCTCTAATAGATTCTGCTCCTATTGATTCAGACCCAAAGTGAACTTGTATTCCTTTCCTATCGACTCAAATCCAAAGTGAACTTTAAACAGAGCATGAAGGTTCACCCACCAAAGAGTGGCCCTGCAAGCGGTTCAGGGGTGACCCTGCAGACCCTATGGAGAGAGTAAATTGCAGTGCATGCTCTCAGGCCTGCCCAGTACTGCATAAGTTTCCTCTAAAAGATGAAAGAGACAGAGGATGTTTGAACACTCTGTGCCCTGCTCCTGATGTTAGAAACACCACGAGAATGAAATTGTCTCTCAGACCTGTAGCTGTGAATGCAAGTCCACTAAACTCAGTATAGTTTCCTGAGACTTATATCCTGGTTTAAGCTCAGCATCTTCTCTTGACTGGCACTGCTCTGAAATACACAAAACTTATAGCATTCAGCAGTTACTTTGAACGTGGTGTAAACCAGACTGGACCTGATTTACTGATCTATCTGTTACAAGTATTTCAATAATCTTTTCCTCTTTGGTTTCAGGATGATAATATGATACCCCTGCCAACAACTTAGGTTTCTCTAGGGATGATTTAACAGCTATAGATCAGATTATACAGAAATAATATACAGAGAAGTAATTTAGAAAAATTCATAGTATCTGTGATTATTACTGTTGTATCATTGTAAAGTTGAAGCTACAGTAAAACAGATTATAAAGCTGAATAGTGGAAAAAAGACAGATAAAAGATTCTGATGTTTTAGTCATTCATAAACTATGTCTGTTCCCAAGTTGAACTCCTAAACCCCAAGCCAGCATGAACTGTTACTTTTTAATACTGCACACCAAAATTTTCTTCAACTTCAGTTTATATTATAATGATACTTGTTATCATAAAACGAGTTCCCTGCTGAATTCAGCTTTGAATTAAGGTGATGAAATTGAAAGAGTTAGGCCTATGTGTGTCCTGGATTTTTAGTATCCTGGTTCAGCACAAAATATGTTAGCATAGCATTTGACCTCAACACATTGTCATCCAATTCTGTAAAATAAAAGAAAGTGGAAGATAGTATTAGTTTGCTAAAGATACTTATATATTTTTATGTTTTCCTAAATGAGAAGTTTTAAGTTCTGCTATAAACACAAAGAAAAATCTTTGCCTTTTGAAATCCTGACCATTTGAGCTTCCAAGCATAGATCAAAGACACCTGAGACAATAATACTCTCATTGACAGATCCATCTAGAACAGTGTAAACTTTGGCAAGATGAACTTTCAACCTCAGGTAGCAATATTGGGATAATGCTGGTTAGCACCAGCCTCCCCCAGGCATCTGGTGTCATTCATGTCAGGCAGAAATCAAGTGAGCCATTTGTGGGGTGTTCTTTATTCTGGTGCTTATATAGGTGAATACAGTGCTCCACTGTCAGTATGCCCTAAATCACCTGGCTGGTTTGCTTTATTTAGGGCTGTAAACAGCTTGCCACATTTTAAAGCAGAAAAGAAAGCTGACAGTGTCTGTGAGGGTGGAGAGTAAGCAGGAAGGGTTTTCTCTTAGGGGTTTCTTAGGGTCATCTAAACAAAATTTACTTGATAATTTCAATATTATAGCCTTCCTCACTGTTTTAAAAATGTTGGTCTACAACCTGATAATGCCTCTACAGTCAGCAGTGTAGAAAGAAGACCTTAGACCTTTTCTGCAATAACTCTAGTCCTGGTGGATTCAAACTCTCATTGGTTTTGCTCTCAAAGTCACATTTGTAATATGGTGACAGCTGGCTCAGTGCTTTTTCATGTCATTAAAATCCAATGTCTTAAAAGAGTAAGTTTTGTGAAGCCAAGACACCATTTCAAACACACAAAACAAAACAGTATAATAAAATCTCAGTTGGAGGATTTTTTCTCTCTGAGATAACCTTTCCTTCACAGCAACAACTAAGGGCGGGAATATGTGGCATGAAGTGGGCACGTTGCTATCATGTGCGAGATAGTTTGGACCTCCAGCTGTGGAAGGTGGGAGAGAAAGTAAGGAATATTTCAGTGTGCCTACTGAAAGTGAAGGTTTGTTTAAATTGATGGAGCACAAAGGGGATCACGAATCCCCCTTGGAGACCACCAGCTGTGGTACACATATGCAGTGCCCATTCCAGTGGCCTGTGCATGATGCCTCCCCTTGCAGATGAGAGCTGGTTTTGGCTCTCTGGGTGGCATGAGAACTGAAACAGTTGTCAAGAGTGCCCTGGCAACTGAGTTAGTGGGAGATTGGTCTAATTCTGATATTTACCCCTCTCTCCTGTGCTTCTTCAGTAGCAGAATGCACAGCTTCTTTGCAGTTGGAAAGCAATATTATCTTGCTCATGAGTTCCTTTCTCCCCTGCCTGTCTCCCTCTGAGATTGCCCTTTCTCTGTGTGCTCTTGTCATATCCTCAAGGTCAGAAAGTGTGGAAGAAACATAATGTTTTTCCAGGTGTTTTTCCTAAACAGCTTATTCTCTGAAGATGCCATTGTTAAAGGCTGCACAATAATAGGAGCTACATGCAGATGATGAGTATTTAATGCAGCACACTGAGTTTTCAAATCTTTATTTCAACTTGGGACAGAGATATTGCTTGGAGAAAGAAAATTGTGAAGTGAATAATTGGAAATTTATTTGGATCAATCAAAACATTTAAATTTTATTAAATTATTCTTGCAATGTGATAATAATCAAATGGATTTCAAAGGAGAAATTAAGCTATCTTGTTCTAAGAATGTCAAAAAGCAGGTTTTATTTTTTGCCAAAATAAAATATCAATTGGCTGTGAATACTCCTACAAACCATTCCAATTTCAGTGGAATGGCATTTGGAAGTGGAAACTCCTTTCATCTTTTTCCTGACCTCTGCTACACAGACATCACTTTCACAGCAAAAGGTAAAGAAACCAACAAAGCACACAAAATAAATACATGGTCTCCATTTGTTCATTCATGTGTGCATTTAATCTATTCTTGATCCGAAGGCCATTGAATTTCTAAGAGATTTCCTTGAACTCTTTCCATACTTTTAATTTTTGAGCAAATGTTGAGACAAGCACAAGCAGCTTATGTGCATCCCCATATCACATTCCTTCCATGAATCTGCATGCTAATCCACATCTTAGCCATTCTGGGGTCTGTCTTGATGAAGAATTAGTGTATTGTGATGTGCAAAGCTTTGACAAAACTATTCCCTAACCCATTTTTGGCTATGCAAGGAATTTGAGTTGTTGATCCCAAGAGCATGGAGCACTAATCTGCTTCTTGTATAATACACTCTTTTCGTTTCCTTCTCACTTTGATTACTTTTGAAGTCTAGTTTGTTATTTTTCATTATTTGTTGTTGTTTTATTATTTGTTATTAATTTCTTCATTTGCTCTTGTTATTTGCCTTTCTTCTTTGCTATTGCTTTATTTGTTTGCGTTCTGTTTCTGCAATATTTTTCCTTTTGCTATTATTTTTCTTCATTAGTTGGAGTGAACATTTATCTCTGCATATCATGTAGCTTGTTTTTATTTCATTATTTCCTGTGTTTGTGTTACACAGCCACCACTGTTCAGCCTCACAAAGTCTTCTAAAGGCAACTCTTATCTATGCAGCACCGCTGAACCTCACAGATAATGCTTTATTAAATGTTACACTGAAGCTGAAATCTTACACAGTAGGTAGCATAAAATCATTACCAGCTTGAATATTTTTGAGGATCAAGATGATAATGATAAGAGCAATGTCCCAACAGGGGACTCGCCACTTATTACTTAATCCACAAGCCCCCTATAGGTGTATTTTGGTGTCATTGAATGCCCACCCAAGGCTTGTATGAAAGCCTGAAGAAGCTAAGACACATCAATGGTTCTGTAAAGGTCTTGTAACACAGCCTAAGCTCTCTGGGTTTTTTAGGGACTTTATGTTATTAATAAAAAGTTAATGGGAAGTAAAAATATTGCGTGGGAAATGTGTGCATAAAAGCCTTACTTTCTTTATGACTGTCTCCTGTAAAACTGCCCAGGAAATAACATCCCACACTGTCTTTTCTTTTTAAATAGTATATGTGAGTGATCTCTCATCTCTTCTTTATCTGTGGAATATTTAGATATGTAATATAAAAAGGATTTGTAAAACAAATAGTGGTCCCCACACTCTAGATTTCTCCAGTCAGAGCAAATGCAATGTTATTCATTTCATAATCTGAACTATATTTCAGATATGAGAGGCTAAAGTAAGTTAATATTTTCCTGAGCAAAGCTATCAAGCAGACAAACACTGTAAAAATGTTATACGATCTTTCCATCTCCTCATGTCAGTGTAGATCTTTGATCCTCAGATCCAGTTTTAGAATCTTTAAGGACTGAGAAGATCTACCATTTCTTTAACATTTTCATGAACTGTGTAAGGTCCTCTACCCAGATGGTCAAGATTTTCAGGAAGATTATGTCTCCCTTTTGAATAATTTATAATGTTTTGAAGGTCTATATTCTACTACAACTCTGCATTTCCCTCTAAAGCTCTTAGGATTTATCCATTGGAACGGCTGGAGGTTGCATTTTGTATGCTCTTTTTCTGCTTTTTTCTTATTTTCTTTTTATTTTCCCCATTTGGACCCTTACATAAGCAGGTCAAGTGCAGCATTCTCCAGTGAGATCAGTGTTACAGGAGCATGCACTTAGCATGTTATATCTGCTGTTCAGGGAAGAGAGAGGTCCCCACAGTGAATCTAATTTGTATAAAATAGCAGAGACCTTCACTGTCTGTCACTCTTACATGCAAATGACAAAGCCCTCAAGTCAAGGCTGTACAACATCACCTAAAGAAGCACAGGTTGAGTGCTAGCCCTAACTGAATTCCCAAAAATCACAGCAGGACCAGGAAATTAGCCACTACTGTATAGAAGGTGATGCACACCAGAGACTGAAATTTCTCACAAGATGTACTTTTGTACCAGGTACCTGTATTTCACCAACTATAAATGATGTTTAGCATCACAGAGGCCTTATTTCAGATACTTCAGCTGCTGTAAATTAGTGTGCCTGATAAGACAAAATTTCTAAATTTGAGATATTTTTCTCCTCCAATACAAATAGACCTTGGAGTCTGTAGCAAGAAATTTTATTAAGTCAAGTGTTTAACAGAACCTTTTCTCTAGCTCATTTTGCCTAAATGAGGTAAAACTTCTTTTTATGGGACACACAGGCAAATCCAGCAAATACACATTATAAAAGAATGGCACTTAATAGACTTCACTGAGGCTGAAGCACAGACAACTATATTGATGACTCAGTCTTACAGTGAGACCTCACTGGTTTTAGATTACTCTTCTCTGACTGTTTCTTTATGCAATTTCTTTTATTTCTCATTGTCTTAATGTTAAATTTGGCAGTTCTTTCAAGCAGTCAAATATTACCCATCCAGAGTGGTATAAAACCAATACAAAAAGGGTTCTATTATTTTAACCTGCATAATTTTCTTTAAAAAGTTACATACTCATATACATCCTATGCCTTACAAAATTGAGAGGGGGAGTAGGAGATATACAAACCCTTCTCTTTCCTTCCAGTAGCATGAGGTAAATTGCACAATAAATCAATTTTTATGGATGCTGTTGACTTGCAACATTTGCTGCTTTTAAAAATTAATAGCTGAAATAATGAACATCCTCAAAAACGCTCTGAACAGTCAGCTTGATTAATTTCCTGATATGAAAAGCAGTTGACAGGTGCAATACTCTCTGCTGAAATTTTCTGTAGTCTGATCAGACTACAATCTAAACCTATTCCAGTAACACGAGTTTGTTTGCTCTGGTTTTAATTTGTGCAAAACAAACAAACTTAAGTCCCATATTGTGCTTTGCCTAGGCATGCATACACACACACATCCACAAAATATTCCTTCCTGTAAAATAAAATCAAGTTTAATTGTTGTGCAAATATTATCATGAAGTTGTAAAAGCATTGCACAGTGCAAAGTGCAACTGGCATCTCTTCATATTATTATTGCATTATTGCCAAACTGAAAAGGAATTCCTGCATATAAGCAAATGTCCACTGTATTTTGAGCACTTTCTAAACAGTGGTCCATGTGTCAAAGTGATGTAATCAGGAATACCTCCTTTGAATGAAATGTAGATACACAGCTTCACTCCAGTGTTTCCATGTACTCTTCTTTCTGGGTCTCACTACTCATAGTCCTTTAACATAGGAGTTAAACACAAAAAATGTAATAGTCATTTCTCTTTCTTTTTTTCTAGAGTTGGAATAAAATAATGCTGCTCTCTAAAATGGGAAACATTTGGGATATATTTCTAGTTAGAATAAAAAATAAGAAATAAAATACATTTTGGTTAAGAATTAGGGAATTTGTTTAAATTTTAAAATGTTCATAAGATTTAAAATATCTGAAATTTAACGCAACCTCATGTGTTCTATTGTCTCAGCTTTTTATTGCTGAGATATTGGTCCAAAATAATCAAGACAAATGCCTGAACTCATGATTAATGAGGCTGCCTGATATATTCAGATGATCCAGGTGACTCCATCCTGCATCACAAGCAGTGAATGGACATAGAATCTTACCTTTCAATGAATAAAGGTCATCAGTTGCTCAGCTGTATAAAATCTCTGGTACCTAAAAATCCTTTAAAATTAGTTCTTGTGAGGAATGTCTGCATGAAAAATAAGCAAAATATGTTTTCGATCTGAATATAATAAATTTGATGTTCTTTCTTATTTTTCGTGACATAAAGGTCCATGGTATCTCCCTGTATACCTATGGGAGTTTTTTCTCTGTTATTCAGGGGGTTTCTCTGCTGATTAACAAATTCATTGTTACCATGAGAGAAAACTGCAGAGGCATGTCTTGTTCAGATAAACTCAGATAAATAAAGATATACAGGAATGTGTGACTGAGACTGAAGGAAACCTTCATAAAAGATTCAGTTGGCAGATGGGGACATCATCTATGTTACTGTCAAAGATTTCCAAGATAATAAATATTGCTAGCTTGATAATCACGTTAGATAACTTCTCCATCAGCAGCTCTTGCAACTCTTAAGTGTCCAGGGGGTTTGTAGATTAACAAGATGTCAAGGCTGGTCTTTACCATAGTCTTACAAAATAAAGGGAAACACTCAAGGGAGTCTGCTTCAACAGAATTCATTAAATTTCTCAAGTATGCAGAGGAATTACAGAGAGATAGCTAATAAAACTATGCAATCTGTTTGTCAGATACGTCAAAAAAATATTAATTTACTAAAAGTAGACATTTCCACTACAATATGCAGGCAATTTTTAGGATAGGGCTTCCAAATACTTACATGATCCATCAAAATAAGGAATCAGAGGACAAAGGAAAAGGTGGTTGGGCAAGATGGGCTTAGAAACATGATTCTAGAGAAAAATCTAAAACTTATCAGGAATAAACAAGCATGAAAACAAACTTCTAAATATCAGTGTAGACAAAATGAGATATGAGAAGGTTTAAGCTTTGTTCAAATGAAATTACATTTTGTCCCCAGAGGACTAAGACATCTTCCTGAGTGAAGAGGAACATCAAGGTCTTTTGCATCTGTCAATATATTCTTGCCAGGTGCTAAATTCTGGCTCTGCTTAGACAAAGATGAAGACTGGGGGATTATCAAGTTCTCAGAGACATCCTGCTTATAAATCAGCAAAAGGCTTCAAGACAGTAGTGTGCTTTTCAGTGCTTCTGGGCTTGATTGGAGAAAGGAATAGCTTATATCACCCATGGTAACTTGCTCTCAGATGTAAATTACTTGGAATAGTAGAGAGGGAACCCCTAGCACATAGCTGGTCTCATCCTGCTCTCAGGAGCCTGTACAGTCATAATTGTTCTCGCCTGGTATCGCCGTTGTGCCGGAGTAACAGAGGCAGCACACTCTGATGCTGAGCACGTTTGTAGGGGCTGTGCAATCACCTCCTACCAAGCACACCAGTGCTGTATTACATATGTCCATTTACTACCCAGAATTAGTCTGAGCATTTGCTTAGGTTATGAAACATTGGTTTTCATGGTCCAGGGAGGGGGACAGGGGAAATCGCGATCTCAAAATCAGGAAAAAAGCAAAGCCATTGTATAAATTAAAGTACACAACAAGCAGTGCCAGGAAAGCATGTCACTGAGCAAAATAATAGTGTACTACAAGTTAAATAATAATGCCACTAGGAAGACAGGAAACCAGAGTCAAATAAGATAGCTACTTATTCACAGTCCAATCTTAAACTTTTGTTCCCTGACTCAGAACAAGCACCCACAAGATGTTAACTCCAGATTTATTGATAACTCAAGATGGAAGTGCACTTCATCTTTTTATGATTAATTATGGACAGATTGAGAACCAGGAAACTGCTCTGATAAACTACTTGGGCCATGAGGAGAGAGAATATACCCAGAAATGCCCAGCTGTCAGCTTCACTGGAGGCATTGACCCCAGGGAACCAACTTAAGGTAAAGCAGCATGGAGATGGAAGCAACACTAAGAGGCTAAAAGACTGTCTGCTTCACATCTTAATTGCTTGAGCTATTAAACAAACACATCTGGTGTTGATGTCTCTGGAATACTGTACTTTTTGTGCATCACATATGCCTCTGTGTTAATGCTTTTATGAGCTGCTCACTTTGGGCTTGGAGAGTTAGTCTGCTAGCTTTTTTTTTAAATTTTAATCTTCTAATGCAAAGCTTATAGGCACTTATTTGGTGATTTCATTTTATTTGTTTTTTACCCTCAGCCTTTTGAGGTTTGCCTATTGCATTGTCTATCCATTCACCTTCCGCCACGTCTGCTTTCCCCCTTTGTTCAAGAGAAATTAGCAAAATTAAATAAAGAAAAATTCCACTCTGGCAGGCATGAATTTGTTAGAGTGAGTTAAAGAAGACAAGTTTGCACAATTTCATTATGAAGCCAAGTAATTGTTAAAAGAGATGCTGCCTCTTATTTCCTCAATAATGCTTTTATACATTTCAAGCTTTATGAAGGATTGATTTGATAAAAATATCCTTGGAGGATTGTGACCTTGAGTTGCCTTTTGTGGAGGAATTTGCTGGATCTAACCTAAAAAAGAAATGGAAATGGAGACTGGAGAATTCATATTTGTAAGGTGATAAATTTGTTACAGAATAAGAGTTATTGATAATTTTTTTAAAAGTGTTACAGGCTACAAAAGGGATTTCCACTTGGCTTCCTGAAAATTTCTTACACTCTTGCCTCTTTAAAGATGTAAAGTAACTGTAAAAATCACATGTCCAATATAGGGGGCTGAGTTTGTTAATTACCTAGGAGTCAAGGATACTCTAAAGGCACAATGCTGTGTTGTTATCTGATGACATGAAAATGCCCGACTACAGAAGGTATTTTGGGTAATACTTTGGTTGCTTTTTGTGAAATAATGCATAAAGGACTGCATTTCCCTCAAGGCCTAGCAGATTATTCCATAAGAATGGGAAATGTTTCTTGTTATCCCAGTAAAATAATGGTGTATTATCCTACCCAAACTGTATCTGCTGCATAGGCTAAATACACACCAATGGTGTTTTGTGAACAATAGTCTGCAACGTTTTCTCTGAATACAGAACATTTACCTGAGTAAATGAATCTATAAATAACATATAGGAATCTTTTTTTCCACTTACAGTGATACAGATAAAACAGTAACTCGAGATTCTTGAAAGTCAATATTATTTGTTCCTGTAGTTTCAATATATTTCTTATAAATATTTTAGCAGCTTTATTTAGTTATCTTTCTTTCTGCAAAGTTGCTAGAAAAGCAAATTATGTAAGAAAGTTATAGTTGTTAGGTTGGGGGGGAGGTGAAGGGTTTTTTTCCCCAAATGTTATTTCTAATATGGTTAAAGTATGGATTATCTATTATAGGATTTAAAATTAGATTCAGACTAATAATCTAAATTTTAGAGTACTAAATTTTCAGAGTGGAATTACATACCTTAACTTCCATTTGAGCTTTTCTGCCATCTACTCTACACTGACAACGTTTTGCAACGTTCACAGTTTGATTGCATTTGTATCTATGAAAAGTTAATTTTAGCATTGTTTAAATGGAAAACAAATTTCAGCTGGCAATAAGCAGAATTTACACTGCTGTGTTATTCTATCATATTCATTCAGGCAGTGGCATTTGGTAACATTTGCATCATGCACAATGGGGTTATGTCAGTGTTAATGAAAAGCTAAAGCAAATATTTAGCCCTTCGTTAGTTTGAAAGCTAACATGAAACATAAAAATCTAAAGCTAAATTTCTAGAATTGCTCTATAACAAGGTAATTTTTCAGCTATCCCTTTCCCCAGGATTTCCAAGGAGAATGCCTGGGTATAAATGTGCTTTTTGCTTACAGAAAGCAGCAAGAAAAATGTAGATAAAATTATAACAAAAATTAGTGATTATTATTATCACTGCAGTTTCTGCCTATACAAACACAACAGTCTAAGTGAATTTTTAATGTCAGCTACCTGTGTCAACTCCTTGCAGCACCTGGAGATACGTAAATGCATGGAATTAGCAGCTGCCCTTTTTTTCCCCTCATATAAGCACTTGCTTTACTGAAATCAGTGTCTCTGATGACCAGTTATGAGAATTGTCTAAAAGTACATGGTTTGAATTTGGATACTCATTCCTGTATTTTGGCACCATTTTCAGAAGACCTCAGTTCAACAAGGCTTTCTGTAAACTGTATTTATCTTCTCCAAATCAGACATTTTTCATGGTTTTCCTTCTAACATCTACATAACTGATGAGAAGTCTTTAATGTTTATAAAATTAATGTCACTCAACCACTTACAGACTTCTCTGCTACATATATTCCAAAGGATATAAAAAAGATATCCAATTCTTACTTTGTGCTAATTTTCAATTGTTGAAGGAATTAAGAACATGTTGAATTGTTGAAGTGGAAATATAGAGAGAAATCATCAATTTGAATAATTCTGGCCGTCATACCATGCCTGAATAAAAAACAATAAAACCACAGTCACACAGTCAATTCCAGTGGCAGTGAGGTAGTCTTTTTGAATGAAAAGCTCCTTTGTTCAGATTAATTTTATTCCATAGACAACAAACCTCATAAAAATATTGCTGATATATGGTATTTTGAGATAATTAGAAATATGTTTGTGAGAAGTCCAAAATTTATGCAATATAATGATATGCATAAATTATAACAGTAACTGAATTGAAAGACAAAATAGCATATTCCAATTAAAAAATGTCATATTTCAATTGTATTTTCTATCATTTTGCAGCGGTACAGACATGGATAATATGTGATCACAGAAAGCACAACAGGACTGAAAAACTCAGGAAGTGACATCGTTCATCAATTTAGTCTGCAGCAGGATCAAAGTCAGATTTACCCTGTTTTCATGGACAAGCTGGGAGAAGGTCTCCTACTCTCCTACCTTCAGCATAGAAGCCAGTGCTTGGGAGATTACTGACATACAGCAGCAGGCCACTCCTGTTTCTTTCATCACTCTCAGTATATTTGAGGCCACCTTTCTCTCTGCAGGAGACCATTTCTCAAAGATCACATTTTCTAAAGCTCTGCTCATTCTGATAGTTGAGCTTTGTTGGGGTGCTGGAGGGAGTTCTTCAAGAGCTCCTGTTTTACTGATATTGTTATCTCTTAAAGTATAGTGTCCAAAGTAGAACAGAAAATAGAACTGAGTGGGTAAGTATTAAGGGAAATGTAAATACTACCTTCTATGTGTTATGTATTACACTTTGGTAAATAAATACCTACACAAAGCTTATCTGTTTATGAAACAGGGTCTAACATCAAATGGCCATGTATTTCACTGCACTGTACATTTCTGCAGGGTAACTTTGCAATTTTGCAAAAGAAATGTATCTCTTAGGTGCATTACTTCACACGGGTCTTCGGTTAATTCCTTTTGATATACTTTGGTGGTTCTCTTTTCATTAAGATCATCTCCAATTTAATTTCCATCCTTAAAAGTTCCTGCTTTATATGCAATTGTTTGTGGTCCACAAAGAAATATATTGCCTACTTTGCTGACCTAGTCAGTAAACAAGAGTACTGGACAGTATCACATCAAAACAGCCTCCTACAAAGATTCTGTCCTACTTCAGTAATAAATCATTTTACTAATTTCTTCTGGACTACATTTTCTTTCTTCATCTATTAGAATAATTTGGCCATGTGAAAAATTTTGCTAATATATTACATATGTCTCCATCATATGTTTCATAGTTATGCTCTTCAGGAGTTAATGTGATGAGGTTTAAACACATTTGTTCTTAGCAAAATCAGGTCTGTCTTCTCTGGGCTTCCATAAAATGATTGTTTAAAAAGGTATCATAAAAATGCTATCATATCTTTGTTTGTGCCGTAGTTAGACTGACTTATATACAGCTCAACATTTTTACTTTCTTTCTAATTTTACCACCTATTCTTTTAAATAAAATAGTAATGTGTTTGCCCTTCTGCAGTCTTGTAGGACTGCCCTAGAATTCTTGAACATAATTAATAATGGTTCAAAGATAGTTCTGGCTTAGTTAATTTCATCACATCCTGACATCTTGGCTACTTCTAAGTTATTTAATATTCTCTAACCTGTCCTTTCTTTGTTCCGACCTATTCTCCTAACTTCTGTTAAAATTAATTGTGTTAAAAATTAGCCGTTATAATTTAAGATGCAAAAATCACCTTTGTGTTCATGCAAATAATGTATAAAGGGAAGCTAGTCTTTGAAATCAGGGGGGTTTAAGCTAATTTAATTCAACAAAAAGGTCATACTGACAGCTGCAGCAACCAAAAACTAATCCCAATACAGATACATGTAATGTGAGGTTCCCTATCCACCTATTAGTTCAATATACAGTGAGAGGATGAGGTCAAAAGGGCCATTCATTCTTATGGGTCTGCAAGATCTTTGATTTCTCCAGAATGTTGCCACAGTGCACTAGATGATTTATTGCTTTTTTCAGCATGGACATTCTGTTTGAAAAAATTGGTTTCAAATTATCAATTTATGTGATATTTGCTTCTCAAAGTAGTAACAAATATTAACTGCCACCAAGGGCTGTATTTCAAATGGCACTTTGGACATAAAGAATGTTTTAGAAAAATGAGCAATTTTCCAGGAATATATTAATTTTCTCTATCATCTTCTTACAGAAAGCCCCAAAACAAATGTGGTTGCATTGCTTTTCCTCTCTTCTTTCTGTTATCCTGTGGCCTCTGATGTCTGGGTGTGTGGTATCATGCAGCTGGGGGGAGCCAACATGACTTGTCCTTTTATTATAATCCTTTACATAAGCTTTTACTTTGCTTTTAAAGAAGGACCACCACTCCTCTAATGAATCCATCAGTACACTGTAGCCTAACCCCAAACCTATGTCAGTGTTCATAGTCAGAGGTTCTTCTGTCTAGTCCTGCCATTAAAAGTTAATTTTCACTATTAGAGCCTCAACCACCACATCATAGATAATTGTCCTTGTAGTTTACTCTGAGGGAGACCTAATTAACTGCATCAGAAGTGGATGCCATTGAACAATACACAAGATAATCTGTTATTTTGGGAGTAAGAAAGCACCCAATGCACCCCTTGATCTAATTCTTCTATGGGCAGGGAGGGTCTGAAAACGTTAATGGGATTTCTTCTTCATCTTTGCCAGGTCATCTTCAATTTATCACTATGAAATCAAATCTTTTGGGAGCACCATCATTAACCTCCACTAGCTTAGGTACATCCATCAAGTCCTCATTCTGTTTATCATTATTATCAGGGAAGTCATTGCTCTTCAAACCACTGTGACTATTAATTTCGTACACATTATGACATGAATCCTATTTTATCCATAAAACTCAGAAATGCTGCAACATCCACAGGTTTTCATGGAACATATAAATTACTACTTTGTGATTTCACATTCTTTTGAAATATCATCTGTGGTAGTATATTTAGTATGTCCAGATAAGAACTCTACACTAGATAAATGCCAAACTTCCTTTGAATAAAAATACTAGCTTTCTCTTCTCCATTCTTAACTCTTCCCTTTGAAAATGTTTAAATGAAATATCATACATTTGAAAGACATTACGAGTAAGTGATTCAGAAACCATCTCTTCTATTCTCCACTCAGTGGGTGCCAATAACTCCCTTTAATGTCACTGAATGTTGTGTGCATGCATTTATAATAGAATGTACTGCCATGGTAGAGTTTAAAGGTTTTCATAGAAACTGGAGGTCTATACACTCTTTTTCTGTAATTAATAACCCTTAAGATAGGAAAAAACTTCAGCAACGTGAGGATCAACAACTAGTGGCAACAGAATAGACTCGGCCAAAAAAAATTAAAATACTATCATCTCTTGACTTAATTGTTCAATCTCATTTCTCCTACACTTCAGCTTTCACAGTAATTTGTTTTCAAACAATGAACTCTTTAAGTGGCGCCTGCTTAAAGGTCAAGCATTTCCACGTTGTACGATCTGTTATACCATTGTAATTTGACAGCTTAAACATTGCAGGTATAATGGGGTATTTTGGATTAGGTGCAAAGAATTACTACAGCCTATAGACAAGCACAAAGCACTCAAAAAATAAATAAAGCAAGTTCTAGGATGTTTATGATTGGAACCACACGGATCTAGTCATAGAATTAATACATTTACCTATAATAGTTTGAGATTATCTCTGTGCTCCTTTCCCTGGGGATGCATTATACTCCATGCTCTCTTATCCAATTTGGGAATAGTTTAAGATTCATTGCCAGGAAGGGAAGAAGGAGGGTTCCTCCCATAAAATATATTTCAAAAACACAGGAGACACAAGATGCTGAGGACCACATCACATAAACAGAGACAGGAAAATGAGAAGGTATCCCAGGCAGGCATAGAATAGAGCCAAAAAGGTCTGAGATGGACAACATAGCAGTTTTTGGAGGGATGGACTCACAAGAAAGTTGTGGGCTACTTCTCAGGAGACCAGTAAGAGCTCCTTCCCTGGACAGAATGTTCTGACAAAACTGTGCAGTTGTTACAGGTTACTATTATCTTCCTGACAGTGGCCAGTGTCAAAAGCATAAGAACAAAGAGGTGTAAACCCTTTGTAGTGGGAAAGTGAAGGTGTTCGCAACTCTTTCTATTACCTTATATTTGTGGTGGGATGCAAAAGTGGTTGCGTGAAAACGGGAACTATAAAAAAAAGGTTCACCATATTTATTCAGAGACTTTTTCAAAGCTTCAACCAGTTAACCTCAAGCAGATTTGAGAGAAGACAAACATCCAGTCTGGCTGAGAGATACAACCTTTTCCTGACACCTTCACTCACTCAGCTGACAGGACATAGCCAGGTGTACTTTACCGGGGTGGTAAAGACTGAAACCAAAGGCAGTTCACTCCCTCACATCAGCACTAAGTGGTGAGAAATGTCAACTTCAGTAAAGGACCTGGACTTCTATTTCCCAGCCTGTGCCCCTTTTCTAGGTCCAGCCAGTGGCAGGGCTTCATGCATGTGCCAAATGCACCCACACAGGATATAAGTACAGACAATAAGACAAGCAGAAGAGCAAGGTCTTTGCTGGAAGCTGCATTAATAAAATCAACATTTACACAATGGACACCACCACAGAAAGGATCATCTTGCTCCTCATTTCCAGATGATGAAGGTTAAAGCTCACAAGGATGACAATCTTGATTCATAAGGTTGCTGTCATTTTAGGATGTCTAAATTTTATCATAGATTCAACACATTTGGCCTCCAGATCTCAGAAGTTTGGTCTCTACAGAAGCTGATCTTCTACTTTCAGGCTAATACAGCTTGTTAAAGTTTCCGCGAAAATATGTCCACACACTCACATAGTCAGTCTTCTCTGCCCCCTCTCCTCTCCATTTTTTACACTTCCTTCCCAATGTTCCTCCCCAGTCCTCTCCAACCACACATTCTGCTCCCCTTTCCCCAGACTGTGGTCCTTCCTCTGAACACTCTATAACAATTTTGCTCAGTCTCACAACCCCCTTTCAACATTCCATAATAAATTTCATATAATCTTCAAGCCCTCAAATACTAGATATATTTGCTCTTTCCAGTAAGGCTCAGCATAATCCTGTTTCCCCTTATTCTCACAAAGTTCTAGTCGAATATCATGTTATATTGGAGTGTGGTTTTTTGGTATGGTTTGTGATATGATATGATATCTGTACTGTTTCCACATCTGCCATTGATCAAGTTTGCATTTCTGAGTGTTCAGTTTACTTCTTTTCCTGTCTCTTCTCTTTTTCTCTTAAGCTGAATAGCCATTAATCATATGTCTGTAGCAGACATATTCTTGAATGCCTCTTATGTTTACACTATGGTCTTCAATCAGTTGCCAGGCCAGGGCACAGCACATAACTTCAGCCTATAAATGGTTCAAGTAACACCTGCCCAGCAGGTGGCTGAGGTTCTGGTTCATTAGAGAAATCTTTAGAGTAGGGCTTTCATATACTTCCACGCAAGAGACTCCATCCTGTACAGACTGAACGTGATACTAGGCTAAGACTGTAAAAGCAGATTTCTTTTGTTATGGTGTGGCTTTTCAGGTAGACCTCAGCTCTCCACAGGTGAGATGTTGGTACACAGTACACAGATAGGTGGTTTTGCAGAAAGCATTAATGAGATGTCTGATGTTAGTTATTACTTCAGAAGATCTGCAGGGGTGCATAGATAATCTATCCAAGACAGAGGAAAATTATGTGGAAAAGATTTTTCTCTCTTTGTTTTTTTGAGATTCTCAACATTACCTCAAAAGTTACTCCCCAGAACAGTGGGGTTTGGCCCAATGCACTGACTTGCATTCTAGATCTATATCTATCTATTCTATATTCAGGAGAAAATGTAAAACAACACAAAGAGCAATATTTTATCAATCATAGATTATTTCTTTGTTTCCATTACATTATGCAACTATGAAGCAACTAATCAGTTTCTAGCATTGCCCTTTTCCCAGACCCTGTAGTAGAATTTCACGTATTGGTAATGCTACCAATTCTATAGGCTACACGTCCTGGTTATTTTAAATATATATCCTCTTACTTTCACTCCTATTTGTTTCTTTATCCTTTTTCGTTGGAAAGGTTGATTTGTCTAAGATATGCTTTTGTATTTTATTGAAATAAATTAAAACTACATTAAATATAAGGAAGAAATATTTTAAAAGAAAAAAATCTCTCTCAAGTCTACAGTCCAATAGTCATTGGCTTTGGTTGAAATATTTTTGGTTAACTTCTGTTTTATCTCATTAAATTGCTTTGATTTTAACTGTATCAGATTGATGTAAGATACAAGTGGCACTTAATCAAATAAAGTGTTTCTACATCTTTCCATTTTAAGAAAAAAAATCTATAAGAACCTTAAAAAAAGAAGAATGTTTGCAACTACAAAATTAAAGTAGTTGAAATTTCAGCTTTAGTAAGAAACAACTATCTTGTGACATTACACCTTAATTTGTCAACCTATTTCAAGGTCATGAAATTTTTCTTACAATTCTGATTTTTGTTATGGAGGATGAAGAAATGTGACAGTTAAGATGTGACTTCCAGAACACACAATAAGTAAATGGACTGGATATTAGATGCAGCTATTTTTGTTTCATTTGGAGAAATGCCATCTGAAGTATGCACTACCAAATAACAAATTATGGATTGAAATTCATATTGCTTGATAACATGGGTACCTTTTTTTCAGACTTTCCTAGGTCATTTCCTTGGAAATGATCAAAACACAAATGTTCTATTATTTCAGAAGTGTGGTAAAGAAAAACAATCAGGTATCCTGAAATATCCACATTTTGAGGCATCATTAGACACAGAGATAAATATGTGCCTTTCAGTCAGGCTAGGGGAGCCTTCTGTTCTAACAATTTAGAAAACATCAGTAATTACCATCAGTAATTACCTGTGGAATCTGCTCTTTTTCCATGGCCTTGCCTCATTTTCCTCTCTGCATCATGCAAAGAAGTGCAGGAAGGAAATTTGGGCTTCCAGAGGGCAGGAGACTTCCTTCTACTGCAGGAAGAGAAACAGATGATTAATGGGGAATGAGCTAAACCTCAGGGAAAGATGCAGTAGGAAGAAAGTCATTAACATCTCTAGCCATCTCCTGAAACAAGCTGGCTCCCTCTCAGTTTGGCTTTTCCTTAGTCTAAGACAGTTGTTCTGCCACGGAAGAAAGATTTCATTTGTTTTCCTCACTACACAGCAAAGAAGGGTTGAGTCAACTCTGACCCCTTTAGCAGCATCCAGAGAGCCTCTATCAATTTAAATGTCCAGTGAAAGAGCTTCAGAAAGTTTGCCCTTAGAATTACTGTTTATGACCAACCCTTCTGGCATGATGGATCATCCACCATGAAGTCCATCATAAAGAATCTAAGTTTTTTCTCCATTAACTATGAAATGGGTTATGGCAATCATTGCTGATTTCTGGTACATAAAATATCTTTATTTAAAAGCCATAATAATTATGAGTCAACTATGACTGACTGTCTTCTCATTCTGGAAAACACTAAGCATAACTTTGGAGGTGTATATCTAGACTTGCTGATGAGATGTTACCAACCTAATCCCTCCTGTGGTCACTGTCTAGCCAAAGATATTATTTCACCAACTAAAGGTATACAAATAGCATTTTTATTCAGATCTAGCTCATAATCACTCTGCCTGCTTATGACCTAATTGTCTAATTCTGTGGGCTGTGAGTACATGTACACTCTGTAGTCTGCTTTTGTTCATTACAAATATATAACATAAAATAATCCCAAAACACTGAAAGATGAACACTGACTACTGTTTCTTATTAATAGAAATAAATGTGGAATTTATATTTTCATTCTTTTAGTGTCTCATTCATCTTTTACACCTACTTATATTATAGACCAACTTTGGTTTCAAGATCATAAAAATTAGGATGTTTTATTAGTTAATAGAGGGATAAATAAACATTAGATGAAGAATCTATCCAGATCAGACTGTTAGCATTATCTCAATCAAAGTGTTTTATTTCAGGCCAAGCCTAAATTTACAGAGCCCATTTCACTTCCAGTTTTATTCAGAGTGCTGAAAGTGAGCTGTCTAGGGGCAGAGACTGTAGCAAAGCACACCTTGTTCTGGAAAAGTCAGTTCTGAACAATCAGTCAGTGTTTTGAACTCATTGTGTAAAAGACACTGAAACTACAGTCAAATTGCTTGGGTAAAATGACATGGTGAAATACTTAAATGTGAAGAAAAGATTATCCTGCCCTTATTTCTTGTAACACTTGGTAGACTACACTCAAATTAAACTGAGGTGAAGTGGGCATGAAGCCATAAGAATTTGAGCTACTCCCTCACAGAAAGTATTATATAATCATTAAGACTAACTGATTTAAATAAAACCAAATTGACAAGGTAAGGTTGGAGGACAGGACTGTTTTACAAAGACTTTCTTAAAACTGGGTAGATTGGAAGGTCAGCAATTAAGCATTATAGTAATGGATACCATGGAAAAACTAAACCAGAAAATTTCTGAAATGATAAGAGATGGATTAACCTGGAATGCAGATGGGTGAAAGGGAACAGTGAGCCAGAAGAGCCCCAAACCTGCTCTTATCACACTAGTGTTGATGGACAAGCCACATACAGCTAGAGTTTTCAATTTCCTTGGTGTGCAATGTTATGCTATATTAAGTGACATGGGATTTTTTACTATTAAATAAAGATTTATTCTTTAGGCTTTGGGCTGTGGTCTGAAGAATTTGGTAAATTCAACCCATGGGACATGTGCAAGTTTCCAACTATATAAATATAATTTTCTAGTTGCAGCCAGCTATTTTCGTGACATTTTGTATTCAAAGAGTACACCATTACCTTTCTCTTTCCCAAAATATACACCTCTGTAGTTTATAAAAAGTGAAAGTGGAGAGAGTCCCTAATTTTTAAATTTCAAGATGTAGATACAAAATTGCTATACTATCTCTGAAAACATGAAAACAATAAAAACAAAAAGCCTTATCAATCTTATTATTGACATTGTTTACCATGCAAGAAATAAAATCTCTGTTGCATTGAGTTTTCCGGGTAAAGTTAATCACAAATAATTGTATTTTGCTTATAGAGATGTGTTTTCCTGAATGCAGTCTAATTCCAGCATCAGGACAGATATTTTTCAGGCATATAGATTTGGTTATAGATTCCAAAGTTTCTAAGTCCTCCAACCAAGTCCCCATTCAACAGAGCCCAAAGCTGTGATTTATGTGAGACTTTCCTCTGTTGGAGAACCCCTCCAGCTAACCAAGTCCAGCTGCTTTTCACCCCTTTTGCATCATTCATGAAAAACAAAGATCTCAGAACATCTGGAAATCTGATTTTTTTCCACTTGCTGCTATCAGCCTTGGCTTCCTTGTTACCTTGTGCCCATGAATTCCATTAGCTGCATATTATGAAGCTATAGGTCATATTTTAGCATTTGTCTTGCTGTCATTCTATCTACATCTGGGACTACGTTCATTTTCTCAGGTTGCTGGTGAGTTTTGTGATAAAGCAAACCACAATATTATCCCTCCTCTCTTCTTTTACTGTCAACTTACCAGTTATGACTTTTGGCTTTTTACTTCAGGTCTTACTTAGCTATAAAATCTTGGCAAGTGTTTCACAGGATGTAGCTGAAGGGTGGCATCAGTGTCCATGTTCTGTCAGCACCGATAGATGTGTAGTCCCGGTGCTTAAGGAAAATAAAAAAGTATTTAAATAGACACCGGCATTCTGTCAGTACTCTTTTTGAGCTGAGAAACAAGAAGTGCATTTTTAGGTCAGCTAGCACAGCTAAGTGTCCTTCTTTCACTGAAATACAAACACATAGTCCATGTGATTATTTGGAATCATTACCAAAAACCATCAGGCATTAGTAACTCTCAATCACAACTGATTTAGGGTGGATTCAAATCTCTAAGTCACAGTCAAAATTTTCTCAGACATAACATTGCTTTTTATCTAAATATTCAAGCCTTCCAGAACATGTCTACCACCTCCCTTAAAAAACACCCCAAAACCAGTCTTCTAGTACATTAAGTTTCTCAATAAAAACCTGATCTAATAATATCATGCAGCAGATTCCACAGTCCATAGGTAGTCCTGTAGATGAGGTCCAATATGAGGTTTTACACATGACTGCTTACCCATAATCAAAAGCCAGGCTTGCTAGGGAAGGTGGGGAGGATGACATTTTGATTGTATGAGGGCTCTAATTTTTCATAAACTTGACAGATAGGAGAAGGGAGATATGAGAAATGGAAGTTAGGCTGATATGGCAACATCTGGAATACAGAGAGAGTCAGCAGCCTTTGGATGAGATTTCCACCTCAAATAAAAGTAAGAGGGCTGAATAAATCAAATACACACTGTTTAGAACTAGCAGGGGCACTGTAATCTTTTCCTTCCACAGCTTACTTGTCCTTTATGGACGTGAATTAAATGACCTAAGGCGATATGAAGAAACTGTGTGAGATAACCCAAAAAAATCCCCTAACATTTCTAGATTCAGTAAGGTAGTTTTTGATAAGGGCTTTCGAGCTAGATGTATACAAACAAGCAGCAAATATTGCCTCCAGCACTACATAATTGTTCTGACTAGCTGTACACTTACTCATTCCTCACAACTCCAGGGCCTTCTTTTATATGTGAAATTTAATACAACAAGCATTAGTGCTGTTTACCACTTCAGGAATCAAGGAGCAAACTTTTCTAATCAAGGAATTATGCTTCCAAACTGAGGACAAGAGACTTATGAGAGGAATACAGATGAACAAAAGTTTACTGATACCATGAAGAGTATGTACTCTGGCTGCTTGGGCATGGAAGCCAGAAATCAAGGATTTTATAAGAATCTCAACCAGCCTCTAATCCCAGATTACACTTTAACATAAATGAGGTAAAATTCCTTATAACAATAGTGATCTCAAAATCATTTCACCATATCAGCACAGTTGTCTCTGTTGCATAACCTCTCCGTGATTTTTCCTTAAACACTTGTATGGAGAATTACTAAAAAAAAAAAATAAAAATTAAATAAATAATCACATTCTCCCTAACCTTTTTATGTATTAGCAACATCCCACAGTAAATAAAAAGGTGAAAACTGGAGCATGATCTATTTTTCTAGAAGGCTGCTTTTGTCATAGTATGAGATCAGGTGTTGAGGTCCCAATGTACAGCCTGGAAACCACCCATGTGAATTCCCCATCTCATATCTGAAGCAATGCACCTGCCTTGGGCAAGGTTTTCTCCCTCAAGCATACCACCACTGTCATTTCTAGCTTCTGGTGTTTCACTTCTGAATATTTCTGTTAGTACAAATGAAAGCAGTTCATATCTGTTTGCAGTTGAAGTTTGTATCTAAATGTAAATATGTCCTTCAGCCAGCTGGGATCCATGGAGATTAAATGCAGCAGGAATTGTTTAGTCAGCTAGTCTGGTAAACTCTTGTATTTCATCCAGGAACCCTTTGCTGATCTGAGGGATAGTAGGTAGCCCACACTGTCAGCAAACATAGGGCAACTAAACTGATTATGTGAATACCTGCCTGCAGTCACAGGCAGTGGAATCAGATGGAAACAGAAATAGGTAGTGGGTTTGCAAATCCCTTTCCTCCTGAACTCTGATATGGGTTAGCCTAAAATTTTGATATGAAAATTTCATTGCAATTTTTATTTCTCTTGCAAATGAGAATATGGTAGATCATGTATTCTTCTGATGACAATCATCATCAAAAAGGCTGGAGCCTTTGGCCTGATTGGCAAAACATTTATACAGCCTCCAAGGGAAGCAGAACAAAGTGGGGCACCCTAATGTTTTTATTGTTCTTAGACACATTTTTTGCTCAATCTCTTTCCTACTAAAAGATACACAGTTTAAACCAATCTGAGCATTTCAATTAGCTCTAGGGTTAATGGTTTTTCTATTACTAGTATATTAATGGTAGCATCCTGTATCTTACAATCAAGATTATTTCGTGAATTCTCTTTATATTCATGTAATCCCAGAATTATTCTTTTCACTGGGCAGAAAAATCTCCAGCTATTTTTTCATCTAACTGCCAATAAAACATTAAAAATCTGTAAGGATAAATGTAGCTTGCTTCCCTCTAATTTACACAGAGGAATCAATCAAATAAAGGCCAGGTGCTTCTTGTGTTGACCAAGAAAAAACAGATTCCTTTTTTTGTGTGTGGGATTGGGGATCCAGGATTGAGTTTAACTGAAATATTTTATATCTTTAGTCAGTAATGTGCACTTCTGTCTTTAGGGATCTTGGGAAAAAAATTAAATCAATGGAATTATTTCATTTAGGAAAGCACCTGCTGTGCAAAAAAAAATAAAAAATCATTAAATATTTGTTAATGCAGTGCCTAAGCATTGCAGTCCTGTTGCCATTATACATTGTGGTGGCTCCAGTGGCTCATGCATTGGTTATAGCTTCACATGTCAGAATGGTTCATGCTAGGGAACACCTATGGAGGTTTCAACATGAAAACAAACGACCTGGGGGGATGCTCAGGAGATTTTTAATGGGCTGTAATACTTCTTCCATCCGTCCTGTGTTTATAAAGCAGCCCAAGGTGATAACCACAGAAAGGTGTTGCCACCTACTGACTGCTGAGTAGGGCACATGGAGAGAACTTGGTCTGCCCAGGGCACTCCCAGCTGTGTGGCCACCTGTGTGTGAGCCAGGAGCCAGGACATCCACTGCCACCTGCAGCCATGCCCAAAAGGCCAGGAGCTGCATGGCAGCCTGTGCTCACCCCAGAACAGGCAGCACAGCAGCAGCCTGTTGGAATGCTGTACTGTACAGGCTGCTAAAGCTCATCTCCCCAGTGCCACAGCAAAATTTCCCCACCTATCTGAGTATTGATCAGCACTCATGTCAGGAAGGAAGAAAAGATATGAAAAGAGATGGAAACAAAGTATGGAAACAAAGACATCACATTTGAAGTTTGCTGAGAAAACAAAATCAAGAAGTGCCAGGACACAGTCCCATGCACCACAACTTAACTCACCTGTACAGTTAAATTTCTAGGACAGACTCTGGAATGCTTCTGATGGGTAGGAAGGAGCTTTCTCTCACTAGGCACTGTTCATGTGTTACCATGATCCAGAGCCCACAACACTTTGGATAGGAACACCTGATTTTAGGTTCTGAGGCAGTATTTATAGATATTGACACATTTAACCTGTTTCTTCTGGTGTAAGGGCAAGAATTAGCCATAGTACTTTCTAACCTTGTAGGGCAGTAATACCCTTCTAATCTCCATAGATATTAGCAGTGACATAATCAATATCTGCAGCAAATTAGAGTAAACTTCTTTACATTCTGTTCTGTCCATCACACATAATGTTATACAGACTAGAGATTTCAGATGTGTTTTAATGTGTGATAATAACAGCTCTGGAGGTGTTTGGCTGACCTTCTTGATAAGAAGTATGTGTTGTGAAAGCTTTCAAAATATCATTGCTAGCCAAGTTGTTAATAAAAAATTACCTAGAAAGAAATTATTATATTTCATGTAATGATTTTCCATTTTTCTGAACGTTTACTTTATACATATGCTCACATAAAATGAATTTCAGAAACATATTTATTATGAAACTTAAAGGTTAATTCTTCATTAATTTCTACAGAAGAATGCCTGCATATTTATCTCCCATAAAGAAAGGTACATATGACCTAATTATTGAATAATCTTCCAGATGGTAGAAAGAATAAATAGAGTTTAAAAAGATAAGGGGAGAGGGGGTCTGAAAAAAAAGTCAGAGTAGAAATATGCATTTATGGATACCTCACAGGGTTCTAATATCAGCAAAAAAATGAAACAGTAATCTTAAATTACTTGATTCACTGCACATCACTGCCCTATCTATAACAAGTAGTACCTAAATGTTCATTGAGTAAAACTTTAGTTGCTATAGTTCTCTGAGAGATTTTTGTCTGGTATTCTTTTTTAAATAAGTCTAACAGAAAAGGAAATCAATTGAGGAAAAAAAGAGTTCATTTTTGCTGATACTAACTACCAAAAGCATTCAGTTCTGAATATCCAAATTGAATTTAACTTGAATATTATTTGTATATGTACTGGGTTAGCTAAATGGAGAGAACATGCTGAAATTACCAGGCATGCACCACCTTTGCTCCGTTCAGGAAATGGAGCTTAATCAGTGTGACTAATTAAGACCTTGATGCTTTGCATACACTATATGATGGAATTTTTCTTCCAACTGCAATCTGAAAATAAACATTGCCTCCATAAAAGTGATCTCATCTTTAGTTTGGAAAGAAGCACAGGAAGCATAGGCTTGTGATGTAAGACCATGTAGTCCCCAGAGAAAAAAGCATTATCAGAGACAAATTCACCTTAAGATGGAATGACCTTTAATAAACGTTGAACTGTCTACTATCTCTCTCCACCCCATCACAGAAGCAGAGACACCTAGGGCTATATTCACTATATTCACTATATTCACTATATTCACTATATTCACTATATTCACTTACCTAATATAGACATCTAGACATCAACTGCTCACTCACATCTCAAAAACACTGCAACTGCACTGCCAGTGTCCTCTTTGATCCAGTCTCAGATTGCTACTCAGGAAGGACATGGATGTGCCACAGGTCCTACATTGTGTGTTACAGCCCTGCAAAGGCATCCCAGAGATCCAGAGACATTTTCAGATGAGCCTAGAAATCAGTGTGTACACAAAGACCTCCTCAATTCAGCTGACCAAATGGCTGTTTGCTTTAGGATGAGCTGATAAGATTTCTGGATCTAAAAACTGAGTTGGTCATGGACTTGATTCACTTCCCTAAATACAGACTGGAAAAATGTACAAAACTTACCAGAACTGGCATATTAATGAAGTATCCAGGGATTTCACACAGTTCATAATATAAAATAATAATAATCAGGTAGTCATTACTTTTTTTTTTAATAGTAGTTCAAGCTTCAAGCTTTGCTACTTTTTAAATTTTTTTTTTTTTTTTNTATTAATGCACGATGACCTGGCAAACACACGTACTAACACATCTGCTCTGATCTCTATGTTACAGCTCTCTCTGAGTGTCAGGCCTCTCCTGACACCGTCAGCTGCCTTTGCAATATAGTCTCTGTGTCCATAATGTTACATAAAATGTAACAGCTCATCCAGCTGCTGTGGTACAGCTCACATCCATACAGCTAAACCCTTCCAGCTTCCCAAGAAAATCTGGCTGTGTACAACTTGCTTAATGAGAACAATCCTGGCCCAAACTTAATCTGAGTAGCCTGTACCTTAAGAGTATGGATATTTTAGTCTTGGAAACTAGGTACCAGACCCTGGTACTGTTTAATTTACTGGGACAGCCACATCAAGAGGAACAGTGGGAACTAGAATAAGTGCCTTGCTGCATCAGAATGTGGTCCATGAGCCCAGTATTACTTCTCCACCAGTGACAGCAGAAGATACTAAAGTACAGCTTTGACCACTTTCTATATCCCAAATCCCTCACATTCTCCAATACCCAAAATTGCTTTATTAGCTTTTATCATCATTTTGGAGAAGCTTCTAGACTCTTTGTAGACATCTTCATTTTCAGAAGACTGCTTTATGTTATTGTTTTGTTTTTATTAGTTCCCTCATTTTTATGTTCTTCTGTGTCTTAAATATTCAAGAATCCTACCAATATTTGTGTGCTAGATTTCTTTTGTCCACTCTCTCCTAAGACAATGTTGAACCAAATTCCTTAGTGATCACTACTAAGGAACAGCTCTCCCATTTATTCTTGCATCTGGTCCTGTGTCCCGAGTTGCAGAGCTGTACCTTTTCTTGTGGGATATGAATCTTGTGGGATACTGCTTCCAGGAAGCAGTAATTTATTGAATTCATCTGTTTCTGATGAGGCTGTCATCCAGTCAATATGCAGGTAGTTTAAAATGCTGACTGTTAGCACCTATGCTAAAGCTGCAGCTACTGTGATCTTATGTAACATATCCTCATTTCTATCAAGTTAGGGTACAAGAAGAGAAGTATGTTTTTACTGTTGGAATATGGGATTTCCATCTGCCAGTAATTTCTTATGTTCCCATAATATTTTATGCTGCAACACCTTTATTGTACTGTGTCTGTACATCTCAGTCTGTCATGCCTGGAAAGTTAGCACCAGCATCTCCTACAGAGTTCCACAAAGTCCCTGAGATATTTAAATTAGTACTGTCATTTGATGCCAAGCACTCATTTCCTCATCTTATTCTTAGGATTCCAGATTGGTGTAGAAGCACTTAAAAGTTTTGCCCTTGCACAGTCACTCCATATCACATGTGCCAGTCAACTGGCACAGTAGGAGGTGTAATTTGCCTTCCATATTTATTATGATTGTGCTGTTTATTTCCCTCCTGGTCCTTTCAGAGACATATTGAATGTTAATCTTGTCCCCTCCTCCTCTCTGTTTTACTGAAATAAAAACAAAAACCAAACAAATTTCACCTAGAACTGTGCATTTCTATGTAGACTTTTCTATGCTGAATTTAAAGAATTTGCACCTAGGAAATTCATTGGAATGAAGGTCTTAAAGCATCCTGATTAAACTAATTTTTAAATCAAACCAATGTACTCATCAGAGATATTTATGAAGAAATTTTCAAGTTTTTGTTTGTGCAAAAATGCCCTTTTCTATTGAAGATTATAGGTGAAGAGTAAGGCTTTTTCCAGATGCTTTCAAAGAAAGTACAATTTATTTTTATTTAACTTGGGCATTGTTTTTAAATCCTTCACAAAAAATTTTCACATAAAGCACTTTAGTTCAATGTAGCTTTTCTGGTTTGTATTAATTTTTTGTTTGTTTAAAAAAAAAAAAAGAAAACCCATTTTGTTCAGCCTCGATTGAATTTGAATAAGAGAACAGCAAGAGTGACTGAGGCCTGAACTGTGCTGCTCCTGTTGAAAGAATGTTATGAAGCCANAAACCCATTTTGTTCAGCCTCGATTGAATTTGAATAAGAGAACAGCAAGAGTGACTGAGGCCTGAACTGTGCTGCTCCTGTTGAAAGAATGTTATGAAGCCATGTGATGCAGAGACCCCAGGCAGGTGCAAAAGAGAGCCCTTTATTGCAAAAATCATGCCTTTTTAAGCAGTTAGTTCATTCTCAGCTACATAGTTTTCAAACATAACAAACATAATCCAACCAACCACTGTACACCACGATGTGAGCACATAATAGTTATATAACTTGTTTTTCTACTGCTAATTCTTTCCCACAGTGTCTTTCCCATTGTCCTTCTCTATTTAGCCAAATTAGCAGGCCTGAGCCAGGACTTTACAAGGATAACAAGGCCCTTATTTTGTAAGGTTTTACCTATAAGCAACATCTCCCCCTTTCTTGTCTTTTGTGCCAAGGGTTCCTGTACCCTGATGCCAAAATAGTCTGCACCTGTAAAGCCGTTATCTTATCAGGACTATGACTTGTCATCTGCTGGACTCAGGATAAGATACATGGAATACAGATCACAATCAGTAAAAACCCATCAAATACAACCATACCACTGACAAAGAGACCCACAGCATAGGAAAACAAAAAGATGGTGTCCAGTATCCCCAGGAAGTGGAAGTAAATGGCTACTGTTCAGATGGCACATTATTTAGGCAGGAGGGAGTTTCCATGAGCTAGAAATGCTGACTGAATGTCTTTTCTATTTATTACTCATATTGAAATCAGTGAGTCTACTCCCCAGCTCCCCCACCAAAAAAAGTACACCTCAAACTACATTTATATTTTTTATTTAATCTTGCTCCAGACAGAAAAGTCTGGAAAATATGAGCTGAAAAGTGACACTTTCAGTCACAGCTGCAAAAGTCAGTGAAAGACAGTAGAGTTCTTCATCCTAAATCCCCGTTTTTTTCAATACTCTTTCCTAAGCCCTCCAGCATACTAAGTACATTGGTCTTAGAATCTGTTAAATTTTTGAGTACTGATCTATACTAAGCGATGTGATCAGACTTGAAACTGAATGAATGACTTCATGTTCAAAGACCTGAGAGAATTGACATGGATGAACATTAGTTCTTGCACTCACACAAATAGTTATAATTTCTTTGTTTTCACTCTTTTCCATACTGACAGACATTTAGCCCTTGGGGTCCACTATTATGTGCAGAGCAAGTGGTTTAGCTTTGTTTCCATTAGTATAAGACACAAGAGAGTGACACTGTGCAGAAAAGAAAGGCAATACTGAGGTGGATGTTCAAAACAAATCTAATTTCAAAGGCCTGTGGTGCTGAAATAGAAAAGCCTCTCTATATATGTGTGTGTGTGTGTGTGTGTGTTTGTGTATATGTGTGTGCTGGCAAATGTACATTCCATTGCAAAATGAGGTAAAAGGCATTTTAAGTGCTCCCTGAATGACAATGAAGTATTGGAAAGCAATGACATTCTAATCATTGCTGCAAATGTCAGTGCAAGAAGCCCGTGGGTTGTGGGTCCCCAGTGCACAAGTTAACAGCTTTACAGTAAAATCACCAGGGATCAATTAAAAGAAAACTGTTAGTAACCTTCATGCATCCTATTGCTGAAATGCCTTGCAAAAAAAGCTCTAATTATAGTCCTAACCTTTCCCAGTGGGCCATGAATGAACTTCCCGATGGGCCATGAATGAATTTCCAAATATGGTGTGGAATAGGAAGGTAAAAAAAGCCACAGTGTGTTATTTTCACATGTTTAGGTTTTCTTGTATAAGGCACTCAATACATACCAGTGACCAAGTGAACTGAGCTGAAATGAATGAATACACTCTGTAATGTTAACTCCTGAGTTAGTAAGAGTTAAAAAAAAAAGAAAAGAAACCAAAAACTAAGTGTGGTAGGAATTCAAGTTGGTTAAGAGACAGAAATCAACATCAACCTGAAAAGTACAAACAAGGATTTGATGTAAAAGCACAAATTGCATAGGACTATTGTGGAATTTTCTGCATATTAATTTTACTCAATATCATGCTTCATTTTAGCAACGTTTCAAGCCAATGTGAAAAAGGGAGAGAAATGATTGAAGACTCTTCCAGCAAAGGAGGATATTACAAGATTTTTACACAGTAACTGTCTGAGGTGGAAAAAAAAAACCAATCTAATTTGCTTTCAGCCATTCACAACCTCAAAAATCACTTTGCAGTCAGGACAGACCACAGAAAAGGAAGGGGCTAGTGAGGACGCACTCTTCATTTGGCCACGTGTAGCAATGTCTTGAAGCTGATTTTCAAGCAGACAAAGTGTTTCCTGTTCCAGAGGGACAAATGTGCCTGGATCTATCAACCTTGCAAAACTGAGTGCAAACAGACTTATGAAGAATAGACACAGTAATGAAATGCATAATGACAATAAACCACTGCATGCTATTTCCATACAAGACCTACTTTAATAGGTCTTGTATGGTAACTCGACACCATAGCTTTGGGTATGTCTCTTTCCCTGCCTTGGCCATCCTCTGGGATCTCTCTCTTCCACCTGAGCAGCAAGCAGAGCTAATGGGGTGTTACAAGAGGGACACTTTTCTAATCCCTGATCCAGGAAGACTGGGAGTTGAGAAGAGCAGCTTCCATGTGTAGGTTTAAACTCCAGTCCTTCTCTATTAATATCATGAGACAATGTGCAGTTCTGAGATGAGGGAAAAAAAAAAACCAAAAAGACTATATCCTCCTGGGATCTCAAAGACTTTTACCTCAGGTGCTGGCACATTGACTTGTTTTGTGAAGCTATGCGCTTATTCTTAAACAGTATCGACAGGAAACAGCAGATGGCCAAATTGCTTGCAAATGCTTTTATATTATGGTTTATATTCACCAAGACACTTCCACACTGACATGAGCAATGTCATTTTCTAGTAATGTTTGGAATTAGTCCCTTGGGTCACCAATTCCCAGGCATTACCAGATGATAACTCTAAAACTGTGATTACTTAAATATTTTCAAATCCTGATGTACTCTTATAAGGATACAATTTGCAGCCATGGGAGCCTTGTTACAGTGTTGCTATCCATACAAATATCACTAGAGTTGTGTTTCGAGCCTCCATCATATACCCCCTGGTAAAAGAGTTGATAACTGGAAAGGGAAAATTGCTTTAGGTTGAAGCATATTTTATAAGATCTTCATCAAATCTGGTTTCTCATTCCCCTTTAGAAGAAAAAGACACTTATTTCTAAAAGAAATCAGTTATATTTAAACTAAAGCAGATAAATTTGAATTTCTTATCAATTGTTTTCAACCTTGCAAAAGAGAATAACACACCTTTTAACACTACACAAGTATCAAAATATGCATAAGGGAATTAGATATTCAAAACCTGCTAACATTCAATTGTCTCCAGCTCCTCCATAAAACTTCACTGCTGTTAATTCCACAGATTTTATAGATTCATGCTGAGTATTTTATTTGCAAATCACAAACTATGTTCACTCATCTTTCTATGTAACTTAACTAAATCTAAATATTATCCTATTCATACATCTCTGAAAATAGATAACTTAATCTGCAAGGTAACACACAACTGAAAACCCACAAGTGTATACTTATTGGTAAGACCTTGCCCTAACCTTTTTACACCAGTAATAGCATTTTCCAACATTAATTCTGCAGTTTTGGTGCATTTAGAAGTTTAGATTATTTTTTATTAAGTAGTGTGACCATGTTTTAATCTATTAGAAGGGGAAAATACATTAAATGGAAGAAAAATTTCTTCTTTTTTATATATAATTTATGAAGATCATATAAAAAATTCAACTCCCCTGCATTTTCAGAAAATTTTGTCTTTAGCATTGATCCTGATAACTATTCAGTAAATTTCTGGAAATCTTAATGGCTTCAGTGCTTTAGACTTACATGTATAGAGTAAAGCATTACAGAATCATGGCCCAAATCAGAATGTTTCAAATAAACAGAAGAAAGAGAAATATTTAACAACCAAAAAATCATTCATTAAGTAAGCTGCTTGAACTAGAGATGGCATGAGAAGTGATATCAGAATATTTGATAGAGTACATAGGACACCTAAAAGTCAAAGTCCATATATCCATAAACAAAAATTCAAATAATTACAAAATCTTGCAATACATACCTTCATTAAACTACAGTAAAAAAAAAAAGACAGATGGAATGAAAATAGCTATGTGAAAGTATTTCTAACTTCCTGCTAATAAAATTCTGACCTAATGCCAACAGTTATATCAATAAACAAGTTGTGATACATCGAATAATAGCTAAATATTAATGTGGAGTAGTCATACATCACATCTCTAGGAATGCCAGTGCTGATATATCTGAAAAGGTTCTAGTTTCAAACGTTAATAACGTTCTTCTGAGAGTTTCTCAGAGTAATTCCAAATTTTTGTCACAAGACCTATTTTTACAAAGCTGAAACAGTGTTGAACATGTCTTTTTAAAAATCATTTTACTAAGAGGCTTTTTGAGGATTTTGATACCTACATTTTATTTAGTATGCATGTTGATTTTGGCTGGTTGGTTGGTTGATTATTTTTTGGGGGACTTTCAAAGGACCTAGGATGTCTTGGCATTTCCTTCAAAGTCCAGAAAACAGCAGCAATATGGAAGTGTCATCTCCCAGAGAGGTATGGCTCCTGTTTTCAAATTTATGTTTGAAAGGCAAACTTGAGAGGGCTTTCTCACAAACCCTGTCTGAATTTTAAAAAAATCTAGATATCACAAAATAACATTGTTTGTATAAGTGGCAGCACAAATTTCTTCAAACTGAAAGTTCAGACAAAGTTTTCTCCTCTTGATGACCACCTAGAGGACAGTGTTCTACTCTACAAGTCCCTTCATCCCCTCCAGGGATCTGAAGCCCTTAATTTCTTTTTTTTTTTTTTTTATCATGTCTTCTATGGTGGGTGTAAGAATAACATGCCTCACCTGTGCTCTGTATGGTCTTTCTGCACCAGCCTCTGTACCATAGAACAACATAAACAAACCCTAAGCTGTGGGGAAGGATTTAACTAAATGTCATTAAACTTAGAAGAAATTTCACTGTAACTCCCTCCTGATATAGGATGTCCTTGACTGTATTTATCTGTTCCGGAAATGAGCAGTACAGAAAATAATTCATTAAAAAGTGATAAACTGCATTATCCTTCAGCAGTTGATAAATGCCATGACTCCCAGCTGATTGTAGCATATCTATAATGGAGTGTGGGGGTGTGGGCTGTGAATATCTTCATTATTCATTCTGAGGTTTATAAAATGCCTAGAGCCACAATAGTGAGGCTTTATATACAAAAATTAAAGGCATAAATTTCATACACAGCCCACAGTGGGATGTGCTACGTAAAATGACTGCTGCTGCAGCTAGAAATTCATTGACAATCCAAGCAGGGGTGTAATGTAAGATGGAGAGGGACCAATTGACTGAAAAACAGAATCAAGTATCTAAATTTCCTCTCAAAAGGATTATCCATGGTAGCACAGTTTTGATTCTGTACCAGGCACAGGAACCAGCTGAGCTGAAGTCCTGAATGACAGAAGTAGATTAGAGTGACTAAATGTTGCTCAGGGTTCTTTGCATGGGAGATTTATACTAATCATACTCCACAACTGATTAATTGCTGCATCACTTGAAACATTACTTTATTTTCTCAAGTTTCTACCATCAAAGAATAGACCTGACACACACAGAGGTCTGAGGCAATGGCGAGTCAGGAAGGAAAATGGGACAGCCAGAAGTAAAAATGTTACAAGCAACAAGAACATCCATAAAAAGAGAACCTCATAAAGTGTGTAGGAGAAGTGAGGCAGGACACAATGAGAAACGGAGTGACAAATAAAATATAGAAGAGAGACAGATGGGATATGGGTGGCATAAACACACTGAGTGCCAAGCAGTCAAACTTGGGAGATGCAGTGTCAAAAACAAATGTAATGGAAGAACAGGATGGGAATGGAGAGACACTAAAATGAATCTATAAAATATCCTTATGAGTGGAGTGGGAGAGTAGGTATCAAAAAGAGGAATTTCCTCCTACCTTCCTACTGTCATAAAGGAAGTGTGACCTCTAGAAAATGTCAGTCTGTATATATAAAAGACCTAATATCCCATAGATGCCTCATAAACAGTACTCAGGATATTTCATATGTGTGGTCTTATTTTCAATTCTTATCCTGATATTTTGAGGATTCTACAGGTAACTTCAGCCAATAACCTAATCTGAGCAACTAAACATGCTTATAGGCAATGGACAGGTACAGAGACTCCAAAGAAGTCTGGTACAATGATGCAAACAATGTAATTTTCCTTAGATAATACCTGAAAGTTTTCATGAAAGTGTAATAACTCCTGCACATTATTTATTTAGATTTACCTTACCAGAAGCCTTTAAGAGATCTACCCAAAGCCTGTTGGATTCAAGCTAAGCTATATCATCTCAGTGCTAAAAAGTAAAAGGAGACTAGAGTGGCAGACTTAGGCATGAGCTCTTGGCAAAAATTCATTCCTTAATAGGAGTAATATGTCTGTTGTATTCCTACCTCCTGCCATCTGAGTCACAGTAAGCAATCGGCAGCACCCCTCCAAAACAGAAAGTAACATTTAAAGCTAAAGAATTCACATGCTTCTCTAAAGAAAATAAATGACTTTACAACTATCCAAACTTAAATGTGTTACAAAATGCATTGTCTGTGAACCAAGGAATCAATCAAACCATATTTCCAACTGCTCAGTGTCATACATTTCATGTGTCATCTATTCCTTATTGCAATACCACATCCGATGTTGACACCTTTAGTGCGTTACTTCCAAGGTTACTTCCATATGCTTCTCATATCAACAGACAATATAATTTTTGTTTCCTGTGCCTCTCAGAACTCCTTTCCTTGTTTCCTCCCATGTGCAGTACCTATGTTTTGTCTTCTATCTGGACAAAAGAGAATACCCTAAGGCTAATCAGGTGCTATGTGCATCCCAAATGATCAGCTAATGTATACATGTTAACTGACAAGGGATTTGCTGAGCTATAATGGATAATGATTGAATTCACCCTGTCATTCCCACAGGGAGGTACAATAAAAGAGCATAACAGTTTTTCAGGTACTTAACACAGATTTCAGTGTCATAAAAAGACATCTAAATTTAGATATTCATATTAAGGTATCTAAGGAAATATGATATCTCTTAGCTCCAATTTTATTCAATGGAGATCTTGCCTAACTAGTCAGCTGAGCCTAGAGAATGATCCAGCTGACAAATTTGCATGTGAGGACATCAGTCCTCTCCCTGGACTTTGTTAACTGAAGTGCCACAGAACATAATTCTGTGGTCAGGGGTCCACCACTATTTGAGAAGCACTTGGTCACCATGTGGGTTAAGCAAACTGGACACAGGACCTAGGAGAGACAGTTCTTCAGTGGCAGGAGGAAATCAGGCTGGGTACATAAGTTCATACCAAAAGGCACTGAACAGTTGTGCAGGCAGTTTAACTGAGAGTAGGTCTCCACTGACTGTATCAGGAATTTAGACACCTACTCTCTGTAGGCACCAACTATCCTAACACACTCATATTTGCATAGTTAAACTCTAACTTAATCTCTCCTTTAATGTCCCTGAAAATTTGCCAGGTTTGGCTGGATTGATGAAAGAGTCCCTGTGGAGAATATCTGATGGCATAAACCAGTCTAAAGCCTTGGTTTCCAAGGTCTGCAAAACAATCTGCACAGAAAGCACTCAAAATAAGAATATGTCAGAACTCGAGTTGCCTTAATCTGTCTCCCTCATGTGAATACATGATGGTATATTTTTTAATTACACAGTCACATCTTTTTTCCCAGAGGACCTCTGCTTCATTCAGTGTGCAGATGAAACAGTGCTCATTTAATGAGCAGCAGTTCAGTATTTTGTTTTCTCCTTATTCTTCACTGTGCAGCTCTAGGCCTTATTTATTGCACACAATTACAACACTGCTCAGAAGATAGAGTTATTAATTTCCTCATGGGCTTTTCTGTGTAACTCATCTCTGTAATGCATTTATTTTCACAGCACCCTTTCGAAACACTTCCTCTATTCACAGCTGAGATGCTATGCTTGGAGAAATTAAAGCCCACAGTATCCATAGATATGAAGTGGCCAATTTAAGTCACTAGGCAAATTATTTTTTTCAAGGACTTAACATTGTTTCATGTTTATAAGCTCTGTACACACCCCTGTTGGTATCATCCTTGCACAGAGTGCTCATCATTCCTGCAAATCAGATGTCAGGAATTAGCTAAGTACTTGCAAAAAAAAAAAAAAATCAGTAAACTGTCATAAAAAAAAAATTGGCTTGTGTGCCTTGATTAGCATTATAGGCTTTTTGACAAATCTACCTCAATTTCCCATTGATCTTCTTCACCAACTTGCTTATTCTCTGTCCCACTTCCTCATCAACTTAATATCACTTTTCCTCCTGACTTTCCATTCAAATTCAGTCTCTTAAAGGAAACACACAGCACCAGAAATCACTAAAGACTTCTCAAAGCCTTGGTAAGACTAAATCTTTTCTTCAATGCCTAAAAAAGGCTGTCTGTGGCAGAACTTGGACACCAACAGGGAAATTCTCAGACATACAGGGTTTCCAGTGCTGTTCTGGCATGCTGAAGGGGTGTATGCATGGGTGTGTGGGGGTGTGTGTGTGTATAGACATGAAGTACTGTTAGTTTTTCTCTCATCTTTGGCACTTCAGCCCAGCAGGTGCCATAGGAATTTGGCAAAGCAAAGATGACAATGATTGCTTGGCTGTCTCCAGCTGTCTGACTCCCTGAACAAATGTGTATTTTGTCTATGCATGTAGATGGTCTTGAGCAGCCCAATCCAATCTTTTGTTTCTTCAGCTCTCCCACTTCTTTTTGTCTTTTCCACCCTCCTCACTTACAGAAGAATGGCTTCACTGCTGTCACCAAGGCAACCAAACATGAGACTGGATTCTGTTGAGCACAGTCTACATCTCTCCTGTGCTTCCCATGACATTTCAACGCAGCGATATTTAAACGATGCTAAGAAATCAGGAACCATTTGGTGTCATTCCCATGGAACTGGTGTAAGAGGATATTGATTTTGCAATTTGATACTGATAACCCTCAGTGCTTTCCATCCCTACCAGCCATGGATATCTACCCTGCATCTCAAACAGCTGCCTCTTGTTTCAGGCTCCTCCACAAAGAACTGTCTGTTTCCTTTGGCACCATCCTTCTCCAGCTTTGGCAAGATCCACTCAGTATGGAACTTAATATTATGAACATCATATCAAATGGCAGCTCACTTAGGCCTCTTCCAAAAACCAGAGATATCCTCAAAAAATACAAATCCTGAGATTCTTCTATAGAGTACCTCTAGGGACTCTTACAAATAGTGGAGCAATGGACGAATTTTCTTCAAGAAAAAAATAGAAAGTTCTCCATATAAAGAGACAATTCTGACAGGAATGCAAACATAGCACGTTAGCATAGCAATCTTTGCTGTAATGTAAAAACTATTGTAAATGTAGAATAGAGATGAGATTATATTAGAAGTGAGAGTGATTAACAGTTTCCATGACTCTATGCTAGATAAAGCCTGATAGATAAAGTCTTAGAAATAAAAATACTCAGACTGAGAGGATGTTGAAAGGAAACTATAAGCAGCAGCTTCCTACAGTGAATATAAATAATGAATGCTGATTAATGAATATGCTGAAAAAATAATGAGTAAAGGTAAAAGAAGACATCAGTTATATCAAAGATGATCAGAAACATTTAATTTAGTTGCTTAGAAGCTTATGCAATCAGTACAAAAGGTTCCAGCATGAGAGTTAAAAAAAAGCTCTGGAAAAATAAAAATCTATTGACACAGGAGTTACTGAGTTCATTTCATCCCAGTGGTGTTCATTTCATTTTGTTGATGTTGATCTGTGTTAATACCTTGTGAGAACAGATTTCTTGTTAGTTTTTGCTGCAAAAATGAGAAAAGTCTGATCGAGTAAATAACTGGAAGATAATGTCTATGATTTAAAAAAAAGAT
>VZRX01014031.1:0-16986 GCA_013398075.1 Notiomystis cincta
AGAAAAAAAAAGTAGGAACAATAAAAAAAAAAGTTATATATACCCAATCTACAAAAGCTGAAGAATCTGGCTTGTGAGGGAGTCACAAATCCCTAGTCTGTTGGGATCCAATCTTTGTAGACTCAATTTTCATGCTGGATTAACTCCTGATGATGACTTCAAAAGGACAAGATTTTCACCTCAAGTGTTCAAAGCAAAACTGAAAAGAAAAAAGCCCACACAAGACTTCCCAACCTGTTTTTGATGTGGAATGTGCTGCACAGGATGACTGGGACTTGGTGAGCAGCTCTGATCCTCTAATCTACATTGTTCAAGAAAATGACTTTGAAATGCATTTTGTGGTGTAGAATTATTTTGTGGTGCAAATGATTACGTAACCTGATGTAACCTTTTGTATAAGTTAACATGTAATCTTCAGGTTCTATACAGGGAAAATCCAGCCAAAATATGTGGAATAATATCTTGTTTACAGCATCATATAGAATTGCAAAGAGATGTCTGATGTGTACTCCATGTATTTTTCAAGTGTAGACAGCTTTAGGGATAACTTAGCTGCATATGTTATTTTCATATATTATATTTTTATTCTTATACATCTCATTCTAAAGCTTTTGTGTATTTCAAGCTTTTTGCATTTTAATTTTCTTGTCACGTTTAAAGCAATATATCAAGCTGAGCTTCATATTTAAGGCCAGACATGGAACAGCTGCATTTTTATGTTTTGACTAGGAAACATTAGGCTCTGCACCAAAAGCTGACTAAAATATTTTCAAAATAGAGTGCTTGTTACAGGAGGAGCAAACTACAACAACAAAGAGGAATATCACATTTCCTATCGCTCAACAAAGTAGAGATAGTAATGATTCTCTAATGGTAAGGTGATAATTGTCATGCAATGTTGTATCATCTTTGCTTTTTATTTTCATTTTTAGCACCTTTTTGAAAGTTTACATAACCTACAAATTGGATATTATACAAAGTTTGGGTAAACAACTCAAACTCAACACTGAGCCAGGCACTAGACTTTCTTTTCAGGAGAATATATCACTGAAAATTCCAGCCAGAAATCAAATCAAAACGTAAGGATCAAAGGTGGTGATAATCTTGAAGATTAAATGAAGAATTGTTTCAGAACACAATTCCCCCTTTTCTAATGAAATGACAAAGTTATTTCCACTTTGGAAAGTGCTTTTGATGAGGCTTCGCATTTGAGGGCAATATCTGTGTGTAAAGGGCAAACGTTATGGAATAAAAGTTGGTTCAGAAAATTACAGATCAAATGAGGAAAAACAAATGAGTAGTTTTAAATGGGTCCATAGAACAGTAAATAATAAGGAATCAGAAAAACAAATATTTTTTCATTTAAATGCTAATATCACCTTTGCCTTCTAGAAGTAAAGAAAATTAATAGGAACAACATGAATGTACTTAGATCAAGCTCAACAACTGGTAGCAGGATATTCACCACTTTGTAACCAAATGGGACATTTCCCAGATGTGTAATTTTGCAGCTATTTTCTCTGAATTAAACAGCAGCTAAACAGTACCCTACAGCTGTACCTGTTACCAGTTTTCTCTGCTCCATTACCCTGGGATAAAGCTGAAACCTCCAGGAGTCTAGAGAGGGAAAGAACAGCTTTCCTATGAAGGAGACTCTTCAGCTCAAAGATGTGGGATTTGGTATGAGTCGAACACTCCGAATTCCAAGCCCAGCTGCATGTCCTTTCTCACCCAATAGCCTCTGCTGTGGATATTCAGGTGCCTCTTCATCCAAATGATGATGCAGATGCAAAAAACATCTTTGTTCAGAACAGATGTAATAAAATACATTCATCTGACGTGACATAAATCTTGATGACTTTTATGAAATCCCTCCCAGACCTCTGCACCTGTTACTTGTCATCTGCACTCAGTTTAAATACACTAGTACAAGTTAGAGCAATAAGCTTTCCATCCTCCCTGACTCTCACAACAGCATGCAGAGATGCTGGTAAAAGCTGTCTTTCAAATGATTTCTGTTCAGATGTGAGAAAGAGTTTGTGAAGAGTTCAGATGTGAGAAAGAGAAAGTTTGGGACCTGGGGATAGCTATAGGAGAGGGAAAAGCAAAATATGAGAGCTGGGGGTGTATCACCATGTTGCTGAAGAACTGAACTAAGTTAAAATATTTGTAAATTATTATCCTTTTTCATGTGTTTAATTCTCCTTTCAAGCCTATATAAAGTTTACCAGGCATATGCTCTGCAAATTAAGCAAATTCCCTATTTTAGGATTTACAGGAATAAACTTTTATCCAGACAGAGCTTGGTAAACAGACTCATTGCCCAGATGTGAGACATACTATCTCACAGTACATCAGCTGCAGCAGCACTTGGCTCCTCACTTACCAGGTCTGAGCCTGTTCACAGATACACAGGAGCAAATGTAGGGATCCTGCGCTCTCCGATGGCACCAGGCAGGTGAGAGGGAAAAGGATAGAAAGAAACTGAAAAGAACTGCAAAAGAGGGAAAGATCCCTTTTAGTATGCCCTCCTTTCCCCCTTTGTTTTTATCTTCTTAATTGTTTGGATCTGTTCTCTGGTAAACATGAAAATTAGGCTACATAAGCCATTCTTCTGACCTGATATGGGAGATCTTGGTGTGTTTCATTTCAAAGCATAATGCTATGTTACAAAACACTCTCTCTGTTGTCAGAAATAGCTTAAACTGCAACCCAGAAGCACACACAAAAGAACATTTCAATGTTCTCCTACAGTATATTTGATTTAAAAAAAAAAAAAGTAACCATTTATCCAAGAACACCTATCAGCTCAAAGCATTCAAAGCTTGTTAATACGAGTGTACTGATAGGAAATTAAAGCTGTGGCCTAAAAGAAATTTTTAAAGGTGATCCCAAATTCACTGTAATGCTGTTTAGTGAATCTTATACGTGTTTAGAGGAGCCCTTGAAGTAACAGCATCACATTTCTAGCACATCAGAAATTTAGTCCCAAATTCCTGCTGTGTCTTCTGTGATGCCTCAGTGTGCAGTCTGCATGAGAAAGAGCTCATTATGTCCCACATGATCACAGATGCCCAGCAGAGATAACAGTCTAAATCATTTGTTCTCTTTAAAATAATTTATTCATAGGTAGGAATATGAAAATGTGCCCTTTATGGAGTTTATCTGTGTCTATAGCAAACAGAACTTAAATCAATTCTTCATCTCCAGGACTGGCAAAGTTTGACTAAGGCATTAGTCCATTAATTCAGCAGTCCTACCACTTTAATAACAAATAAAAATGGATGGCTAAGAAGTTTCATCTTATTAAAAGGTGTGAGTACAATTAAACATGCCTTACATATCTCAAGATATATTACACATCCTAATAAAATTCCAGGGTTATAAAAATGTATGTGAAGTTTATTAGGCTGTTGACTAGTGATTGTAATATAGCACATAATTTCTGTGGTAGGAGGAACACACAATGATTGATCTTAATTTCTCTTGCAGTTATGATTTTATTTTTGGCATTTCTATAGAATCCTCAGATACCCCACTGCAATTTAATTTTAATTAGATGAGCAAATAAGATGATGAAAGTCTATTTTTTGGATGAAATTCAATGAATTGCCTACATATTACATTCTACTATTTGAAAAAGTATTAAAATCTACAATGGTTACAAATCTCTGCAAAACCCTTGTATTTGTGCTCGTTTTAAATTCAGAAAACTCTAATTTTCCATTAATCTAGCTTATTTTAAGTGAGTGTTTCAACTACTTAGTGTCACTCCCTACCTACTTGTATTTAAATGAAAAACTCTACTCCAGAACTTTAGCAGCCTAAAGTTCAGGACCAATCCATATTTAGCACAAGAGAAATAAATTAAAATAGTCTAGAATCAGACCATATAACCTTTTAAAAGTGAGAAATAATGCATAAAAGATCTGGGGAGAAAATACCAGAGCACACTATTTAACATAAACCAATGAATTAGGAAGAGGGAGAAAAAAAGAATATATATCAGATGATGTAAAGAAAATGGGTCCAGTAAGCTACTAATATAACAATGAAGAAAGCAGGCACACAATGTGTTACACCATTGAAAAGTTAAGTCAAGATAAGGCTGCTTTATGTGCCATTTAAAATGAATAGGCTGTATTAATATACAGTCCATATTTTAAAATTACCTCTAAAATAAAATGAATAATGCTTTTGCTGCACAAACCAAACTCCTTTATCTGCACAATAAAACCAGAGTACTGAGTCAGTTAAAAAATAAAGCTCCTTAGCACAGATAAAAATTCAATGAAGAAAAATCATCTCCAGTGATGAAATACGGAAAATAAATTATGTTAGTTGCTTTTGCTCCTTGCTAGAATGACATTTATAAAAGTATAACTTAATTTTGGGAAGAGATTTGTTACATTTCAAAACCTCATGCAAGTTCATCAAGCAGGAAGACTGAAAAATATTAGGTGCTAAATATAAAGCTCAACCCCTTCTTCTGCATCAGTTTTCTGCAGGCACCCAAGTTAGGATGGCTTCTTAACTGGCACGTGTATCTGCAGAATTTAAATGGAATAATCAGCTTTGACTGGTCAAAATGCTCCACTGACATATTCATCCTCTCTGAGGCAGAAGGAACAAAAAACCTCCACTGCTTTTACAGTAACATCCCACTTTGTTTCTCACAGAGAATCCACACTTAACACCACAGATTTTTCAAACACAATATACAAGCAGTTCCACATTTAAGATAATTGAAGAGGTTTTTTTTCCATGGTGGCTTTTTTAATGATCTTTTCATTTTGACAGTGGAAAAAGGAATGAAAATACCCAAAGAAGTTTAAGACTGAATGTTTTTTTAAAAAGAGATAGTATTTTCCATCCAAATCTCTCTTTTAAAAAAGAGTAAGAAAAGTCTCTCATTTAAAAAACTGTAATCAAAACTAGTAATAAAAATCATACATCACTTAATTATTAGCAATTTTTCACCTAAACATGCAAAACAAAAGGCAATCTATGAAATAATCTAGTAATTTCTTCCATTTCTAGACAAGAATCTAGAACTAGGTATATGAGGTTATTTCAGATTTCTTGAGGCACTGAGATACTACAGAGACCAGAGAACTAAGAATAATGGTCCAGCAGAAGATACTGCAAGTAATAGTAGGTACGGCCCAATCACAGCTCGTATTTTTATCTCACTGGAATAGTGAGAACAGCATAAATATATATTTATATTTACAATTATTATTCCACCAGAAGGTGTCATAGGAAGTGCTGGACTTTGATTGCTACTAACTCATTGGACTTTAAATGTTTCCTTTCCTTCCTGGCCATCAAAGGACTGCTGTTGCAAACCGAGACTCTGTGTATAATTTCCTCTTATTTTGTGATGACTAGATAGCCTAAAAGCTAATTTTCAACCATTACATTGTGAACCCTCCGTTTAATCTCATTGCTACACCAATCAATTTTTAATTACATACTTTCATCCTTTCAAGAAATACAATTTCTAAGAAGTTCATTAGATTATTTTTTGTTATTATGCGGCAAAGAACTCTTAATACTCTGATTACTCAGTGTTACACCTCAAATGTATTATAATAAAACCTTTGCTTTCTGATTTTTCTTCACTCTATGAGAAACAGTTTGAAACTAAATAATGGGACAAAAAATGTGTTTTATTTTTGGTTTTGATGGAACAAGTGACAGGCCTGATCCATTGCATTTGACAGTTTATATCCCCATAGCCACAGCTGAAATTCCAGTTAGGATTGAACAGATTTATCTGGATTCCCCAGACTCGTCTTTACCTTGGTGGTACTGGTCTGTGACAATAACTTGAGTTTCTCTTTTGAAACAGAGGGTGAACCCGGCTGATGCCTTTCCCTTCATTGCTGCTGGGAGAAAAGCTGGTGATTGTATAGCACAAACCTACCTCCACCAGTGAATGGAGTGAAAACACATTGAGAAGGAAAAGGGTGTCTTTCCTCAAGGCTGTTGTTGTCTATTCAAGGTTCCAGCAGTCCAAGGCAGCAGAGGACAGCTCAAAGGGGTCAATCCAAGTTAGCAGGGTTAGCCCAAACATAACAACATTGCTGGACCCAGCCCTTAGCAGCCTTGCAGCACCTCAGACCATGATTCAGGACCTCTTTTCTGCAGTTGTCACAATCAGAGGGCAGTGCTGTGTGTCACTATGGCATTACTGCTGATAGGAGTGAGCAGGAGGGAGCATCATGTCCCAGTGGCTTTGCTGGCTGGAGCTCCCCACTCCTACAGGGAAACCCTGCCAGCAAGTCTGTGTGTGCTGTACTCCCTTAATACCAAATAGTAAGGTGCAATGCTGGAATATGAATAAAGTCTATCTATTTAAAAAAGAAAAAGAAAAGAAAAACCAAAAAGGTTGGACCAGATAATCCTTGAGGTCTTCTTTGCACATGGTATTCAATGATTTTGAGATTGAAATAATGAACAAAATGGCCACCCTGAGGACCATCGGACCTAAGGGAATATGAAAGAGTTTGTGCAAAGTATTTGGAATCTATATAGTTGCCAAATTCAGAAGAAACAGAGCAAATATAGAATCAAAATTCAGATATAAAAAACAGGTAAATCAAGTCACAGAATTATGTTTTGTATTGTTTCAGTAAATATGGGCAGTGGCATTTACTGATTTTTTTCCCCTTAATTTTTGTCACAGCATTTGTGGATAAATGGGTCTTACTGAGTGTAATAAATATTAGGAATTACATATATAATATCTGATATTTTACCTTGCATTTTAATAGTAGGGTGCAATTATGTGTTTCCAGAATAGTAAACAAAAGCATTTTTAAGGCCACCTTTAAGATCTCTGAAAATAAAATTAAAGACAACAAAGCAAAAAACCTTCCCATCAACTTTGAAAATAGCACCTGAGTACTTCTCATCCCCCAGTCTTCCTGCCTGTCAATACTAGTATAGAGCTAGTGGGGCAAAAGAAGAAATAAAAAAGCAGGATACTGTTGTAATAAACATCACAAAACATTATTTTGAGAGAACAGGGAAATGCAAAGTACCAAAATATTATTACTCAGTTTAGGACTTTATGTTTTGATTTTAATGACTGCTGTTCTTGTCTAAAGATTCATGGATGCTTAAATAACTCTGAGTGCCAGAACCTCATCTTCAAGTTCCCTTTTATCAGATTTCCAGCACTGCAGTGCTCCCTAGAGTTACATGGATGAACTAAGTCAGTTCTGGCCCAGTGCTTGACCTTTGCTCAAGGACATCCCAGGGAAAACCCCACGGGATGCTGAGACATCCAATGTTAGGAGAAGTATCCAAGGTTCTCCATAGCTCAGACATGAGGAGCTGACTTGTTTAATACTTGCATGTTTCTTGAAATATTTGCATGTTTCTTGTAACCTTGCATGTTTCTTGTAATCTAACTACTGCAATAACATTGAAAAACTTCCTATACAACCTATTCCCTTTTTGCATTTCTTTTGACTCTTTGATGTCTATCACATTCTGTTTACAAACAAAGATATTGACATTTTCCTTTTCTGAAGTTATTTCAGTTTCCAGACTATTTCCACTGACAAACTATCAAGAGATTCTTTCACTATGCACATGGAATATCCATGACTGAAGATAGAAGCTTCTATTAATCTTCATGAATTATGGTAGCAGATGTTTCTTTTAACATATTTTTATTTTGTACATGTTAATACAAAACAATAAAACTTCAGCTTTTGCAGCAAAACCACATTTGCTTTATTTTAGTATTTACATTATTTTAAGGGAAAATTGTGGGAGAAATAAATTTTTAAGTATAATTATTTTCTTAGATCTATATCTAATATCTTAAATAATCTTTTATGTTGATTTATTCAGATTATTTAAAAATGCATCTCTCTCTCCTTTCCATTTATACTGTTATTAAATTAAGGAACAAATGTTGTCATTAAAATTAACATTAACAAATTGATGAAGTACATAACAAATACAGGATAGCACTGCTAGAACACCACTTTAAGGAGATCATTTATTGTGAAACCTTATAGTTAATAATGATCTTGTTTAATAGCAATTATTTTCTCCAAGTTGCAACACAGTCTTTTTTGCACATCAATTTAAGGTAATAGGAAGGAAAATTTCATGGTCTTCAAAAAAGCCTAAGGATATTCCACTTGGAAAAAAAAAATCCAAATTAGGCCTAAACCTCTTATCTTTCAAAGTCTTACCTTTAAGGTGGAATTTCCAGAGATTTTGCGTTTTAAATTTCTAAATCCACTTTATGATCTTTTACTATTGCAAAATGTAACTTTATTTTTCTTTAAAAGAGTTTTTCTAACAATGCTTGGTTAAAACAACAATGACAACAATTATTTGTAATTTTTTGTTGAATCAGCTCATTTCCCAGGTAAATATTACTGGAAGAAGCAGGTCTTTCTAAAAAAACACCCGGGAAATTCACATTTTCCTTTAGACTGTAGCCATTTATTCTGAAGTTCAACTTTGGGAAGTTTTCTACCCTCTTCTCTGCACCAACCCTTCTAAAATTATTATTGCAAGCATCTCCAGTGTCTCTATCTTTCACAGTAAAATTGAACTTATAAGACATTTAAGATACCAGATCCTGAGTGTATGTCACAAAACTCTTCAGATCAGTACTCAGTCCTCCTGGTTCATCTTTTTTTTTAAACTTTCCCTTTCTCACCTTTAGAAGTGTTGGGCAAAGACCAAAAGTTTCACATTCATTGTTGTATTTTTTTCTAAAACTTTCTTTTATTATATTCATTATTCCTTGCAGCAGATGCTGAAGACAAGCAGGCAGCAGACTGTCTAGAAGTATCTGAGACTGGGAACAGTTACTGGTTTTAAAACTCAGTTCAAAGTGCTCAAACATGTATCTAAATCCTATTAAAATCAAGTGTTTACTTCAGTTAAACAGGACTTGAGCAAAGCAGTTTGTTCTGATGAACAGTAAAGTCATGTTTTGAATGTGCAAGACACACTGTGATGGGCATCTCCTCCCCCCTGCTTGGGGGAGACCCGAGCCACGAGGTTCATACTCAACCCTAGAGCAAAACAGAATTATAGTATTTGTTCTTCCAAGTTATCATCAATCTGTGGAAGTACTTTGGGCTGCTAAAATTAGCATTTGGAAAGCACAGCAGTATTCCTTAGGCAGCCCAAAAATTAGAGAGTCAGCCCATGTGAGGCTGAATCTGGAGCACTGTGACCAGTTCTGGGCTACTGACTCCAAGAGAGACATGGAGCTCCTGGAGCTGATCCAGCAAAAGGCTGTTAAGATGATGAAGGGACTGGAGTACCTCTCTTACAAGGAAAGACTGAGGGAGCTGGGGCTGCCCAGGCTCAAGAAATGATGACTGAGAGAGGACCTCACCAGTGTCTACAAGGATCTGAAAGGAGGGTGCCAGGGGCATGGAGCAGGCTCTGTTTGGTCATGCAGGGCAGTAGGACAAGAGGCAGTGGGCAGACACTGATGCACAGCAAGTTCCACCTGAGAAAGAACTGCTTTACTGTGTGAGCGACTGTGCACTGGAACAGCTTGCCCAGAGAGGTTGTAATGATATTCTCACTGGAGATATTCCAGAACCACCTGGACACAATCCTGAGCCATGTGCTCCAGGATGACATTGTTTGAGCAGGAAGGTTGGGCCAGATGACCCACTGTGGTCTCTTCCATTCTGTGATCATAGAAATATCAGCAAGCATCAGGACCTGTTGGAGCAAATCCAGAGGAGGCTACCAATGATGAAAGGTCTGGAGCACTTCTCCTGTGAAAACAGTCTGAGACAGCTGGGGCTGTTGAGTCTGGAGAAAAGGCTCTGAGGAGACCTTGGAGCACCTTCCAGCCCCTAAAGGGGCTACGAGAGACCTGGAGAGGGATGTTTTAGAAGAGTAAGTTGTGATAAGACAAGAAGGGATGGCTTTAAACTGAAAGGGGGCAGTTTTAGGTTAGATGTTAGCCAGGAATGCTTTTCTGTGAGGGTGCTGAGTCACTACAACAGCTTGCCCAGGGAAGCTGTGGATGCCACATCTCTGGCAGTGTCCAGTGCCAGCCTGGATGGGACCTTGAACTCTATGGGAAGGTGTCCCTGCCCATGGCAGCCAGGTGGAATCTAAGGTTCCTTCTAACCCAAACTGTTCTGTGATTCTATGATTTTGCTATTGAAGCAGAAACTTTCTTTTACAGTGTTGAACTTTGCAGTCAAATTAGGAAAAACACGCTTAGTTTCTTTATTGTACACTATGCTTTTGGGGCATAAATTTCAGAAATATGGAAAGGACATCACTTCAACACACAAATCCTCAGATAATTGTTAGCCAGTTGTAATAGTAAAAACCACATGCACTTAAGTTGTATTATTTTGTCAATTATATTATTTGCATACAAAAATTACCATTGTCAAATACTCCATGACACAAGTTTTAGTTCATTTTGAACGACTTCAACGAACTCTTTCTTGGGACACATGAGTCCTCTTCCTTTGGCAGATAGCTGCTCCAATGCTCCAACAGGTGGAATACAAGTAGGCCACATGCTTAATTTGGTTGGCTATTGATATCATAGGGTTGGGCTTTTTGCCCTCAGTTCCATCAACCATTTCAAGTACATTTCAAGTACACATAATTAGTGCTTAACAAAAGACAGTTAGATCGAACAAAGCATCTCACTTGCTCCAAGATTTTAACAAACTGAACTTGAAAAGGCCACTAGTACAATAAGAACAAACTCAAGGAATAAAACAATAATTGGAGATGATTTTTTAAAGTAATTGTTGAGACCTTGATGTTTGGCTTTGGTGGCTTTCTTTTCCTAAACCCATATTATGTTAATATGTATTTTCTCTTTACTTACACAATATTTAATGACCAATTTAAGTGCTTTTGTAATTGTTTTTTAATTTCTCTCTTAGAGTGCTTGAGTAAAAGAAAATCCAGGTTTGCATGCTATAGAATACATTTCGGTAAATAGCTGCTCAGAATTGTGCTATCTTAGTCAAAATAGTCTAATCAAAATATATCAATGGACAGGGCCTTTATTTAAGAGTCTTCTTGATATATTAGTTTCTCCCACTCTTTTGTTTTACTTTTTTTTAAATCACCAATCTCTGCTTTTCATCTTCTCTTGAGTAAAAGTTATGCTGCTGTTGTCCATTGGAAGTTTGCTTAATTTTTATACTTCCCTACAACCTAAATATTTCATAATAATGTTAAGTTCTCCCTATGTTACATTGATTGGTCATTCTCACTAGTTCCCTGTATAAAACCAGAATCAATAACCCTTTCTGACAGTTCTTTAACACACTCATAAATAAAGGGTTATGTCTTCCTCTGACATGCATGTACTTACTTGATTTATAGCATCTTAAGTGTCTGGGAAAAATCATACACTATTACCTAGGCAAGTACAAGATTATTGTTCAGAGTTTCTATGGGAGAAAATGGTGGGGGGGGAAATCCTATCTGTCAGCTCTCCCTGTAGCAGAAGAGCAGCATGATGAATGCAGTGCAGCTGCAGTGATCTGTTAGCCTTCATGAGGCATTCAGGCTAATACATGGGATTAAAATAAATAAAAGCGGCGGTTTGAGCCACATAATCAGAGCTGCACACCCAGGCCTCTTCTGCATTGCCGTCGAAAGCATTCAAGATTAACCCCGGGCCAAGGAGGACAGGCCTGAGTAGATTCTTCAAATTCTGCTGTTACCCAAATAATCTGTCTCGTTCACTCTTTTCCCACCCCATGAAGCCACACATACTACTTGTGTACGCTCTACAAGGTGAGGTAATAAACCAAGAGAAACTCCAAATGACAAAATCACCTCTCTTTCCAGTTCAGTGCCATGCAATAAGCACTATAATTTGCATGATGATTGTAGCAAAAAAATTAAATATTTCATACATATATATTATATATATCCCTAAATTAAAGAGAAATGTTTCATACATATATAATGTGTATATATTTGTATATCTATCCGTGTAGAGTTGGAAGAGATGGCACCAGAAAGAAAACAAACCAGAACCATGCCTCAATGTGAAAATGACCAACCACTTTTTAAGCAGCAGTTTGAAGTAGTAATTACAATATGAAAGCTGGGAAGTATTTTATACAACATATAAACATATTTATAAACATATTTATAAACGTATAAATGCTCCTTAAGCAACTCCTTTACCAGATTCCCTTTGTCATCAGGTTCTTGAGTTAAACTGTTTAGCACTCTGTAGCATTAAGTAAATGCCATCCATGAACATGACTTGAAACTTACTTCCACAGAAGAGTTGAACTAGAAAAATTACTGTTCAGTTTGTCCCAATTCTGGATTTCAGGAAGCATCTTGAAACTTCAAAAATAAAAAGTAGAAATTACATGGATTTTCTTTTTTTTTAATATTTCTGTCTCTCTGTTTGCTCTGCTCATTCACCAAACCAATCACCTCACATACTCATTTCTGAAGCTAAGGCTTCTATAAAGAAACAATGAGTCACACAGAGCACACTTTGCTTGTTTGTATGATGATATCATCATTACTATCTCAGTGACACTCCTGTAACACCATTGCAATTGAATGTCTAGGGATGATCTCACTGGTCATCAATTTATTTAAAGTTGGAGCATTTTAAAATACCTAAAATATTCACAGGAACAGGTTTCATTCAAAAGTAGTTAACTGTAAAATCCCAAAGTTCCTCAGGAAATAATTTCAGCAATATTTTAAATTTTAACTAAGAACTTTATCTCAAGTAATGGCACAGGATGTTCCAGTTTCAGAAACTTGTGTCTTTGTGTCTGCATCATGTTTTTATTTTCATAATTTTTTGAGTGTGAGAACACCAGAAAGCATTTTATGATCAGTGTAAATGGAGATGACTCATATAATAATATTTAAAGAAAATGACCCTGAAATTCAAAGCAAAATGATGTATAGGTGGTCAAGAATAAATTTTTTCATTATATTTTTGCACTGGATGATGTTAAGTCCTCACTAGTTAAAATGAATATAAATGTCATTCATATAAATAAAAATAAAGCAGTAGATGCTTTTCAAACATGAAGAAATATTAAGAAAAGGAGCTGCAGACAAACAAGTTTCATGTTGATTTAGGGTGTAATATCATACAAAAAGAAATAAAATGCAGCTCTTTTATAAAGTCTATCTGAATTTAGAAGAAGTCTTTTTTTAAATGTTCTTAGCTAGTGGTTCCATACTATAAAATGCAACAGACCCCATTAATCTGGTCGAAAATGAACTGAAGCACAGATGGATGTTAAAAACACTACTCTGTCTGACATAATAAATACTACTTAAAAAAAATTTTTTTTTGACTGCTAATAAAACAATCTAAACCTCAGATATTTTGTTTAAAAGAAATTTGGAATTTCTGGTAAAAAACACTCTTACAGAAGTTGGTTATAGATCAAAATTAAAAGGGCTCTGTACATCATGGGAATTTTGCTGATTTCTGCTGATAAAAATATTATTTAAAACTATAGTAAATGTCTATTAAAGTAGTAAAAGCTGGAGGGGAGGACACACTTTCATTCTTTTGATACCACATTAATCATGGGTTTGGTGCTGTAGAAGACACAAAGGATTAGCACTGAATCATTCAGCAATTTTGGGCCCAAAACTACGTCTCCAAGTTGGGCAACACATCTCAAGCTGCAGCTTTGCTTAAAAGTAACTCCCTATTGCATATATCAATGCCCTGATATGTAAGCTTTGCATGAACACAGGTAATTTACAAAATATAAACTGCTTTTTTTCTTTCTTTTCTTTCTCCTAACTCTTGTTGAAGCTGATGTGCACAGATGCTGATGCTGAAACTTTGGCAATCTCCTGACATTAAGTTAAACCGTAAATAAGAACAAAGAAATGTAAATGGGCATGTTATTTTCTCTTCATTTATTATAGCATTTTAGAAGTGTACCAGGGGGTTGGTTGTTGTGTTGGGTTTTTTTCACCTGCTTTGAAGTTTCAGATTTTGTTCTGAAGGTGTTTCCCACACAGGGATTGTCCTCGCCACTCCCCTTCCCTTCAGAGCAACCCACCTCTGCTGTGTCAGCAGCACATGAGCTGTACACTTGTAAAGCTTCCTGTAATTAAGTTCACCTTGTTGCATTATAGGCAAACATGTTCAGACTTATTTTGGATACATTTGGGAAATAATAGCTTTTTAGAGTCTGCAATGAGAAGCAACTCGGGTTACTAAAATAAACTGTGGTGAGGACTTTGTCTTGTAGTGCTTTTACATGTGGCAAATTCCCTTGGTGTTTTGGTACTTTCATCAGAAAATAAGGAACATTAATTTCTATTGTTTTGCATCAGAACTAACATAAGTTTACAATAATGTTTGTGTTTATACTGTAGTTTTTGTGTGCACCTATGATGGGTTTCAGTTGACAAAAGCTGAGTACATGCTTCCATTTCAGACACAATTTGGGCACCCTGCCTTGGCTCTGCTTCTGGTCTCCCCTCAGTTCCTCTGTCATCTTTCCAACCCCCATGAAAACATTTCTGACATCCTAGGGCAACTTAGGTTTGCACAAGGCGCACAGGCTTTGGCAGTTGATTCCAACTCACTCAGAATTATGTAAACTATGACAGAGTAATTTTCTGGCACATTTTTATGCATGTGAAAAATACTAGCCCAAGATCCTTCAAGGGACAGAGCGTCTCATGCTTCATGCCATGACACAACAACTAATAGAGCAAGGGAAAACTGTGGATGCACAATCATCTGGGTGTTTTTCAACCCTAATAAGATGTTAACACAGTTCACGGCTGGGTAATAAGAGGTTGACTTTCTCTTGCCAGCTAGGACAAAGAGCTCAGCAGTCAGATGTTTCAGTGGAAGACTTTTAGCCTCAACAAAGAAACAGCAAAACACAGAGCCACCCAGCCTGAGAAGCCAGTGATCTTATGGCTTGTGCCAGGCTGACATGTTGGTGGGGACAGCACTGGGGTGCCACAGAAGTCACCTGCCAGCCTGCAAAGTGGCACTTTACAGGAGTACTGCATCCAGCTCTGGGCTCCTCAGAACAGGAAGGACATGGACCTGTGGAAGCAGCTCCAGAGGAGGGAGGGATGGAACACCTGACCTGTGAAGACAGGCTGAGGCTGTTCAGCCTAGAGAATAGAAGGGTCTGGGGAGACCTTAGAGCATCCACCAGTACCTGAAGGAAGCTACAAGAGATCCACAGAGGGACTTTTTACAAGAGCATGTAGTGGTAGAACAAGGGGGGATGGCTTTAAAGTGTCAGTGGGTAAGTTATGTCAAATACTGGGAGGAAATTCTTCACTACTGGGGTGGTGAGACACTGGCACAAGTTGTCCAGGGAAACTGGGTGCTCCACCCTGGAAGTGTTCTAGGCCACACTGGATGGGGCTTTGAGCATCCTGGTCTAGTGAAAAGTATCCTTGCCCAAGGGCAGGGGTTTGGACTAGCTGACCTTAGAAGGTCCCTTCCAACCCAAACCATTCTATCATTCTGTGTCTTGTCCTGTCCCCAGCAAGGTCAAGTGAAGATGCAGCATCACAGCATGTGCAGCTCTGGGCCAGTCCTACCTTCCCCAAAACACATATTTTGTCCTACTCAGATGGCAAATGTCACACCAAACCCTCTCAGCCATGCTGCCCAAACACCAAACACAGAAGAAAGACAGCCCTGGATCTCTCAGCTCTTCCTCTCTCCTCTAATCATGATGAGAAACATCAAAATAGGTCTGAAATCTGCTTTTGGCCTGCCTCAGGCCTTTTGGCCTTCCTCAGGTGTTTTGATCTTTCTTTGCCTCAGAAAGGGGAAAGGATATCACCCACTCCTGACATGAATCCTTTGTATGCATTTTCTCTTTCTACAATGGTATGGAAACCAGTCTTTCCTAAAATACTGCTATTTCACCCTCATTGCCCTGACTTTTCCTTTGGTAGTGTAAATTAGAACTAGTGTGGTTTGTCCCATCCTCAGACAACATGTTAGGAGACCAGATTTCTGCTTTTCTGAAAGGACTACCCATCTGCAAGCTTAGGAGCCCAAACACATCTCCTTCTGGAAGCCGTTATTACATCTGCTGTTCTGAATGATCATTAGGACTGGCTGAAACTATTAATGTAAATGGGCTTCCAACTACAAAGTTTCTCAGGGAATAGCTGCATTTCTTAGAGCAAGGGAGGTGGTGGGGGGGAAGCAGCTAAAATCTTTCAGTTCATGGCTACTTTCTAAATTTTTTTAACGATTAGATGAAAGCTTTCATATTTCTGTGGCACTTTCTTTTAAAACCTCTGTGAAAGGAACATCTTCATTAAAGCTGGCCTTGAAACAGCCACTAATGGGAATGCTCAATTTTAAGATCCTCCTTTGAGGGACAGATTTACACTCCAAGGCAAAACACATAGGCATTTAAAATATTTTCAAAACCAGGGCACGGAAAGCTGAGGAATCTCAGCATCTGCAAAAATGTGACACTAATTTGTAATGCTGAGAACACTTAAAAACAAGGTCTTTATTGAGGAAATAAAAATGAATTCTGACTCATTGATGTTAAACCGGGATTAAAAGAATCTGGAAGTCACACAACAGCACTAAAGAAGAGAAAGGAGAGAGATACAAAGAAAGTACATAAGAACAGAAGAGATTAATAGGTTTAAAGGGAAAAAACCATGACGGGTTTAAATATAAATGTACTATGAGATGATTTTCCTGCCTGTTCTCTTACTTTGTAGGTCTTGTTCCAATACATGGTAAAAAAGGAATGTGCTGAACCTTTTTGATCCATTCAGTCTTAATAGTGAAAGTAATTTTCTCAGATGGGCACTGAACAGTTGCAATTGCAGTTTATTTTGCCAGAGAAATTCTTTTAAGACACTAATCGTATGAGACAGAGGGTAAGGAATGACAGCACAGCATGTCCCCTAAGCTTGACACCAGCAGATTTGCAGAAGACCCAGAGACAACAAATGGTATTTTTCTGTTGA
>VZRX01014031.1:25239-41200 GCA_013398075.1 Notiomystis cincta
AAAAAAAAAAAAACAAAAACCCAACCAAACAAAACCAAACAAAAGCAAACACCAAAATACCCAAAAAAACTCTACTCAGTACACAAGAAAATCAGTAAGAAAGTTGCATCAACAGAAGAAAGAACATAGGGCACCGAAGTGGGATTCAGCAGGCAGGTATTTTAAGAGTATTTCTAGAAAGTGGCAAGAAAGATAAAAGCAAAATTCCCAAAATGAAATAATGAGAAATAATGAAAATCGTATGAGGCTGCATGATATTCCTCTTCTAGTGAATTAAAATGTTCTGTTTGAGACAATAACAGAAAAACTCAGAAAACCCAGAAAAACATACTGTGGGTTAAAACTAAATAGTTGAAATGTTAGCAGAGGAAAGCCCATGAGACAGAGGAGTAACTACTACATATGTACAAACAAGAGGCATCCCCTACTCCAAGGTAACCACTGAAGTAGGAAGAAAAATAATGTTTTTAAACCTCTGGGTGAAAATAAAAGCAGAGGGAGAAAGAAAGCTTTCTCTACAGATTATCAGCCAAACATATGTGAGATGAAGTCTAGAAAGTGACAGCACATACTGAAATTAGTTGAAAAATCATTAAAAGCTATATTAATTGTAATACAGAAATTATTTTAGAAATAAGATTATACAGAGTAGAATCAATTATTCTCACATCCATTCAGCAGACATGGTTCCTATGCACAGTGCAGGGAACATCAGGATCCTGGAAAACTCAAGGAAAAATGCTTTTAAATGCTCTCTCTGTCTATTTGCAGACACCTTTCACCACTAAGCAGGACAATGTCATAGTGGTCATGCTTTACAGCTAGAACCAAAAACTAATATGTTTTGGTGTTTTTTTTTTCTTTTTAATTACTTTTAAGCACCAGAATTACATTAAAAGGAAGAAGTCTCTTTTCAGCACAATCATCCTTACCTCATGTTTGCTGAGGATGTAGGTGGTGCCCCATCTTCATGACTGCCCTGTAGAGAAGAGAGAAGTTCAATCAGAGAGCCAACAGGAAGGAGAAATCACTTTCTTCTGAGGGAGTTTCTACTTGTGAGACAAGTGAAACAGTTTCTGACTAATTTCATAAAGAATATTAATCTGTAGAAAAAAAAACTGTGTTAAAAGAAGCTTTCTAGCAATCCAACACAGTGGTCAAAAACCAAAAGTAAGGATTAAAGCACTGAGATGAGGAAATCTTTAGCTTTTGCTTGACTTGGAGGTGTAAGGAATTCAAAAAAGGCAGCATCTCCAATTAAACCCATCAGGTCCCTTTCTGGATTTCCAATTGCCACTCAGATTCAATTGCCTACACAGTAATTGTAGACACACAGCTCTGAGGTTTGGATTTCTGTCTGGAAACAGATGACTGAAAATAATTCATTTCAGTGCTTACTTCTGAATTACCAAAATTCTGCAGTTTGCTATCCTAGTGGACTCTTCAGCTGCAGGTGACTTCAGTGAGACAGGCATTCATTCAGTGGAAGTTCCAAGGTAATGGAGAAGCTTCAGAGGGCAAGGAAAAGAATCCTAAAAATCTTTTTTTAAGAGACGGCGAATATGTAAATCCCCCAAACTTTCACCAAAATTACTAGAATTTTGGCAGCATGAATAGCAAAGAATAGAATAGGATAGGATGGGATAGGATAATAGAATAGAATAGAATAGAATAGAATAGAATAGAATAGAATAGAATAGAATAGAATAGAATAGAATAGAATAGAATAGAATAGAATAGAATAGAATAGAATAATCCCTCCTTTAAGTTAGGAGGGGCCTACAGTCATCATCCAATCCAACTGCCTGGCCAAAAGTTAAAGCATGTTATTAAGGGCATTCTTCAAACACCTCTTAAAAACCAACAGAGTTGAGGCATTGCCCACCTCCCTAGGGACCCTGTTCCCCTGTCTGACCACCCTCTTGGGAAGGAAATGTTTCCTAATGTCCAGTCTAAACCTCCTCTGGCACATCTTAGAATTGTTCTCATGTCTCCTATCTCTGGAGAGCAAGGAGACCAGCACCTCACATTCCAATGCTCCAATCTATCCAGATCCCTCCGCAAGGCCTAACTCAAAAGACAGTCAACAGAACCTCTTCTCACTTTGGTATCATCAGCAAACTTGCTAATGGAGCATTCAAGTTCTGCATCTAGGTTAATTCATAAATATATAAAATCTGGAAGAAATTCTTTACAATCTATGGAAGAACTTGTTCACTGTGAGGTAGTGAAGCACTGGAACAAGTTGCCCAGAGAAGCTCTGGATGCTCATTGGAAGTGTTCTAGGCCAGGTTGGAAGGTGCATTGAGCAGTCTAATCTAGTGGTAGGTGTGGTTGCAATGAGGAGATATTTGAGGTCACTTCCAATCCAATCCATTCCATTATTTTATGATTGTGTATTTAACAGACTGGCCCTAGAACTGAGCACTGAGGAGCACTGCTAGTGACTGGTCACCAGTAGCCCCATTCACCACAAGCCATTGTCCTGTCCCTTAGCAACTTCTCCACCTAGCACACCACAAACAACTCATCCCACAGTTTGACAACTTGTCCAGATGATGCTGTGAGGAACAGCATCAAAACCCTTACTAAAATCCTGAAAAAATGCACCCACGACCTTCCCTTCATCCACTGGGTGGGAACCATTGCAAAGCAGTATCAGTAGGGGATTGCTGAGGTAGTCAGGAGAGAGGTACAATTACAACACACACTCCTGAGAAATACCAAGGGATTTGATTTTTTGATTTTTTTGGATGTATTTTAACATGCTGCTCAGTCAGAAATATTCTTTATCCTATGCATAACTATTGAAATTTAATGAAAACCATCTAATGAAAAACATATTCTAGGAAGAATCTTCAAATAGAGAGGGGTTGTATCAAAAATACAGTGTCATATATCAAAACACTGAACAGTCAATCAAATAACACCTACTGGCATGGCAAACCAAACATCTGCTTGGAAATCAGATGTGCTTGTACTGATGCCATACTGATTGGAAGTTTCCTGTAAGTTTCCAGGAAAATTTTTATTTCAAAATAAAAGTTTTTTCTTTTTTCTTTTTTGTTTTTTTTTGGAAGCACATGTTACCTAAATGGCTAAAGTTTTACATTGCTTCTATAAGTTATCAGAGTTAATCAGCTTGAAAAAAAAATAAACCAGGTGTTTGGCATTTGAAAGTTCTACCACTTATCTGTGTCAATGCCACGTTTCCATGTTTGACTAAAGAGATACCCAGAAGGTCTTTTGTGAAAATAAGTTAATTTTGTTTTTATTTCCCTCTCTCCCATCTCAAATTTTTGAAGATTAATTTAGTTTAGAAGTTGAGGGTCACAAACACCGAATCCACAACTTATTTTAATTGATACTTTGGTGTAGCAGTAGATTTCACTCCTCCATGTCTGTAAATGATATAAGCAGATTCTTGCCACTGAAGTTATGGTTCAAGTATGTTTTCAAATAGAAAGGAATTCTTCAAATTGATTCATACAGCCCTGTCACCTGGGATATCTGTGGTTAAAATTGTAGCTACAGCGGCCTGCAAATACCTTCTGATGTCATAAATTCTGCCCTTTCTAAAGGCAACAGTCTCTTGAAGGCTCAAATTTTTATCTTGTTTTGTTCCCAAATCTACACAACTTCTTCATGCAGCTGGAATATCTTCCATGTACAAGCTTTTCCCACTAGAAATTCACTTTTATTCCCTTAAAGTTTATATTTATTCTATGCTATGAAGTTTTTTAAAAACATCTAATAAGTCCTTGGCTGTGTTTGCATTGTGCTCACTTTTCCCTGCAATCAGACATATTCTTAATTTTCAAGTTAATAGCACCAATTAATGGTTTTGAATTGGACTCATTTTTTGTGACAGAATTTTACTTTAAAATGGCCCTGCACAGTGACCTGGTCACAGCCCTCTGTGAATACAGCAAAGGCTGTGACCTCTTGCTGTTGTCCCTTATTGTGACCCCCTTAATTGCATATATTAGGGGACACCAGCGAGTCAATAGCCATCAATCTCTTTACTCCATTCAGCTTTAAGGTCTTATTTCAGACAGCACAAAACACCAGAGAGTTGATTTTTACTCCTAAATCAATGGCACTTAAGCATATTAAACATTTTCATAAACACACAGCAGTCTGATGTCCCATCAAACAGATTGGAAAATATTATTTTCGTGTGTGTTATCTCTTGTATGGAATGCCTATGGAGAACAGCTGAGGGACGATATGTATTTCTGCTAGATGATCCTCAGTAAAGCCATTACTTAGAGCAGACCAATAATGTTCTCTCTCTTTAGGAGTCACACTCTGATAATGCTTCTGATAAAATAAGATAAATGTTTGAGCTGCAGGTTGTTCCACTGGATTCATGGCTCTATCTCTACTAGCATTTTGACCAAAATCCAAGCATTGGCAGACAGCATTTCATCTGTTCCTACTCTATCAGATCTCCTTATTGATGTCTATTTCCTTGCATATTTATTAGGCTGAGTTTTCTCAAGAACAGACTGTAGTGGAACAGAATACTTAGTGTACTGTTTTTTTAAAATCCCTCCAATGGGGAGAGTCTCACACCAGAAGGTTTAAAATTGGTGAGAATGACCTTGCACAAATCAGTCTAAGGTACAGCTAGCTTTTCTGGAGCAAAACTGTGTGAAGAAGTTGATCAACTTACCTGGATAGCTCTAAATATTTTTATTTTTCTATTTTTTGATAGAAGGAGCTTCTGCATCTATAGAGAGATCCAATTATTATTTCTCCTTATCAGGCCTGAAGTTCTGCTACCTAATACATCATGTCTTCCTGCATCTTTTTCTTGGAACTGCAGATCTCATAATGTTTCTTGACTCACTGGTGGCAGTTTTTTGCACAGAACTTGCCCATTTAAATTGGGATGCATTTCTGGCTTGTGGTGCTCTGGTGTTGTCATGTGGTTTTACAGAAATGGTAGCGGCTCAGTTCCTAGGCACCCTCACATAAGTGCTCTCAAATATATATATATATTCTTAATGACCTATCACCATTTCCTATATCTGTAAATATGCAGGCAGCATGTATAAACGTTGCACTCAATGAGATTTTCTTGTAATGCATTTTTTCACCTTAAGATTTCTACCTAATCTGCTTAATTTCTTTAATCTGGACTGAGGACATGAATAGCTTCAATGAAAAATATTTTGATTTATACTGCTTTTTTTACTAGTAAGATGCATAAGGAAGAAACATTCTAACATTTTAGTAACTTTTATTTAAAGCTGTTGTTTTTTTCTACTCCTGTTTCATCACAGCATTCTTCCGAAGGCTCAATATACTTCTTAGTGTAAAGTATTAAGTCCAAACCACAAATTTATGCTTGATATTTTAAAACTGATAGCAACAAGAATTATTTGATGGCTACCACAGTCTTCAAGAGAAGCTGAAGATTATAAAAATAAGCGTTACTTTAAAGTTAATTGGATTCTTAATAGGAAAAAGTTATATTTGCAGTAGTAAGAAAAGGACTTCCTTTCTTCTGGTGCATAACCTTTGTTCATCCTGCTATTTTTTCCTGCAGATTTGACTTCAAGCTCTTCTAGGCAAAAAAAAAAAAGGATTTTAGGATTTTTAATCTCTGATTAACAGAATATATACAGGGTTTTGCACATATTTCCAATCTTTTAAGGAAAACTTTGAAACTAGCTAAAGAGTTAATTGAACTCCATGTTTATAACTGCTCTCTGTATATTTATACATATAAGAAATGGTGATAGGTTATTAAGAAGAGCTGTTCTTAGAGGCAATTGTTAAGCTGAATTGTCTTGCACTTCACTTTACTTGGATACCATCAGCTTTCACCTCTCTTCCCTCTTTCAAATATGTGTTGGGAGTTCTATAGTATAGTACTCATTAAATTATTTCATTACATAGTAATAGCAATTTAAAATCTTTTCAAAAATAAATTGATAAAAAATGTGTCTCTTTCCAAAATTCACAATTTTTTCACAATAGTTCTGAAAACTAAATCTTTTATTTCAATTTCCTCTGCAGAGAAATTTCACAGGAATTGGGTTTTGTTTGGCATTGAATTTTTGTTTGGTTTTTTTTGTTTGTTTGTTTGTTTTTGAGATACAGTGCATATATGCATTCAGTCCACTGCAACTTAATTTTTCCTTAGAGATTCTGAGTTTATAAATAGGAGATTTGGAGCCAAGTATCTTGATATAACAATTTAGAATAAGTTAAATCTTTATTCCAGAATGGATAAGATATATTGTCCTACATGCATTCTCTGTGAAGACAATAAGAGAGCACAGAAGTCCCATGTCACCAGTAAGAAAACACTGTATTTTTATCTAAAGGCAGATTTCAGACATATTTTCTACCTATCAACCTATAAAAGTACTTCACAGGCTCAAATTTTATTTTCAGGTGGGCCAAGGGACTTCTGACCCTAAAATAGATGTAAAGATTAATGAGCACGTGATGCACAAGCTCAATTCATAGCAAATATCAGTGTTTGCAAAATGGGAACAGGATGCAACAGAGGCTCAATTGTTCATCCCTGCCCTGGTCCAGCTTTTGGCTCTGAGATGAAACACCACGACTGACATTTGTACTGCGAAGTTTCCATGAAAACAAAAAGGCTCAGAAAAAGGATTGCTTTGTATCATCCGTCTACTATCCCATCATCTTGCTGCTCCAGACACTGCTTGGCTATACTGCAGTCCCTGAAGGAGCAGACTCATGGATCTGTAGTGGAGAAAGCTTTATTATATCTGTGTAATGGGTGCCAATGAGGGCCATGGGATAGATGACTCACTAATCTCCTCACAAAAGATTTATGTCTCAACCACAACCACAAGAAATATATTTCAAGTGATTTACTAGCAGTGTGAAAAATGACAGCAACTGGCTAATTAAAATGAGAAGTACAATCCTGAAAGTGCTCCAGCAGTTTCCATTAACATATATCTGGCATACAATCACGGGTAGCCACAGGGAACACACGGAGCGAGCGCACAAAGACACAGCCACGCGTGGAAAACGGAAAACATCCTCACCTCCACACAAGCATTGAAGAAGCACATTTTTAAGCTGAGCATAAAATATGCCTGTGACCAAGGGGTTTAGTACAGAAAACCTCCCCAAACAGCATTGTTTGTGTGCCTTTGCCCAGTTCTCCTCCAAACACAGGACAAAGTAACACGAGTTGATGACAACTTGTTGTCGAGTTTGGTTTTGCTTCATAACAAACCTGTTCATAAGCTGCCTGATTACACTGCATTACAACAAAGGTATTATCTCAGTGATATGACTCAGAGCACTTAAATAGATAATAATTTCTTTGTGACAGAATCTCACCTACCCTAATGCAGAGGTTAAATCCACGGGCCATAGCATAAAGAATCCTGTCATTAACGGTAATGATTACAAACCGCAGAGCAAGCCATACCCTGGAAAGAACTGCAAACACCTTTACAGTCAGTTGTGTCTCAGTCAAAGGACAGAGAAACAGGAACCACCAGATGAAAACCTTTGGAATGGCTATGTCAATCCATATTGAGTTCAAATCTTCAGCAAGTTCAAATCATGCAGAGCAATTATTTTGTTACTAAAGCTGTCAAAATGCTTTAAATTCTGCCACTAAAAATTTGTTTTGTCACATTTGCATACAGAATGATTTGGTTTAGGATGCTTCTTGAGTTGCATGGACCTGTAATCTAACTTTAAGTATTCAGCATAACTGTATCAATAGAGGTTCATAAAACTCAGGCCTAAAATAGCAATGCTGATAAGAAAAAAAAATATATGTTTCCCTTTCCAAACAGAGTCTGTGAAGGCATATATTTGTCCTTCATAAATAATTTGGGAGACTGAAACATGAGGAGGAAGAAATAATTCTGAAATCAGAAAAATTCACCCCAGGGGAACAAAAAATAAATATGAAGACAATTGTCTGTAAGAGGACTGTCTTTGACTTCTGCAGCAGTGAAGTTCCTCAACAGGATGGAATAATATTCAGAGGATCTTTGATCTGTTTATGAAAAGAATGGGGTGATATTGCTGAGAGCAGAATAGAGAGCTTGGTGACATTTAGCAGGTCTGTCCAGCTGATGTTAAAACATACTTAAAAAAAGAAATTATACAGACGACCCTTTTAAAAGGACCACAAAGAAAATAACCTGTAAAACAAATTGTTCATGAGTTTACATAATAAAATATTATGTAGAGATGTAATTTAAGTATTGTATAATCCAGGCTGAGCTAGCACTTTCATTATGAAATGTGAAGCTTTAGAAGGAAAACCTTCAGCACATTTTGGGTCAGACACAAAACTCTTGGGCTTTTCCACTACTTGAAACACTGACCCTCGGTCTTTTCAGGATATGCAGGTACCGTATTTTCCACAGTTAATTTTGGTTTATGTTCAAATTATCATACACCTGTCCTTCAGATAAAATTTTGTCACAGGTTATGTTATTCATGACAAAGTCTCTTCATCTGCTGGGAAACACTGAAGTCATGCTGATGTTCAGTAAAATTGCTGGATGTGGCTGCCACATTGATACCTCTCCACACTGACTAAATTATTTCAGTAGTCTACATACAGTAGTTGCAAACAGCAGGTTCCTTGAAAACTATCTGAAAAAAATGTTCGTTTATTTAGCTGGGTCTTTTCACAGTGCATTAACTTGCAGGGGTTGTTGAGGGTGTGATGCCTAAAAATAAGAGCAACTCTGTGTATATATATCAACTGTTGACTAATCATTCACACCTTTTCAGCCCAAATTTTATGCCATCAGTTAACTGGGATCATAATTATGTGCTCAAACACATCTTCATAATATATTACATGTGTCAGCAGAAACTAAGGAGTACCTAAAAAAGTACCAAATAAAGTTCCTAAAAGTGGTTGCATTCCATTTTATTGGCTCAAAACCACTGCCTACTACTGAATTTTCTGCTATGTGTTTTCTTCACTTCTTCTCCTTCTCAGTCTCAGAGGAAAAAATAAAATTCAGAAAAATCTAATTTCTGGATTTCAAATCCCTTTCTTTTCCAAATTTCAAGCTTCTCAAATTTGTCCATGAACCACAAGTCCTTAACTGGATGTTAAATACCAGCCTAGGCGCTTAAAATAAAATATCACTTAAGATCAAAAAGCTGTTGTTCAGAAGTATTCCAATACCTTTCAGTATAGAAAAGGTTCATCCTATTCAAGTGGATTTGTTTGAATGTGGCTTGTTTGAATGGCTATAAAAGTGGATTTGTTTGAATGGCTATAAATGGTGTTCAACATTACAGCATTATTCAGCAATGCCTGAAAAGTGCAATTCTTATTCCCTTCACAGAGTTCACAGGCTCTTGTTGTCATTGAAGCCTAAGTCTCATTAAGGGATGGTCTTAGTTTTTAGGTATTTTTAAAAATAATGCTCACAATATTTGCTTTATTCTTCAGAGAACTTCCTACTTAATGGAGTCATCCCATATTTGGGTCCTCTGGCCCCCATTTGGTAATACTTTAGAGCAAATATGTATTGAAGAAAAGGTTGACTAAGTCATTTCCTTGGTAACATAATTTCTAATGAATCATATAATCACACATATCTTTATAAATATATTCTGAGCAATAAATCATGATTGAAATTAAGTAAAATACACTCTTAAGGTTGATTTAATCTCTTTTACTAAATAACCATTAAAAATAAAATTCTCTCCCAGGATGCTCAAGTCAAAATGACAAACATGATAATAAACATTTGGTAATAAAAATAAATTAAAAATCAAAGCTTTCTGATATATTTTCCTATCAAAATGAAAGTGGCAAATTGAAAACAATAATGATGCTCATCCACAGTTACAGTTCCAACAGAACATTTCAGGGTTTGATTTACAATTAGTAGCAGCTTGAAAATGAGCAGTAATTTTACATTTTAAACTGCTACTGCTCAATCCATCAAGTATTAAAATCTCGATGTTGATTGATGGCATTCTCTCACACTGTTTCTCTTGATGAGGCTTCACAGAAACTGAAGCAACAATATTCACCATGTTATGAGGTTGCACACCTCCTCCATGCCTAGTTCTGTTGCTACCCCTGTGTTGATATGCAGCAGGTATTTATTTGGCGGTTTGAGAAATTTTTAGTGTCTTCACCAGGATATGAGTATAAGACACTTTGGTGGCTTTCAAGCCAATATTGGGACAAGTTTCAAGCACCTGCAACAAGTGGGCTGAATACGGTCACTAACTGCAATAATCAGTTTTCCAGCTGCCGTGCTATTTCCTAAGAAATGCAGTGACTGAGCAATTCCATTAGGTTTTCTCATGGAATTTTGACTATCAGAAGAGGGCTCAGGGACCAAGATCCACTGGAGCTTTTATCCCTGGTGCAAGGTGGAGGGATAAGACCCAGCAGTATACTGGCTGGTCTAAGCAACTTCCCTGCAGGCATTTCAGGTTTGCTCCTCGTGCTGAGTTTGTCTCAGGTTTCGAGGTTTCACAGTCCATCCAAACTTCCATTGCAGTGGCTTATACATACCTTTCAGGTTTTATTCACACTGACACCCTTGCTCTTAATACCATACCTTTTAATGGCCACAGGACTGGAAGAGACTAAACTGCCTTTTCTTCCTTTTCTCACTTATTCTCTTGATTATCTTCCATCTAGGGTTGCAGAGCAGCAACAAGAATCTAGAAATTAGAAAATAGGCATGTCCTGAAAATAGGACCTGTAACATCAGTTCAGACTATAAGCAATGCAGTTTCCTTTAATTTGTAGAAAAACAGCGAACCATAAACACCCTTTTTTACTGCTATTTCTTTTAAATGTGGATATCACTGAGAACATTTGCAGCTTGGCCATTTCAAAGAACACACAAGCCAGTTCATAAATTTTTTTACCTGTGAGATAACTGAGACTAAAAACTTTCTTCCATTAACATTTTCAGGAATTTTTAATTAATAAGAACCACAGGTACAGACACTCCAAGTTAAATAGCAAGAATAAAAATTTTAAAAAGGAGAAAAAGCACTTATCACCATAGTTGCAGGCTATTCTATACCTTTATTCTTAAATACTAAACAACATCTAGGAACAAATTTCACCTGAAAAGTAATTTAAATTGGAAAAAAATGCATGATTTTTACTGTATGCAATATTATGTAAAACTAAACTTCATTTGGAATATTTAATTATAAGATTTTATATTTTTAATAAAATTTTAAATGCATTTAATGATAGGCAAAAATGCCATTCCATCTTAAAGATTATTTATTCATTTGAAGTGGCATTCCTAGAGTATAAAAGTAATTAAAGTATAAAACTAAATTAGCAAATATTACACAGGCTCTTACACAATCTGACAAATTGATTTTATGGATTATATTGTCATTGGATTAATTAGTATAAAATAAATAATGAAACTGTCTATTAATGGCTCTCGAAGTAAACTGTGATTTTATTTTGAGCCTGTTCCAAATCCTCGAGAAACTTGGACATCACCTTCAGTGGATGGAAGATGAGATCTTTAGTGCTTTGAAAATGGCTGCTGTAAAAACTTTAAAATGAATGATCCAGGTCTGAAAATGGTAATATGGAATGGCTGTGACTAAACAAGCCAGAAAACACCTTCAGGGCTTAAAATGGCTACACCCTTTTGTTTGAAGTGACAAGGCCTATCATTAAGAAGAAGAATTTTGCTTCTCAAACATAACAGAGACACCAACAATGCATTCTCATATTTTCTTTTCCTCCTGTTATTACCTTTTCAATTATAATTGATTTCACACATTCCTTAGGCATCTAAGTCGAAAGCCATTTGTTTCCCCAATAACACACCCAGCCCTGCACACATCTGATGAAATTATCCCACATCCACAACTACTGCCATGCTGCTTTATCTCTCTAGAAGTTTTTCCTTCAATGTCATGCTTCCTAATATAAATATTTCTTTCTGCTGTTTCAGGGTAGATCTATATCTATCTATATCTATATCTATCTATATCTATATCTAATCTATATCTATATCTATCTATCTATATCTATATCTATATCTATATCTATATCTATATCTATATCTATCTATATCTATATCTATATCATCTATATCTATCTATATCCAATCTATATCTATATCATCTATCTATATCTATATCTATATCTATCTATATCATCTATATCTATATCTATATCTATATCTATATCTATACATGTATATTGGTTTCCTCCTTAAATTTATCTCTATTTCTTAATCTTTTTGAAAGAAACAAAAAGTAAAATGGCTGTTAATTGCTGGGAGAAAATCTGATTAGCAGTATGCCCACAGAAATTACATGGAGTTCTGTAAGGTCCCAAAACTCATATTATGAGACTTAAAAAAGGGCTTTATGGTTGTTCATGAGTTAGAGGCATGGGAGAAATACTGACCAGATATTCTCAAGAGGTCAAAGCAACAATAAAAACTTTAGTGCCAACTTTAGAAAATCAGAAAACTTTAGCAAAATGTTTAGAGCAGCATTCAATCAGCATAAAACATTTCTCAAAGCATTAACTTGGCCCATTCAGCTTTGCAAACTCTAAGCCCATTTGATTTTAAGTAACTCAAAAATTCTGAGGAGAAAGAATTAGAAGAAGAAGAAAGAGAGAAAGACAGAAAAGATATAGAAGAGAACAAATATAGCTACCACTCGTGGTTCCTGTGGTGTTCAGCTGATAGAAATTCCCAGAGGAGGTAGGGTCAAGGCATATGGTCATCACTTGCTGTTTCTAATATTCCATAAGTGTATTACAAGAATTGAATTAAAAAAAAAAAAGAAAAAAAAGGGGGGGGGTAGGGGGGTAGGGGAGATATTAGAAAGTAGTTTCAAAAATCAGACAAAAATGGAAATAAAACATAGGAAGCTAAAAATTCCCCCAAAAGAACAAATATGCAATCAGAGCTGCACATGGGTACAGATGATTGCCTGGAAGACCCTGGTGGCAGTAGGGAGGATGCTATAAGATGAGTCACCCAAGTAAGGAATCAAAATGCTCTTCTGAAGTGTTGGACATGGCCTGAAATCCCTGTGTGAACATTCTGACAGGATCTAATACTAAATTTCCCTTTATTTATAGCATATCTGGATGTACAATTAGGCTTAAACCCACAAATAGAACGATAACTGATACAGGTAGTAACACATAAATGCAGTGTCACGTGCTGAAAATACATGCTGTGTCAAAACACAGTAACCAAATGGATTTTGGCATTCTATAAATGCCTAAATTTGTGTCTCCACATGCATGCAGAAGCCCAGGCTGTGGGTGCAAGGTGATACTGTTGCACTGCGTGTCCAGGACTGAGACAGGCAGACACCTGCCAGCCGTGGAACAAGGGACAAAAGGTGCCTGTGACAGGACCCGCATTCATTCCCACTCAGTAGCCAGAGAAACAAGAGGGAAACAGCTGGATAGACCCCAGGGGAGCAGAATGAAGCAAGAAATGTGACAAAACCACAAGACACGAGGAAGAAAAGCCAAGGCTGTCAAGAATATGACAGAGCTTGCAACTGGACTGAGAAAGCTCCAGAGAAATTACAAATCTAAATACTACATGGAAAACAAAGCAAAGAAGGGGCTATTAAATACTTCCAAAATGCAGATGAGACCAAGAAATCCCCAAGGAACAGCATGTGCTCTTACAAAAAGCAGAAGCTTTTCCTAAAAAAAAAATAAAAAATCTAAATTAATACTCTCCATGTAACTGATGAGAAAAAGAATTGGATTGATACAAAGCATTATAACTTTAAATTTGTGAAATGAGCGTTCTATCCCCACCCACACATCCCTCTAAGTCAAAAAATTTTTCTTTCAATTATATACTGATGACACTGAGACTCAAAGCCACCCAATCATCCTTGCTCCCTTGTCATGGGAGGAAAGACCTTCTATATGACATGTACAGCCATATAATCAAGATATCTATCAAGAACATTAATAAAGTAAAATAGTAAATGGCATTTTGTAATCAAGAAATTAGTGTTTCTGCTTGTCTACCCATTTCTCAATGTGCAGTTTCATTTACTCTTTTTTTCCTCTCTAGCATCTGTTTTCTTTCATTCCTCTTCTTAGCTGCTTAATGTCACTGAAAATAAGGATTCTTCCCTTAAAAAAAAAAAAAAATAGGCAAGCAACCATTTTCTACTCATTACATTTTGCTAAACCTCCTAATCCTTTTCCCTGTTTCAACAACTTTGTCACTAAAATGACTTTGTCTGATATTCTTCCTTTATAAGTAATAGTTCAAATCTGATGATCTTTTGGAAAACATTACCTCTCATAATGGTATGTATGAGTTCATTACTTCATCTCTCTCAGTTATATTATCCTGTCACAAGAAACACAGTGACTTTTGAATTTTGAGACTTTTCCAGCCCTACAGGAGCTGATGATCAGGGGGTTTTTTTGCTTTGTCTTTCTTTGCATTGAATCAGAATAGATTTAGCATCATCTTGACCTGGAGATTGAATTGAACCATTAGGTAAAATTGAATGCTTCTAGAAAATATGTAAAATAGTGTAGTGATATATAATGTAATGGACTCTTTCAAAAGCTCTTCCATATAATTCTGCAGATGTTAAGGAGGTTATTTACTGTGCCTCAGACTTTCATTCTATTTGTTTTTTATAAAGCTTCCAGATAAATTAATATAAATTGTAGGGAAACTTTTTTTAAACAAAATTTGCAACCAGCATTGCCAATGACAGTTCAGCATACTTAAGAAAATTAAATAGCTTATTTTCTTTCTGTATCCACTGATTTCCAAGAATTTTTTCTTTAATCTCAATTAATGTCAATAAAAGTATATCTTCTCTATACATATATTTGTACTTTCATAGAGTTCTCAAGCAGCACTTTAAAATATTACTAAGAAAAAGCATAAAGTATGTTGCATTCTGTATAAGATACCAATTTACATGCCTGACCTATGATTAAGTATTTCATTGCTGTCTCACTCATAGGAGGAAGCATTTTTTGGATACAGCATGCATGATTTATTTCAAGAAAAGAAATTCAAGGAAAACACTTTTCACACCTCCTAGTGACTTGGTGTAGTGGAGAATGTTCCATAGATCACCTAATGATAGGCTTACTTCTCTGATTATTCAGTGCTGGGTTGTTTTTCAGTGGAGGATTTTTGCTTTTTTTTTTATGCTGGCAGCTGTGATCAGGTGAAAATGCTAAAATGCTTCTTGTACCATTCCTGATAACCATTAACCTGAACTGCCAGTTCTTGAGAAAACTTGAACAAAGAAGGTTTGTCTTCAAATCTGATCAATAAAACTGAAACAGAAGTGTAAGAGACTGGACTACCTGTTCCTGGTCATAAGGATACATCATTTGAATTAAAGTAAATAAATAAGAAATAAAGTGGCTTACACTTAAGTATAACAAGAGATAGTTCATTTGGTTTGAAAATGAGATCATTGAGTCTCTATGTACTGATAAATCAGAATAAACTGTGCAAATAATGCATTTTTTTGAGTTACAGAAATTAATTAGATGGACTCTTGAAGTCATTTTGGACTATTACAGTTTGAGTCCCGTGTCCTGTATCCCACCTCCTCCTCTCAGTGGAGGTGAGAATTTGGCTCTTCACCTTAGCATAGCCAAGATTTTCCCTTCCACCAGGATCTCTTTTTCCCCCCTACATCTCCTGATATGAAAATGCTGCAAACACACCAATAGAAACAAAAAGAGCTGAAAAAAACCCCACTAAAATAATGTTTGGAACAAAGACAAGTAAAATTGGTATTACAAAGCAAGTCTGTTGTACTTACAAGATGTTAAATAACTGCAAATACCTACAAAGCTACCTTACAACTTATGTTTTTATGTGTCCTGTTGGAAATTGCTGGAATTTTTCCAAAGCCTTCTGACATTTTTTAACGGCAGACACCTTTTCATATCCATTTTTCTGCTGGTTTATCTTTTTGC
>VZRX01014033.1:0-21749 GCA_013398075.1 Notiomystis cincta
AGGGCGGGCGCTGGGCCGGGATTGGCTGTTTCGGGGCGGGGCCTGTGAGGGGCGAGGCTTAAGCGGGTCGGGGGTGGGGCGGTCCCGCGCATGCGCAAATTCCGGCAGGAGGGTGAGGTTGCGCGCGGCTCTGCGCAGGCGCAGATCGCCGGAGGGCGGTGAGGGAGGAGGGCGGGGGCCATGGCGCGACCCGGCGGGTTTGAGGCGGCCGAGCAACAGCAGCAGCAGGTCCTGTCCCGGCAGCAGGAGCGGCACTACCGGCTGCTGGCCGAGCTGCAGGCGCTTGTCAAGGCGCTGCCCAGGTGAGCGGAGCCCGAGGAGTGCCGGGGGCCGCTGCCGGTGCCAGCGCTGACCCGGTTTCTTCTCGCAGTGCCTGCCAGCAGCGCCTCTCGTACACGACGTTGTCCGAGCTGGCGCTGGCGCTGCTGGACGGGACCGTGTTCGAGATCGTGCAGGGGCTGCTGGAGATCCAGCACCTCACCGAGAAGAACCTCTACAGCCAGCGGCGGCAACTGCACAGCGAGCACCGCGGTACCGGGGCCACCGGGGGGTAGTCCTGGGCCACTGCGGGGAGCCGAGAGGGGAGCACGGGGCGAGGGGCACAAGGGTGGCCTTCCTGGAGCCCTGGGCGGCGCAGAGGAGGTGGACAGCTCAGGAGAAACGGGAGTAGCACTCTAGGGAGGTGATGGGGACACTGCGGGGGGAGTCGGGTCTGGGGTATTTCTGGGTGGGAGGGAGGTTCAGGGGGTACTGGCGGTGGGACGTTGTGGGGTAGTGGGGGGATACCAAGGAGACGGGCTGGGAGGGAGGNGAGCTGTTCCACCGGCACAAGGAGGCCCAGCAGTGCTGCAGGCCCCACAACCTGCCACTGCTCCGTGCAGCCCAGCAGCGTGAGATGGAGGTGAGGGCAGCTGGGCTAGAGATGGAGGGGAGTGGGGGGGGCTTGAGTGCAGAACCGTGTCCATTCCCAGGGCTCTCACAGCCCTGTTGCTGCAGGAGCACTGCAGCATCTCCAGAGGGTTTGGCAATTCCTGCCCTGCAGCCTCAGGAGATACCAGCTGTCCTGGCTAGCCTTGCTAGCACAGACCTAGGTTCCCCACCCCAGTCTAGGGGCCTCCTCCTCCTCTTGCTCTGCCCTTTATTCCCCCAAGGTAGGAGCGCAGGCCCTTGCCATCCAGTTGCAATCTGTAAATTGTGGAAGCTCAGGATCCTGCTCCAAAAGCAGTGCTCTCCACAGTACTTTAATGATCCATCATTATCTGATGGGATAGGAAGCAAGTGATAGAAAACATGCAGAAGGTGTCTGAGATCTGCCATGATATCTTAACAAGTCAAAAGTAGACAATACTCAAAAGAATCACATTTTACTGAGTACCATTGATAAGGAGGAAACACCTTGAGTTTAATAATTATAGTAATAGCTTCTGAGAGCATCCCAAGGTATTTCGAAAGGATTCAGTCCCAAAGGACTTTTCTGTCACCTGGTGGTGATAGAGGCAGTTTTGTAATGTAAAAAAATGGCAAGTAGCTGGTTATATTAATCAGTGGAGTTGAAATGTGGGAGGAAGTTACTTTGGTCCACATTAAGCAAACGAGAACTGTTTCCTGCCTTGGCCCATAAAAAGCACCATGTCAGTGCTCGCTGTTGGATTCTTTGGGGTTTCCACATTTCTCATTTCCTGTCAAGGTGACTTAAGCCAGGCTGGACCTCTGGTACCTGTTCTTGTTACTTCTCTCTGTGAGTAACTTAGACTTGCAACAGTAATCTCTACTGCCTGTTTTAAATGTTTCCAGTATTTCATTAAATTGCCCAAATATGTCTGACTTCTCCTTGTCTTACATGCTGTGCAACTTCCTCCCACTTCCTCTTACCTGCCCTCTGGCTTTCTTCTGTTTTCCTCTCCCAGGTGTTAACATAGTCCCTTTGTCCCGTCTTTATCCTCTGACAGCTCTGCTGTAGAGCATTTTGGGAACAGATTGATCACCTCTGTTATATCTGATATGTGTCTAATTGGAGCTGCCCTCTGTGGTTAAAGATTCCCATGACCAGCTCCCATGAGGTAGCTTGGGATTTGGCTCCCAGAACAGGTAATACAAGGTGTAGGTTTTAGATGTTTGGCTTCTCAGTGGAACCTGTGACATTTAGGAAAGCTTAGCCCATCATACAGGGTCTGTGGCCACAGAAGCTGAAGCAAAACTTGTGTTTAAGCCTCAGTTTTGTCCAAGATAAGGCACTTTACTCTAACCCAGGATTACATGCCAACACTAAACAATGTGAGGCACTTAAATTTGAGGTTTTTTTTTCTAGCCTAAAGAAAGTCACTCCTCCAGCATAGTAAGTGAAGGAGACAGTGGCACACTGAGGGAGGTGGGAGGAAGGAAAATCTGGGAAATGAGGGATTTTAATCTCCCACAAAGGGCGTTAACTCTGGACTGAAGAAAGTGTGAGGACAGAGCTTGCTTAGGTTCGTTCCTCAGCATCCTTTGGTGAAGGAACAGTCATCCTTCTGCCTTGCCTTTTGGGATGGGAGTTGTCTTGAGTTTCTGCCCGTTTATTGCAATGAGATCCTGCCCTGAATGTTTTCTCTGGAGCAGCTTTTGTATGGTCACCTTCTAGTGGATCCAAGTTCTGCATCCTCCTTAATTGCAGGTGGTTCTGTGAAGGTTTCTCACTGTGATGTGCTGATTATGGGCTCTACATCTAGGAGAGGTTCCAAGGGGTAGCTCCTGCCCCATGTGAGTGTGGACTGCTCTTTATTAGGTCACACCTTTTGCAGAGAGCCATGGATACCCTTGCTGCAGACACACCTCAGGCCCTTCCCCAGACTGTTTGTGTCCAAGAGTTCTGTCACACAAATTCTGAATTTTCACCTGGAATTGTGGCAGGGTGGAGGCATTCAGCTCCCCTACAAGGCCTTTTTAACCACCAGCCACTGGTGTAGGAAATCCTAGGGTTTGTGACTTCTGCCTTTCCGTGCAGGGGTAGTTTAACCATATGGATGTTTCCAGCTGAACATGTGCCTGTGTCTGTTACAGAGGGACAGCATTGCATGAATGAAATGTTGAAACTTGGGGTTTTTCAAAGAATCACAGAATAATCTGAGTTGGAAGAAACTTTCAAGGACCATCCAGCCCAGCTCCTGGCCCTGCCCAGACCCCCCAACAACCCCACCCTGTCCATCCCTGGCAGCGCTGTCCAAAGGCTCCTGGAGCTCTGGCAGCCTCGGGGCCGGGACCATTCCCTGGGGAGCCTGAGCAGTGCCAGCACCCTCTGGGGGAAGAATTTCCTTGATATTCAGCCTAACCCTCCCTGACGCAACTTCAAGTCATTCCCACAGGTCCTATCACTGATCACCACAGAGAACAGATTGGTGTCTGTCCCTCCTGTTCCCCTTTCAAGGAAGTTGTCATTTCAGTGAGTCTTCCCTCAGTCTCCTCTTCTCCAGCACAACAGACCAGGTGTCCTCAGCTGCTGCCCCTCAAAGCCCTTTACCATGTTCATGGATGCTCTCTAATGGCTTACTTTTTTCTTGCAGGAGAAGCACAGAATCATGGAACAGTTTGGGTTGGAAGGGACCTTAAAATTCATCCAGTCCCACACCCCTGCCATTGGCAGGGACACCTTCCACTATCCCAGGGTGCTCCAAGCCCCAGCCAACCTGGCCTTGGACTCTTTCAGGGATGGGGCAGCCACAGCTTCTCTGGACAACCTTTATCAATGTGTCGCCATCCTCATAGGGAAGAATTCCCTCTTATCATCTAATCTAATTCTGCCTTCTCCATTTGAACCCATTCCCCCTTGTTGTGTTATTCTGTTCCTTGTCCCAAGTCCCTCTCCAGCTCTCTTGGAGCTCCTTTAGGCACTGGAACGGGCTCTAAGGTCACACAGAGGCCCTTGGAGCATCTCCTTGGCCTCCTCTGGACTGGCTCCAGCAGCTCCAGGTCCTTCCTGTGCTGGGCCCCAGGGCTGGATGCAGCTCTACAGGTGGGGTCTCACCTGAGCAGAGCAGAGGGGCAGAATCTGCCCCCTCACTCTGCTGCCCACCCTAAAAAAATGAGCCTGTCATTGTTTTTTGATGGGATTTGATGAGTTCTGGTGTTCCCTGTGGCTTGCAAAGGAAGTCTGCTGCTCAGTGCAGCCTGATGAGGGTGTATCACCTCTGCACACATGGAGCTCTTTACTTGAGCTGTGCTCTGGTTGTCCTCTGCTCTCTGCTTCCACTCCTGATTTCCGGCATGCCTTTGGCATCCACATTTTTTCTGGGCTCCATTTCTTTTCTGGAGGCAGCACAGAGACCCTCTGCTGCTAAAGTTTGGGCAGATGTTGTTGAAGCAGGAGTGGCCATATCCTGGTTGGAGCTGTTCTGGCAAAGTTTTTCATAATGTTCTCAGTCTGTCAAAAATAGAGCCCCAGCATTAAGATCTTTCACGAATAAATAGGATCTATGTGGGGTTTACAGCTCCACTTCCTTATTAGTGTCCAGGGAGGCATCTTGGTGAGCTTTAGTGGCCTATGTTATTCCTCCAAGAATTCCTTCAGCCTCACCTGAGAGAGGCATGTAGTTCTTAGGCTGAGCTCAGCCACAGCTTAGGTGATGACTCATCAGGGAAAGTGATTTGGACATTGTTTGGTTCCTCTTGGTCTTTCCTGGCCTCCAAACACTCAGAGAGCAGGCTGTTCCCATGACTTCCCTGCATTTTCTTTCTTTCTAGTAGCTTTGCAGGTGGAGATGTTAAGACCTGAGGCTGTGCTGGTTGCCCACTGCTATCCTTAGATTCATCAGGAGAGATTCAGGGCCTTGTTGCTCTTGGGTTCCAGTAAAAGTCTTAGAGATGAGAAAAAGCTGGGACGAAGGCAGATATTTCACTTTCCCATTGACTTGTATGTTTTCCAGGCTATGGAGCAACAGATCCGGGAGGAACAGCGAATGATGGATGAGAAGATAGTCTTGGAATTGGACCAAAAAGTAATCGACCAGCAAAGCACCCTGGAGAAGGCTGGGGTGTCTGGCTTCTACATCACCACCAACCCCCAGGTTGGTGTTCAGGCACAGCAGACAAGGTGTTTTGACAAGAGCCTGGAGTGACAGGATAAGGGGGAATGGCTTCCCACTGCCAAGAGGGCAGGGTGAGATGGGATATTGGGAAGAAATTTTCTGGAACGCTGGTAAGGCCCTGGCCCTGGCAGCTGTGGCTGCCCCTGGACTCCTAGAAGTGTCCAAAGCCAGGTTGGACAGGGCTTGGAGCAGCCTGGAGTAGTGGAAGGTGTCCCTGCTCATTGCAGGGGATGGGAATGCGTGACCTTTAAAAATCCCTTCCAACCCAAACCAGTCCATGATTGTTTAACAGCACTCTTGGGTTAATATCTTTAATTTTAAAAAAGATCTGTAGATAAGTCGGGGATGGCTGTGTGAGACACAACAATGTATCCTTTGCCTCCCAGCTGGAGGGTGGTGAGTGCTGCATAGATGTCATACTCAGTTCATAACAAAAGAGCAGAAACCCAGGTACCACCTGACAGCATTCCCAACTTCCTGCAGTATTTTTTCCATTGTGGGGGGAAGAAACAGTGTGCCAACAACTTGCAGTCCTGTAACTCTCAAATGGGTCTGAAAAGCACTAAAATAGTTAATTTACTGCATTTGTATTCAGCTTAGCTATAAAAACCACCTTCAAGACTGTTTATTAGGCACCTTGTTCATTCTTGCATGTGACTTGCTGGAGCTGTTGATCTCAAGCTGTGATTAAAAAGTTGTTCCCAGTTTCCCCAGGGCATTTGCTCTCAAAACATCTAAGGAGTCACCTGGGTTTGTCCACGTTGTCCTTATGCCACTGCAGGAACAAAAAACCTCAAAATTCCCAAGTCCTTTTGTAAAGCCATACAAGTTTGCAGAGAAAGGCTGTTAGTAACTGTTTTTTCAGCTGATTAAATGTCACTTTAATAAAAACCTATTGCTGAGAAAAGATGGCTTAAATGAAGCTAAGCAGGCATTTTCTTACACCCACTCACATGATTCCCAGTTGTAGATCCTTGAATAAGCCGCTCATTTTTTCAGTGCTGCTATTCCCCAGCTGTATATTGCAGGGAGCCTGTTCTCTCCCTTCTGCCCTGCCCTTTATGTTGTTTTTTTAAGTGATAACTGTTACTAGGGTTCCTTTTAGCTGGGTTTGTGTATATTTGCCTTTAGGATAGGTGCCAAGCCTGACCTGGATCTTGGCTTGTGCCTGTGAGTGCCACCAAGAAATCCCTGCTGGAATCAGTTCACACGGTTCCCATCAGCTGATTTGGTTCCCACCCCAGTCTGTATGAAATGCCTCCTTGTGCAGGGGATATATTTTTATAAAAATAGATTTTTATTTCCATAGCTCTGTGTGTGCAGGGCTGAGTCACAGATCTACGCTCACAAATTATTAGCTCCACCGTGTTGTCTCTGAGCTGGATGTAACTAAAGAACGAGCAGATGGCAAAGGAACCGTGAGCTGATGTTGATGTCTCTGCTTGATTGTGGTCCTGGAAAAGGGAGTTTTCTGGGATTGGGTGATGAAATGCCTGCAGGGAGTTTGAGAGTGTGCACCAGCACAGGCATGTGTTGCACCTGCCTTGGATCCCACTTAGAGGGTTCCCAAAGTGATCCCTCCTCTTCCTGCCCCTATGTGCTGGGAAGGAGTAAGGGAGTTGGAGATGCTGTGGAGGATGTGGGGAGGGGCCTGGAAAACCTCCTCTGGGGCTGCAGTCCCTCCTTAGTCTGCAGAATTGGTCAGCCCTCATAGCCCCCTACCACATTTAGCATGGTCAAGAAGAAAGATCCTCTCTGGATCCTTAAGGAATCCTCAAGTGCTGGGATTTCTAAGACAGCCACAGTTTGCAGCAGGTTCGCTAAGATATTACTGCTCCATGTTTTAGAGAAACACTTGAGCAAGATGAAACCTTTGGGTTTTAGCTGCCTGGTTGATTTTGTTGTAATTCCCTAAGAACAAGAAGCTCTTGAGGAAGTGGTACAGGCCAGTCCTTCCTGCTTCCTGCAGCAGGGAATGGGATCATCTACTCGCACAAACATCTCTCTCCCTTTGCAGGAGCTGACTCTGCAGATGAATTTGCTGGAGCTGATTCGGAAGCTGCAGCAGAAGGAAGCTGAGGCTGAGAGGTCTTTTTCCTGAAAGAGCAAATCTACTGTTCACTTCCCAGAGTTTTTCCTCTGACTTCCCTCTAAACAACAGACTGTCCATGCATATGCTTTGTATTGTGTCAGAAAGAAGGCTACAGGAGTAGAAGAAATTGCTGAGGCATTTAAATTAGAGCTGGGGCAGGCAGAGCCCAGCGCAGAGGGTGGTTGGGAGCCTGGGTGGTTCTTAGAGCAGTGGCAGCTGCATCTGGCTCACCTGGGAACTGATGGAGTGTGGTCACCTGCCAGAAATGTCGTGCAGTGGTGCTGAGACCATCACTGAGCCGAGGCTGGGTTGAGTACTGAGGCAGCATACTGAGCCCCACTGTGTGAGGGTGATCCTGTGTTTAGATGATACACCGGGGGGAGGGGGGGGGCACACGACAATTCCAAGGATGCTTCTGTATGTTGTTGAGGCAGAAACAACGTCTTAGACAGGCACACTCTTCCCAGAGTCTCCTCCAGGCTGGTACCAGCATTATCTCTCTTAGTTTATCTGTATCCTGGCCAGCATTATCTGTATTAAAGGATTTCAGGCCTCAGCCCAGAGTTGCTGGACTGATGTTTGCAGTGTTTCCACTGACTCAGAAAGCAAAGCTTTTGCTTTGTTCTTTTAAACCAGTTTCCAAATTAAAAGGAATAAAACACTCTGCCCTCCCTTCTGGGGCTGCAGCTTTCTGAATGCCAGTGGTTGTGTTTGTCATGTCTTCAGTTGATGAGTGTGGGGCTTGTGGTGCATTTTATGGAAGCTGGGGAGGAACCTGAAGTGTTTCTGAGACCTTTCAGGGTGTTGGAAGAACTTGTGGGTGGCATTATGGTGGGGAGAGCTGGTGGTGGATGAGACAAACAAGATCAGAGCTACAAGGACAAAGGAGGCTTTTGGGAATTCAGGGCTGAGGCCCCCTCCCATTTCCATCATGTGTGGGTTCAGTGGGTGGAGACAAGACCTACTGCTTGTGGGGGGGGTCTTCACCTCCTGGATGAAAGTCCCCAACTGGAAAGCAGGCTGGTGTGGGACCTGCACCACTGCAGGGTCCCCGCAGACTTCCTGGAACTGTTGCCACTCTACCCTCAGGTGAGAGCTCTGTGCTGTCCTGCTGAGAAATGGTGAGGGGCAAGGTGAGCAACATTCCCCTCTGGAGACGCCTTCCTCCTCCTGGGAGGACACAGGGTAGCCACTGGTGCAGACTGGGTGAAGTCAACATTTGTGGTCAGGTTTGTGACCAGAGTTACTGGCAAGGAAATTGCTTCCCAAAGTGAGGATAGGGAAGGCAGAGGTGAGCAAAGGGTTCTATAGCAGAAAAGGATGCCCAGATCCTGGGAGTCACACTGCCTCCCCAGAAACTCCCCTTTCCTCTACACAAGTGCTCTGGAATGGCTGAAGCCGCAGCAGAATGAGGGTGTGGCTGGAGGAGCTGGGTATGAGGTTACTACCGGTGGGTTCAGCCCCCCTGCGCTGCCCTGTGGGGTGAGGAATGGAGCCCCATGGAGGTCCAGAGCCTCCGTGATCCAGGATTGCTGCTGTCTCTCCACGGAGAGCCGGTGCTGGGGATCTCAGGGGCTGTTCTGGCACTGCCATGACAACAGCAGCTNGAGGTTACTACCGGTGGGTTCAGCCCCCCTGCGCTGCCCTGTGGGGTGAGGAATGGAGCCCATGGAGGTCCAGAGCCTCCGTGATCCAGGATTGCTGCTGTCTCTCCACGGAGAGCCGGTGCTGGGGATCTCAGGGGCTGTTCTGGCACTGCCATGACAACAGCAGCTCTCGGGCTTCCTGCTTTCGCCATCTGCTTGCAGCTGATTGGATCCAAGCGGAAATTTTCCATGCCTGTGCTCAGGTTGGGTTCCAGAAAGGCCAAGGTGGAGAGCTGCAGGGGGTTAGACGTGGGTAGCTGGTGGGAAAGGGTATCCTAAGGGAGCAAAGCTCCTGGGGATGGCTTGTGATCAGGTCAGCAGGATTTCAGCAGAGGGACACTTGCTCAGCCCCCTGAAGCTTGTAGATGGTATAATGTGGAGGATACTGATATTTTTCCAAGCAAGTGTCATTGTGTCACCAGAAGGTGACAGCATCCCACAGCATTGCTGTGCCCCAGCCACTGCAGCTGTGGTAACAAGGCAGCAGACCTGGTGAGAGTGACCCAAGGGCGCTGGAAGTTCTGGGCTTTGGCTGTCTCAGCTCCTTGCTTCAGTGACCTGTGCAGCTCCCAAACTCTCAGCCGGTGTCCCAGGAATAGGTGTTTGGCTTCAGCCATCCACAGACCTGGACCGACAGTGCCTGCCCAGAGCTCTGTGTGTGCCAGAGGTGACATGGAGAGGGCATGCAACCCGAGGATCAAATTCCTTGCCCAGGTGCAAGGTGACTGACATGAGAGCTATGGCTCCTTCCCAGCCTCTTGTTCACCCAGGAGCTGGTAGAAGGTGAGTGATGGGTGGTAGGAAGGGACAAGTCCTGTTTACTCCTTCATTTTCCTATATTTGTTGAGGGCTATTGAGGAGAAGGGTAAGGTCCCCTCCCCATAAGGAGGTTGGTTCAGCGTGGATAAAGGTGAACGCGTTCAGGTGGAAGACCTCAAATGTTACACGTGGGCTCTGAGTTGTGGGTGCAACTTGAGGGTGACATTTGGGGTCATGGCTGGTGGGTCCATGAAAATGTCAGCTTAAGTGTTCAGGTGCCATCAGAAAATTAAATGAGACATGGGAAGGGGATCAGAGAAGAAAATGGAAAACATGTTGCTGCTGTGAAGCACCTAAATGCAAATGCCTTCACCCTAACAAAGGTACAGTAGGGATAGAACAAGCTCTGCAAAGGCCCCGGGGACACCAGGGATCTGGAACACCTTCCAGTGGAGCTGGACTCCTTTGTGTTTGACAAAGTGCACAAGGGGGGGTAGGCTGGAGATAAAGCTATGAGTGACATGGAGAGGGACTCCACTCTAAAAATACAGGAGCAGCAGCATTGCAGGGCACCTGTAACAGGCAGGTTTGGGTGGGATGGGTGACTGGGAAACTCCTGCCCCAGGAGGTTGGAGAGGAGGAAGGTTTGTGGTGATTCAAGAGAAGGTGAAGCACTTCTGGAAAAGAAATAACTTTTGACTTAGAGATGGATAGAGGTGATTCCCCTTCACTGCCCTGCAGAGCCAGGTGGAAGCACCATAGACTTTTGCTGAGGTTTTGTACTGTTTCCCAGACCCTGGCCAGGCACTCCTGTGAGCTGGAGGGGCCTGTTCAGGAGCTTCCCTTCTGACAGCCTCCCCTACACCTCAGTTTCTCCATGCCAAACACCTGAGCAGGTGGTGCCTGCCCTTCAGGCACCAGCTCCAGAGCAGAGTGAGAAGAGGCAGAGGAGCAGGGTCCCAGCCCTTTGCTCCATCCAGAACTGCATCCAGTGGATGGGATTTGGGATAACTGCTCCATCATAGAATCACAGAGTATTTTGGGTTAGAAGGGACCTTGGATTAGTAGCTCATGAGCAAGAACACCTTCCACTGTCCCAGGTTGCTTCAAGCCCTGTACAACCTGATCTTGGATACTGCCAGGGGCAGCCACAGCTTCTCTGGGCAACCTGTGCCGGGGCCTCCCCACACTTCCAGGGAACAATTCCTTCCCAATATCCCATCCCCTGTGGCAGTGGGAAGACATTCCCCCTTGTCACTCCAGGTGCTTGTCCCAAGTCCGTCTCCAGCTCTCTTGGAACCCCTTCAGGTACGGGAAGGAGCTCTAACGTCTTCCTGGAGCCTTCTCTTCTGCAGGCTGAACACCCTCAGCTCTCCCAGCCTGTCTTCAGAGCAGCCCAGGGCTCCAGCCTTTGGAACATCTCCATTATCACCCTTTATCTTGTTTCCGTGCGGCTCCACCCGCACACACACCCTGGGGTCGTGGGGACCTCCCACGTGTCTGCCCCTCTCTGGGGCTGGGGGTACAGCCCCGGTACCCCCCAACGGGGAGACACCCGGGCATGNACTGTGGGGAGCGTCTCGGTCGGCATCGAGGCCGGGGCTCGGCGCCCTGGCGGGGCTGAAGTAGGGGCGAAACTGTCGCCTTTCCCCGCCCAGGATGAATCTGGAACCCCCATACACCCTCCTTGGTCCGGGGGTCCCCACTCTCGGCCACCACCCGGACTCGGGGGATGCTCCGTGTCCAGTGGGCACCGAGCTCCGCATCCTCCGAGCTGCGCCTGTTGCGTGTGTTGGGACTGGGGACCCCAGCCCTGCCAGCGCCTGCAGGCGCGGGGACCCGGGGGTGCCGGGCTGGGAGTCTCAGCCAGCACGGATTGTGCCCGTTGTTCTCGTGGGCCGTCATTGGCCCTGTCGTTCCGTCATCTCTCAGTGGGTTTTCCAGGACTTTTTGGCTTTTGAGAGATGGATCCTGGAGCGGGGCTGCACCAGCCCTCCGAGCAGGACATATTGTTTACGTGGGTGTGAGGCTTTTAGCACAGGAAGGAGGGCAGCTGGGAGGGAAGAGTGTCCCCAAAGTCACCAGTGACCTCATGGAGCAGCTAGGAAGCAGCACCTGAAGGTCCCTAGCACTGTGTCCTCCTACTGTCACGGTGGCTGGGCCCTGGCACTGGCTGTTTCTTGGTCTAGCTGGAGACTCCCACAGAAGCTGCTCTGGGCTTTTGCTGCAGCCTCTGCATCGTGTCTGAGCTTTCCCTGGGGAAGCAGCAGGATCTTGGGAGCAGAGAGAATCTGCATGCCCCCATGGTGGGGTCCTGACACAGCAGGTTGAAGTTCAGGTAAATGTTGGATAAAGTGGAGAGGAAACAGCAAGGAAACCTTCATCAGGGCCAGAGCAGACTGGTTTGGGCTTTAATGGGGAGATGCTGCCCTGGGAGTGCTGTGGTTTGCCTACCACCTGGTACACAGGCACATGTCCCTGTCCTGTGCCACCCCTGGAGGAGGACACACTCTGTGCTGAGCTCCATGTTGGCTGAGGAGCCGGGGACATCTGGAATGGGACCTGGTGGCTTTTCCACCCTGTCCCCAGCAGCTGGTACCTCACTGCCAAGGGAATGTTCACCCCTTCCTTCCCCTCTAGCAGGTCTCCAGGCAGGGTCTCACTGCCAAGGACTCCTCACTCTGCCAAGGGCAGGGCCTGCTGCCTCCAGGATGGCAAGATGGCTGCCCCGCTCCACCGACCTGACCCGCTTCTGCCAGAAACTCAACCGGGTGAAGACCCTGGAGGATGACATGATGGAAACATCCTTTAACAGATGCCTTTCCACCATCGACCTGACGCTGCTGGGCATTGGGGGCATGGTGGGCTCTGGACTGTATGTCCTCACAGGCACCGTGGCCAAGGAGATTGCGGGCCCTGCCGTCATTGTCTCCTTCATCATTGCTGGCTTTGCCTCGCTCCTGGCTGCTCTCTGCTATGCTGAGTTTGGAGCCCGTGTGCCCAAGACAGGCTCTGCCTACATGTTCACCTACGTGTCTGTGGGTGAAATCTGGGCTTTCCTCATTGGCTGGAACGTGCTGCTGGAGTACATGATTGGGGGGGCCGCAGTGGCCAGGGCATGGAGTGGCTATCTGGACTCTATCTTTAACCACAAGATCAAGAACTTCACCGAGACCCATGTGGGTGCCTGGCAGGTGCCATTCCTGGCCCACTATCCAGACTTCCTAGCAGCTGCCATCCTGCTGGTAGCCACCGCCTTCATCTCCTTTGGGGCCAAAGTGTCCTCCTGGCTCAACCACGTCTTCTCAGCCATAAGCATGGGTGTCATCCTCTTCATTCTCATTATGGGCTTTGTCCTTGCACAGCCCAAGAACTGGAGCACCCAGGAGGGTGGCTTTGCCCCATATGGGGTGTCGGGCATCATGGCTGGCACAGCCACCTGCTTCTATGCCTTTGTGGGCTTTGATGTCATCGCAGCCTCCAGCGAAGAGGCCAGGAACCCGCAGAGGGCTGTCCCCAGGGCCATTGCTTTCTCCTTGGGGCTGGCCACTGGTGCCTACATCCTGGTGTCAGTTGTGCTGACACTGATGGTGCCCTGGCACACACTGGACCCTGACTCTGCCCTGGCCGATGCATTCTACAGGAGGGGCTATGCCTGGGCAGGGTTTCTGGTGGCTGCTGGCTCCATCTGTGGTGAGTACAGGCAGCAGTGGGAGGGAGTTGCCCACCGCCCCTGCCTTGGGGGCTGGGAACAATCCCCAGTTTGGGTTTGGGTCTGATGTAGTCTCCCTTCTTCTACCCATCCCTCAGCAATGAACACAGTTCTGTTGAGCAACCTCTTCTCCCTGCCACGCATTGTCTACGCCATGGCCGAGGATGGGCTCTTCTTTCAGGTCTTCTCCCGAGTGCACCCCCGCACACAGGTGCCCGTCATCGGCATCGTGGTCTTCGGGCTGCTTATGGCCCTGCTGGCCCTTGTCTTTGACCTAGAGGCCCTGGTGCAGTTCCTGTCCATCGGCACACTGCTGGCCTACACCTTCGTGGCTGCCAGCATCATCATCCTGCGCTTCCAGCAGCAGAAGGGGGATGTCTCTGCGCCAGTGGCCAGCGGCCAGCCCAACCCCGAGCCCCGTGAGGGCCCGTCCAGTGGCGAGCTGAAGGAGTACGAGTCCTTCTCCGACAAGCTGCAGCTGGTGGACAGGGACAAGAGCAAAGAGCAGCGGGAACCCGGGCAGCTGAAGGCAGCGTTTGAGCCCTACCTGGAGTTCCTCAGTGACTTCTACCCAGGTGAGGTGGTCACAGTGGCTGTGGTGACCCTGATGGTGTCTGCCATCTGCCTCTGCTCCATCTTGGTGTTTGGCAACACCCACCTCCACCTGCCCACTTGGAGCTACTCTCTGCTGCTGGTCCTCTTCAGTCTGGGTTTCCTGCTCAGCCTTCTCCTCATCTGGGCACATGAGCAGCAGCACAGCACCCAGACCTTCCAGGTATGCCTGGGTCCCAGGCAGGGAATCCCTCTGCAGGGGTGAGGGGATGTAGGAGCAGTTCTGAAGGACCGACCCGCAGGGGCTCCCAGGGTTAGCACTTTGTTGACAGCACCACAGCTGCTGAAGGGAGGGAGGGGAGGAGGAAGAGGGTGTTTGTGGACACTGGGTGTGGGGAGTGTTCGTGCCTCTGCTGCTACTCTGTGTGGCCACTGGTTTCCAGGAGGGGACATCCCCAGCAGTTCTGTGTCCATGCCATGGGATGGGGATCCATCCCAGGGGACCCAGGGATCACTCCTGTCCATCTTGGGCTCCCTTCTCTACATCCACACAATTCCTCCGCCCCTTTTCTGCCTCAACTCCTTACTTTGGCTTCAGCTATGTGATGGAGCTCATTTTCAGCCTCCAAAACACTTCTATGCCTCTTGGGCTCCCCTTCTCCTGTTTTCAGCCCACCCAAGCCCTGATGTGGTCAGTGCAGCTTCATAACACCAGTGATGTCAATACTTCCCTGCCATGCCCCTGCCCTGGCTCCTCCAGCAAGGACCACGTTGGCTCAGGATCACACCAGGAGCTTCTTTGGTCCTCATGATGATGCCTGTGCACACCTGGCCAGCCTGGCTCCCAGCTTCTAGTTCCATTGTTCCTTTTCCTTAAAAAAAAGTGCCACTTACAGAAATCCCAAGGTGACAGTCCCTTTGTCCCACACATTTGCCAGTGCTGTCTTTTGTCCCTATGATTTTAAAAACGGGGAATACAGTCCTACAGGTCTCGCCCCCGCCAGCTCCTTTTCTCCTACAGATCCCCCTGGTGCCCTTATCCCCAGCGCTGAGCATCATCCTCAACATCTACCTGATGCTGAAGCTCAGTTACATGACGTGGCTCCGCTTTGCTGTCTGGCTCCTCTTAGGTGAGTGCTCCCACAGCTGCTCTGGGGAGGGGGAACAGGGCTTGTCTTAGCACCCTCTGGCTGCTTTGGCAGCTACTCTACCCCACTTAGGGGTCTATAAAGCATATTCTGCCCCTTTCTGCCTCCAGTTCCCCTTTGGAGATGCAAGATGAGGTCTCCCAGCATCTCCTGAGCCTCTCTGTTTCCCAGAGCATTACAGCTTGTTCCTGTTAAAGTTCATATCCTCCTTCAAGCCCTGAGCCAGAACCACCTCCTGCTCCTGAGGCAGCTCCCTGGGGCTCAGGAAGTCCTTCCCTTTCCCAGGGACTGAGGGTGCTCCTCTTGCTCTTAACATGCTGCAGGACTCTCTTCTTCCTGCAAGCAGCTCAGTTAAGCTCCCGTGGTGCTTTGGCTTGTTGCTCCACCGGGTTGCTGGCCACATCCGTGCCACATTCTGCTGTGATGCCAGCCGTGATGGTGCCAGCAGCCAGGCTGTGCTGGAGCCCCTGCTGTCCCTGTCCCCACTGCAGGCCTGCTCGTCTACTTCGGCTATGGCATCTGGCACAGCAAGGAGAACCGGAGGGAGCCACGGCCGCAGCCTGTCAGCGCCCGCTACGTGGTGTTCCCAGGTGGCAGCCTGGAGGAGAGGGTGCAGGCAGTTCAGCCCAGCTCCCAGCCTGCCACCGGGCTGCCAGACACTGATACCGATGACTGCAAGAGATGACACCCCTGGGAACTGGGGCACCTGGAGATGGGAGCGTTGGAATCTCCTTCCGCAGTCAGGCCAGAGACCCACCCCCCTCCTCCTGGTCCCTCTGACAGCAGAGCCACTGGGGTTGCCCTGGGTGTGGGGCTCCACCTGGAGAGCATGAAGATGCTCACCCTTCCCCACATGCTTCTGACAGAGTGTGTAGGGGCCGGCTTCCTCCCTCCCCATCTCCTGCACGTGGGAGCTGGGTCTCATCCCTGTGCCTGCCCTGCTTATGAGGAGCCGTGTCCTTGTCACCTCTCCCCGAGCACATCCTGGCACTGTGCAGCACATTTTCTGTCTGCCAGCACATCTGTGCAGCCAGGGATGCAGAGGTTGCCCAGGGATCAGGACAGGTAGCCCAGTGTTGCCCATCCTGACTCTCATCCTGAGTGCAACCCCCCTGCCTCCTGCACAGTCCCCTTTGGAAGGAGGCAGGGGCCAATCATGCATCCTCACAGGCACCCCTGCCATCCCCATCCCCAGGACTGATCTCCTCAAAGGCTGGAGCTGAGGGGCAGCTGGAGACATGATATGGAGAAGGGATATGGCCGGAGTGGGTGGCTGGGCAGACACCCCAGGAAAGCCGTTGGAGGCTGGCACAGCAAAAGCCCAGCTGCATCTTCCCAGCCGCTGGAAGTGGCTGGCTGGGGTTGGGCTGGGGGCCACGCCCACTGGAAGATGCAGGGCGCTCAGGACCCCAGGTACATTGCCTTGTCCCTGGAGGTCCCCAGCAGCATCCCTGAGCTAGTCTGCCGGCTCCCCACTTCTCCTGTACCCCAGCAACACCACCTGCCCCATCATGGGGGGCTCAGCCCCCCATAATACCCCTTCCAGGCTCTCTGGGGCTTGGGACAGGCTCAGCAGGTGCTTGTCAGTATTGCTCCTTCCACAGCAATCATCCCTGTGCTCTGGGGTCACCCGAACAGCAAGGGTGTCATGGGGGGTCCTCAGCAGCACTGCTGTAGCCATCTCTGGTTGTTTTGCCCATGGGCAGCCTGAAGTGTAAGGGAAGAGGGTTGCCAACTTAACAGGCCTTGCAGCATGGACACCCTTGCTCCATTCTCATCCTCTGCATGCTGCAATGAGCTGGGCACTGTGGGCAAGCTGTTCCATTACTTCTTGCTGGCCAATCCCTGGGAGGCCCTAGAGAGGCTGTGGGGACCCTCATTAGGATACAGTGGCTCCAGTGAACCCCTCTGTCTGCCAGCACTGCTCCTGTCCCGCCTCCTTCCCGCGCTGCTGCCGCCAGAGCTGTGGCCTCGCTTGGCACCTCTGTGTCGTGGCTTGTGAGCAACACGCTTATTTGGCCATCCTCATAAACACTATTTCTGCGATGGCTCTGGCTGGTTGTGGTCTCTGTGTCCTCAAGACTCAAGGTGGGAAGCTGCTCCCCAGTGGATACTCAGGAAAAGCCCCCCAAGAAAGCGGGGAAAGGGAGGATCATGCTGCCCACTGCCACCCTGCTGCCACAGGGGTTCCAGTCATGAGGACAAGCTCCAGCCAGACCCACGGAAACCCAGACACCCACGGGGCTGGGGTAGGCTGAGACTTGAGCCTTAAAGTAAACAAATACCCTGATAATTTATCCAGATGAGACGGAACCCCCCTGTGACCACCAAGAACAGTGCTGAGCAGCACCAGGGCAGGGTCTCTAAAGCTGCCCAAATTTATGAGCCAAAGCATGCGAGAACTTGTGCAATTAATGAGAATTAAAGGATAACCCATAGATACCCCCCACTGTTGTCCTCTAGGGAAATGTCCTTCCTGAGATAACAAGAGTTCTTCTTCATTAAAAAGCAAGTGTTCAACAAGCACCTAGGGAGGCACATGCTGAACCCTCCTTAGCAACTCACTGTTAATCTTGGTAATAAATCCATTGTCAGCTGGACAGAGGCGAGTAAAAAGATCCACAGGAGGAGAAGGGAGCCCAGCGCAGGGCTGAGGAAGGGCAGGAAAGTCCTCACAGAGAGGGATGGGCTGAGGGTGACTTTTATGTTCCCCTGTGGAGGAAAGTCAATGGCAGTCACATCTCTCAGCTCCCTAGCAGGGGTTTCATTCATCCTTTTAAGCTGCAAAGGACCAAAGAATTATTTAATGAGCCTTTGATACTTATTCTATTTAAAAACATAAATTTCTAAAAATGCATAGAAATCCCTGTTAGGCTATGGCACACAAAGCATGGGGTCCTCCCCAGCAGAGCAGGGGGTGCCAGGGATGCAGCCAGAAGGTTATTAAAGGATTTGAGTGTAATTCCCAGGCACCTGGGAGGCCAGTGGGGCCTCTTGAGCACACTTGTGGGGGTTTTTTAAATAGGATTACAAAATTGATCAGTTCATGTGTCATACACCATCCTACAGCAGTAATATGCTCTGTACACAACATGTGTTAATTGATTTTTAATGGACTACTCATTAATGCACACAAAAAAAGGGGGGTGACAGCAGCCACTGGCACCCAGATAGCCCTTCTACAGGAATTTGTTCCTGAAAATTGTATTAGCAGAGGAAAAAAACCCATCCAAACTAAACAGCATCAACAGGGCTTTAAGATGGCAGCCTGTAATTGTAAGAGGAAACACTGGCTCCCCCCTCCATATACCTGATTCCAAACAGATTGAAAACTAAACCATTCCCATGTGCAGCTCCCAGAATCCTCTTTCATAGAGCTCCAGGAGCAGCTGCTTGCTGCTTCCCTGTGGCTGATCATACACTTGTTTTCCACAGCCATATCCTTTTCCAAATTAGCTTAAAAATATAAATGAAGTCCTCTATTTTCTGGAAGCCGTGGCAGTGGTGTAATCAGGCTGCAGGAAATCAATCTATTTGCAGAGCCACAGGGAGGTATGTGGGTCAGTGCTGGAGTGGCTAGTGCTGGGGCTCCAGGAACTGGGAAGGGTTTTATGGGCCACAGGGCAGAAACAGCTCCGGCACGCGTGCTCTGGGCTGGGCTAAAGTGTGAGTGCTGGATGATAATCCCCACAGACAGCATGGGAGTGGGCAGGCAGCAGCCAGGGGTGGCTGAGCCTCTCCAGTGATGCTGCTGGACTGGGAAGACTGGGAGAATAGCTGGCGGGGCAGCGCTGGTTTATTGAGCCCTGGGAGGACAGTTCCCGTAAGGCAGGGGCAGAAGGACAAGGAGAAATGCAGATGTGGAGGGGAAGAACATGGGATTTGTACTGGGCCGAAAATCAGTGCTGAGGCTGCCACCCACTACCTTTAAATGGCAGTGAGTAACAGAGCCTGTGGACCTCAGCCCCAGGTGCAGCTCAGGGATGCTCCAGGGATGGACACAAGGACTGAGCCAGTGATGGTTTTGGAGGCTTCAGGGTACAGGATTGCTGCTGCAGCCCACGCAGCCCTGGGGATGGGAGCTATGGGAGCTGCAGAAATCTCTGGGCTGGGGGAGCTCTTACAGGGATCACTGAGCTGTGGAGCCCACAGGGATTGCTGGGCTCTTGGTTTGGGAAAGCACAGGGGAGCAAGAGTCACAGGTGCATAGTTTAATAACTGGAATAAGCAGCTGCTTGCATAGCTGAGCCCTGTCCCTGCTGGAGGGAGGAAATGGGGAGCCACAAGTACTGGAAGGGGGTGGTGAGTTGCATGCAGGAGAGAGCAGTTCCATATCCTAATTAAATCAGCCTCATGTTCCTAAATTATCTCTCCCCACTCCCTCCCGCCCCAGCTCTGAAAGCAGCACAGATGAGCTGCAGGGCTCAGGCAGGCTGGCTGTAAGTAATCCTCTCATTATCCTGCCCTGCTCCCCTCCTCCTCCTCCTGCGGACACAGCCTGAGGATGAGGTAAGCATCACGCAGCATTCCAGGATGCCAGCAGTGGTGTATCTGCTCCTACCACCGGCCACAGAATGGCAGGGCATGAAAAAATGGCACAGAGCAAGGTGGTCTTGTTGTCCCCTCATCCCTGCACGATGTGCTGTTGGTCAGGCAGACAGGTCCCCAGGTCGTTCCAGGACTGTTTGTGTTGTGTCTCAGCACTCCACAGCTCTTCCCTGTCTCAGCACTTTCCAAGGAACTCTGTGAGGCACAAACGGCTTGGCCCCATCCCTATGGCAGAGGTTCCATTCCAACACCAGAGGCATCCACTGCATCTGCTTTGGGGGCAAGGGAGGAAATGGCCATTTCCCCACATGTAACACACCACACAGACACAAAACCGCAGCTTCAATGATCTTTGTGGTTTTTTCCAACCTTACAGATTCTATAAATGGAGAATAAGTCTTCCCCACGTGCACAGGAGACATGGAATGGAGCAGTGAGCTGAAACTGCCATGAGGGAGATTTAGACAGGAGACCAGAAACGCTTCTTGAGGCAATGACAGCTTGGCCTGAGGTTGTGAAATGTCTGTCAGATGTTGGCAGGAAGGAACTGCAGGGAGCAGCTCCTCTAGAGCCGGGATGGCTGATTTCTCATGATCTCACACCTCTCTTGCTAGGCTGGAAACATTCTAGGGCAGCACTGGGGGCTCCAGTCCTTGCTGGGACAAGAGCCAATGCACCTCTGGGCATGGCAGCATGTTCGATATCCTAAAGGAGATGGAAGTGCTCAAGAAAAATGCTTGGAAAACACAAAAACCCCTTTTCTGTGTGGGGGGAGCAGCTGGAGTGACACTGAAGGCTCCACTGCCCAGCTCTGCTTCCAAAGTTAGTAGCTGCTACAGCTAAAACTTTGGGATCACCTGTGTGACTTACACCAGAGAAGTTCTATGTGGAATCAGACAGTGAGCTTTCCTGGAGTAGTAATGCTCCTTTTCCAGGAACAGGTAGCTTAGAGCAGCCCCAGAGTGCTGCAGCAAAACAAGCTGGCAGATCCTTCTGAAAGGTGACAGGGGATGAGGACAGTCAAGGCTTCAAAAGGCCACTGAGCAAAGTGAAAGCTATTCAAGAATTCTGGAAAAATACCATTAGTGGTAATCAGTGTGGATTTGTGTAACCTCTGTGCTCTGACTGGGACAGGACCTGGAAAGAGGCAGCAATGCTGGTGTGCTTCATGAGGCATCCAGCTGCTATCTGGCACTTTTGCAAAGAAAACCAAAAGGAATAATATGGAATTGACACTTGGACACAAAGCTCAGTACTAGAACCACTGAATACCTTGTGAACAGGGATTCAGCAAGTCTTCTGGTGAGTTACTCCAAGATTAGTTTCCAGCATAGAGAGAACACATCTGAGTTTGAGGAAAGAGGAACAGTGATTCCAGCTGGGGAGATCAGCAGGTAAATCGGGAGTAACTGTATTTCAGGATAGCAGAACTACAGTTCTCAAAGTAACTCCCTACATGTTAATTCCTTACAACCTTTGGCAGCAGCTGCCAAAGCACAGCATATCCGTCCGACTCCCACACAAACCTCCAGGCCAGCTCCAGCTGTCTGCTCCCACTTCTCCTGGCAGACCTCCAGGAAGGCAAATCCCACCTGAGCATAGAGCAGGCTTGTGCTCCATGGCCCTCTGCCACCTCACCAAACCCACAGGACAGTGGGATGCTCAAGGTCCCTATCTCAGAGACATTGCCCAGTATAACACTGCTGGTTCACCTGGTGTGTTTAGGTTCCCAAATGGTTTGTTGATAGATTCATTGAGCCTAAAAACCACCCAGCTCTGACTCCAGTGACAAACAAACCCATGTGTGTCAAAACACGGGCAAGTGTATCTTCGCCAGCTGGGGAGTAACAACAGATTTGGGGTGTATTATTTCAGATTTTAATTTGCATCTCTTCTTTCTCTTCTTTGGAGAGCACAGGAAGGGCTAGGGTCAAAGGACATGACAGAAGCAATAAATGGTGAAAAATATTTTAAAATATAAGTACTTACACTGATTTAAACTAAGCCCCATAAAACTTCTGTGTTCAATACGCAAAGTTTTCATCTGGAGATTGAGGGGGTGTCAGGATGGTTCTGATATTTTTAGAGACAGCCCAGATTTAAATACTGCAGCCCATATTTTTACAATGTGCAAATGGTTTGGACAGACAGTCCTGAGACCAAAGTACAGGCTTGATTTATTAGACATGTAACTGTAAAATGATTTGCACATTTATAGGACAGACCCCCCCCCCC
>VZRX01014033.1:21761-36609 GCA_013398075.1 Notiomystis cincta
CCCGTAAATCATAGAATTATTTTAAAATAAAGAAGATAAACTTTAGAGAATCACAGAATCATTTAGGTTGGAAAAGACCTCTAAGACCATTAATTCAGCACTGCCCACTCACCACTAACTACCAACACGTGGTCCCTTTCAGCCTCAGAGGCTGGAAGAACTGTTTTTTATTTTGGTGAGTAAAATTTTAGTAGAATGAAAACAATATATAGACTACAAAACTCTCTGTACTGATTTATCAATCAGAAATTAAACCATTCAAAACATTCATTTTAGTAATTTTTACACTAAAAAGGGAAAAACTAGAAATGAAAACATATGTGATATGTCCATGGATACTAGATGGTTTTTCTCTCTTAATTCCAAGGTCTGGATCCCAGGTCATAGATGTCTCTTGGACAGGCACAGGCACGAGGCCAACAGCACATCAGCTTCATGTGAGCTCTCACAGTTTAAGAACAGGAGTGAAAACAATTCCCAGCTCCAAACCTTTGGCCAAGGCAGCTGCCCTTGGCTAAGGAAATGGTTACAGCTGATTCTAAATTTAATCCAATGTTTTCTGCTATAGCCATTCAAAAAATCTCCCCTTAGAAAAAATACATGAAATCAAACAGTTCAAGAGTTAAAAGGAAGCTTGGGTTAGTTCATGTACTTCTCTGCAACTGTCTGTATTACCTCTAGGTAATTAAAACTACAGCATCATCTTCTACCTCATTTACCACAAGCCCAAAGCAGAAGCTGCCAGACAGTGAAGCATCTATGTTCTTTGACCTCAGGTTGCCAAGACAGCAAAGAGGGACTGAAAATCCAATCAGCATGACAAAGCCAGAGAGGGTGCTTACAGCGCAGCTGTGACTGCCCTGCTATTTCTCCAGCTGGTGGAGCCTAAAAGCTGACACCGAGCAGCCAGGGAGCTCCCACAGTCTCCCGGTCTTGGAACCCCTCCTAGAGCCACTGGAAATCAGAATAATTTCCTCAGCAAGTGTTCTGTGAGTTTTCAGTGGGGCAGGAAAAAAAAATGAGGTCAACCAGCACAAATGAAAAGGAAACCATGTCCATGCCTGAAGACCAGGCAGCTGAGGAAAACTGTTGGGCTGTAAGAGGAACAGGAACTGAGGAGGACAGGGGTGGTGACAACAGCCACTGCAGCCTTCAAAGGTAAACACAAGAAAAAAAAAGCAGCATGGAACTTGGAAGGAGCGAGGTGGATGGCTGGGGTGTTCTTGGTGGACAGAAGTGGTGAGGATTAAGGTTGTTTTCTGTCCTGTGAGCCAAAGAAGCCCACCGAAGACATGAAGGATGTTCAAGGAGGAGGCTATAGCAGGTGAGATGTGTGAGGACTGAGGATTGTAAAGCAGTGCATTGAGTGGATGTTGAATTTTGTGTGAAAGACACCACTCAGAGACAACATGGGTCTGGCACAAAGCATGGGATGTGGCATGGCAGAGAAAAAATCAGTATCTGCTTTTCTGAGTGTGTACCCATCAAAGCAGTGCTGGAAGCAGAGGGATTTGGAGCACAGCTGCAGGGTGAGACCAGGAGTAGGGAGATCTGTGAATCTTCATTCTGGAGATACACACGGCTGGGGATGCCCAAGGACAGCTGTAGATGGAGAGGGTTAGGGATGAGTGATGATGTCACAAAAAACGTATGCACAAGTGGAGAGTCCAGAGGAAAGGACAGGGGTTTGAGCCCAGCACAAGAGAGCTTGGTGACACCAGTGCAGATGAAAGCCCAGGGAGCAGCAACTGGGTGGCATCACAGGAGTGCTGTGAATACAGGGATGTGCAATTAAATAACAGCTGCTTAAAGTCAGGAGCCAAAAAGAAAAGAGCAGTAACAAGGCTGAGACCAACAAGAAAAGATATCCAAAGTCACCAGCAAAGCAAGTCCCTAAACAGAGGCTGACTTGGGTGTACATAAGTACAAGATTGCGCTTCAAAAATCATTTCAAGCTTTGCCAGGAAAGCAAACACAGGATACAACTGAAGATATTTCATTGTGTTTTTAAAGGATTAATTTATCTTTCTATTAAAATGACAAAGAATACTTCTGCTGTCACTATTCATTATGCAGAGGAAAAGGTTGTGGCTCACTGTGCCCAACAATGTACCTCCCTAGGCATCACTTCTGCCTGCAGCCTGTGACTACACCTGGAGTGATCATCCCTTTTGTTTACTCACAGGTGCTCTGAATCCTGAATTCAACATTTTAAGCCTGTATTGTCCCAAGTATCCTCCTCTCTGTCAGTGGCAATTCTAATTTCAAAAATATTTACAGTTAAACAGAAGCATGGCCATGACCTTGTGATCATACAAAAGATACTACAAAATCAAATTATTTTCTGCATCCATGGATATCAGAGACAGGAAAATTAACTGGAAGGGACATCAGAGAACTATTCCAGACAAAATAAACTTACAAAAAGGGTTTATCATCAAAAATGAGTGGGAAAGACTGTACTCTTTTATGGCCCAAACTACACATTTCTAAGATGCTGTGCCTGCTGAAAGCAGCTTCAGGTGGAACTAACTGACATGAATGTACAAAAGGTTTATCATTTCTTCCTAAAAATATTATTTTAAAAATGTGAAGTACTCCAGGAGAGATAACACAAAGGAAAAATTCTCAACCCATTGGACAAGAGGTGTACTGACCCATTTACACATACCATCCTCCCACCTGCATCCAGGAAAGGAGATGATTCTGGTTCCTGAGCACTTCAAAGCAGTCTGCTGCCAAACCCCCACTCCTGGCCAACATCACATCTCATGTGGCCAACCCTGGGCTCTGGTTGGTTCTCAAACCTCCAGCAGGGCAGGCTGGAAAGGACCCTTGATATAAAACTTGGCTTGCTCCAACACCTAGAGGAATGACATCATTTTCATTAGTGGGAAAGACAAATTGCCTGTCCCTTGGTCAGGGGGTCTGTGCTGGTTTAGCACAGGCTTGGAGAGCTGGGAGGGTTCACCTGAAGAAGGTTCCAGGGAGACCTCAGAGCCCCTTCCGGGGCCTAAAGGGGTTCCAAGAGAGCTATAGAGGGACTTGGGACAAGGGATGGAGGGACAGGACACAGGGAATGGCTTCCCACTGCCAGAGGGCAAGGATAGATGGGATACTGGGAAGAAATTATTTGCTACGAGGGTGCTGATACCCTGGCACAGGGTGCCCAGAGAAGGGGTGGCTGCCCCTGGATCCCTGGAAGTGTCCAAGGCCAGGTGGGATGGGGCTGGGGGCAGCCTGGGATAGTGGAAGGTNCCGCCTTTCTTTCCCGGTGCCGCTATTCCCACCGTGCCCGCCTTTCCTTCCCCTGCCCGCCTTCTCCACCGTGCCTGCTTTTTCCCCTTAGTGCCACCACCCGCCGTGTGCTCGCCTTCCCCCCGGTGCCGCCATGCCGGGCCCAGCCTGCGGGTCCCTGCTCGACTACAAGACTACCAAGTTCTTGCTGACTCGNTTCCTAGAACCGGCGGGTGGGGCTGCTGCACCGGCTGCTGCAGCTGAGCGCGCTTGGCTACCTGCTGGGGTAGGGACCCTGCCCTCGGGGGTGGCCTGTCCCTACTGGGGTAGGGACCCTGCCCTCGGGGGTGGCCGGTCCCTGCTGGGGTAGGTACAATCCCCAGCCCTGGGCCCGGCCGGGGGTCCCTCAGAGCCCCCCGCCCCTCCGCAGGTGGGTGCTGCTGCTGCGGAAGGGGTACCAGGAGCGCGACGCGGCCCCGCGTGTCGCTGTGGTCACCAAGGTGAAGGGGGCGGTGGCCGCCGAGGCCGCGGGCCGGCGGCTCTGGGACGCCGCGGATCTCACCTGGCCCCCGCAGGTACGGCCGGGCCCCGGGTGGGGGCAGAGAGGTCACACACGCCGTCAGTCACCCTGGCAAGGGCATTCCGCGGGTACCGCTGACTTCCCAAAGCCCCGGCAAGCCATTAGTGCCTGTTCCGCTCCTGGTGTCACAGGGCTTCCCCTGGGACCCGCCCTGGTGTCACCCCCACGTTGACAGCTCCTTCTTGCATCCCAGGGAGAAAATGTGCTTTTCCTGGTGACCCATTTCATTGCCACAATCCAGCAAGCCCAAGGCACCTGCCCCGAGGTGAGTTAATGAAGCTCACAGGGGTGGTGAATGTAGCCAGTGGTCCTGCTGCTCAGTGCAACCCAGTGGAAAACCAGATAAAAGGGAAAAATGGATTTATATTCCCACAAAACCTGACTCCTCTCATTCTTACCACTTCATAGCATTCCCCAGCTCATCTGCACTTGCTCTGTCATACCTGCATGAGCCAAGGTGTGTTTCCACATGCTCTACCAGAAGTGTTTGTGGTGGCCAGGCCAGGTAACAGAGGGCCTTGCCAGCTCTGAACTCTTTGTGTATGACCATTCCAGGCTTTCTGCTGCCCTTGAACAAGGGGATGCTTTGATACACACTCCATGGATACCTGTGTCATGTTTCCTTGATAACTCTTTGCTGCAGGACTAATGTCCATCTTAGTGTCTTGTTTTTAGGAGGAATAGAGCACAAGGTCTAGATGGTTTTCCAGCCAGCTAACACTTAATGGTATATGTTCTCTGGGAGAAATCTTCCCTTTAAGGCTGGAGTCAGACCAGCTCCTCTGCTGAGCTTTCCCAGGCTGGACCCAGCTCAGCATATGGGAGCAAATGTCCTTTAAGCTGAGCCACTGTTGGCACTTTGTACTTAAGCCAAGCACCAATTGTCCTAATGGTCCCTTCAGCTCCTGCTGTGGCCAAATGCTGCAGGGGTTTGTGTCAGGGAAAATGGCACCAATGATCCATCTTTAAAATGTTGAGAACTCCTAAAATCCTGACAGGGGAGAAGGCAAGTGCTGTAGGGCATTTTGGGCTTCTCACAGGCAGCCATGGACACATCTAGATGCTGGGTTTGCAGTGTGCAAGCCAAGGACACACAGAGCTGATGATTTCAGTCCATTCCAGAGCTGAGATATGTGTGGGTGCCTGTCCCACCTACACCCCGTGCTGGTCTCCAGGAGTTCCTCAGTTCCTGGCACTGGGGCTGTAGATGACATTCATATTTGGAAAGCTTTGAATATTTAGCAGTGGCAGCTTTTGACTTGGCAGGGAGTTTGAGCTGTCTTAATATTCTTGACAAGCAGAGTATTTGGTGCTGGCAGATGAGTGTGTGGCCAGAGCAGCACTGAACACGAGCTGAGCTGTTTCAGCAGCTGTACATGCACTTAAGTCTTTGCATTCTTTATCCCTTTATATTCCAGTGTTTGTGTAGCTTTTCAGACTAATTCCCTCCTTCTCATGCCTTCTCTTCCTCCCCTAAATAACCCATTCCCTAAACACCCTGTGCAATCCCCAAATGCTCTCCTGCATCCCATAATGACTCCAGACCCCTAGGCAGACTCCACCCAGCCCCAGGATGCTGCTCCTCTCAGATCATGTTGGTGGGTTTTACACCTGAATGAGGAGCTGAGACTGTCCTGGCACAGCCCAGGGAAGGCCTGAACAGACCCCCACTTCTGACTCCATAACTCAGTATTCCCCACCTGCATTTGGGCCTCTGTGTCCCCCAGAGCTTGGGGAGGTGGGTTTCTGATGAGCTGGTGGTTCCTGTCATGGCCTGGGGTAGCTGGTGGAGGTGTTAGTGGTGTTTCCCCAACTACCATCATCTCTCTGTGTTTGAATAAAAGGGTTTTACTGCTCCTGACAATCAGGTAGGTCCAGAGTAGGGGTGAAGTTTTCCCTGTCTCTTGTAAAACTTGTGTTATACTGGATTTAGGGTCTACTAAGCTCTCCCACAGGGAATTCATCATGGTACTTTACAAGATGCTTAATGGGCTCAGTCATTAAGACCCTTCTGAACCCCTCTGTGCTGATTCCCAGTTCCATCTCAAAGGTCTGAGGTAGCTTCTGAGGCTTCCTCTGCCTCTGAGCAGCAGGACATGCTTGGAGAGCATGGCAGAAAGGATTGCTCCTTGGACATGCCTCTCTTCTGACTGGCTAGAGGCTGGTGAATGTTCTTCCCTAACTGTTTGGGAGGCACCTGGAGAAGCAGGAGCAGCAGTGCAGCAATGGGGGCTGACAGCATGGCCTCAGGTAGCTGCACAGTGCAGTGACAGCGCTTCTCTCTGTCCCTCCCAGAGCCCCTCTGTCCTTGACGGGATGTGCATGGAAGATGCAGATTGTCCCATGGGAAACCCTGTGGTTCATGGCAACGGTACTGGGTGTTTTGCTAAAGAAACAAAATCCTAGGATGGTTTGGGTTAAAAAGAAACTTAAAGCTCATCTTGTTTCACCTCCTGCCATGGGCAGAGACACCTTCCATTATCCCACGTTGCTCCAAGTCCTGTTCATCCTGGCCTTAGACATTTCCAGGGATCCAGAGGCAGCCACAGCTTCTCTGGGCACCCTGTGCCAGGGCCTCCCCACCCTCATAGCCAAAACTTCCTTCACAATATCCTATCTAACCCTGCCCTCTGGCAGTGGGAAGCCATTCCCCTTTGCCCTGTTCCTCCAGACCTTTGTCCCAAGTCCTTCTCCAGTTCTCTTGAAGCCCTCTAGGGACTGGAAGGGGCTCTAGGGTCGCCCAGGTGATCAACCCCAATTCTCTCAGCCCATCTTATATTGTCTCTTTTCTAGGGATAAAAACTGGGAAATGTTTGATGTTCAATGCCACCCATTCCACCTGTGAGATCTATGGCTGGTGCCCTGTGGAGAATGGCACCCTGCCCAGGTAATCACACATGAGGAAACAGCAGAATTTGGGAGGTTTGGCTCCTTCCCTCTGTGTTACCAGGAGTCTGACCACACTTGCCCAACAGGCAGCCAGGTGCAGGGAGACCTCTGACATTGACCTTCTTGTCAGTTAAACTCAGAGGACTTCACCCAAGAGCATTTCTTGCACCTATCCATTGTAGCCAAAATCCTGGGGTTGCAGGAGAGACTGCAGAGCTTGGGAAATGGGGCCTTGGCCACTGTGCAAGACCTGACTTTGTTGGTGATTGTTTTCTAGGAAAGCTCTTCTGGCTGAGGCGGAGAATTTCACTCTTCTTATAAAAAATACCGTCCACTTCACCAAATTTAACTTTTCCAAGTAAGTACAGTATTTCCCAGCTGGGCTGAGCATGCAGCCTAGTCCAGCCTTGGCACTGAGCCTTGTCATGGGGCTGAGGAACTGAAACACTCATGGAGCCAGTGACACCCAGGGCAGGATAGGTGTTGAGGTGAACACAGGTCACTTCAGCTGTGCCAGGTGTGCAGCTCTAAGAGCAGTGGGATAGGAGAGAGGGGCTGGTGTCCATCTGCCCATGTAGAGCACTGCAGAGAGCCAGACAACACCAGCTATTCCCAAGCTCTCATTTGGAAGTGGAACTAATATTTTTGTCTTTTAGTCCTTGCAAAGTGGTTTCACAGAAGGCAAGTAAAGGGCTGCACTGGCCCCAGAGACGCTGACTGTGCTGCCTTACTGTGGCAGGAGACATGGCATGAACTGTCCCTGCTGTTACCGTGGAGCACTGACTAGAGCTGGCTGCTGGCAGGAAACGAAGAAGCGCAAAGAGGCGGAAGGGAAGGCCATGGCACATGCTGTAGAGGATAACTCCATGTGTGATTCCTGTGGGCTGCTTTTTCTCCACTCTCTCTCCATATGAGGCTTTAGGCGAGGCATTGACTGTCTCCCCACCGACACAGGAGCATTGGTGGGCCCAATCCAGTGAGAGGGTCCCCTTTTCAGTCCCACAGCCAGGCTCCATGACCTCCCACACCCCTGCCTCCCCTCTCTCCTGTCTCAGGTGCAACACTTTACAAACCACTGACCCCAGCTATTTCAAGAGCTGCACATATGATCCAATCCTCAACCCCTCCTGCCCTGTGTTCCGTGTCCGTGACCTGGTGGAGGCAGCTGGAGAGAACTTCGGAGACCTCGCACTGCTGGTACTTGTTTTTTATATAAGTATGGAAGGTGACTCAAAATTCCCCAAGGATGTGAGCAAGAAGCAGATGACCAACCTGAAATGCTAAGGGAATATGTGATCTGGGAATGTCTTAGCAGTTAATAACTCAGCCAATCTGATCCCATGCTTCTCCTGGAATAAAATGTGTTTTGCAGGGGGGGAGCATCAGAGTTCTTATTGAGTGGAACTGCGACCTGGACCACCCTGCTGCCCAGTGCCAGCCACAGTATTCCTTCAGCCTGCAGGACACAGGGTACAATTTCAGGTGAGGATGCTGGGACAGTGGCCTCACAAGCCTGTGGGATCAGCACATGGCAATCATTTGCAATTCCAGTTCTGATGGATGCTCTGAAAGGAGCAGCAGAGACAGGAAGTTTGTCACAAATGACACTGAGCTGGATGGGAGTGTGGATCTGCTGGAGAGCAGGAAGCTCTGCAGAGAGATCTGGACAGGCTGGATCCATGGGCTGAGGTCAGTGGTGTGAGGTTCAACAAGGTCAAGTGTTGGGTCCAGTCTTGGGGTCAGAACAATGCCATGGAATGCTCCAGGCTGCAGCAGAGTGGTTGGAAAGTTGCAGGCTGAAAAGGACCTGAAGGTGAACATGAGCCCCAGTGTGCACAGGTGAGCAAGAAGACCAAGGGCACCTGATCTGTGCCAGCCCTGATGTTGCAGCACAGGGGACAGTGCCTGTCCCCTGTGCTGGCAGTAGTGGGGCACCTCCAGCCCTGGGGGCAGCTCTGGGACCCTCCTGACAGGAGAGACCTGGAGGGGCTGGAGCATGTCCAGGGCAGGGAACGGAGCTGGGAAGGGAATGGAGCCCCAGGGAGGCTGAGGGAGCTGGGAAAGGGGCTCAGCCTGGAGCAAAGGAGGCTCAGGGGGGACCTTGTGGCTCTGCACAAGTCCCTGACAGGAGGGGGCAGCCGGGGGGGTCGGGTTCTGCTCCCAGGGAACAGGGACAGGAGGAGAGGGAACAGTCTCAGGCTGTGCCCAGGAAGGCTCAGGTTGGATATTGGGAAAATTTCTTCATGAAAAGATTTGCCCATGCTCTTACACAGGCTGTCCAGGGCAGTGCTGGAGTCCCCATTCCTGAAGGGATTTAAAAGCTGTGTAGATGTGGCACCTGGGGACATGGGTTAGTGCTGGGTTAATCGATTTGACTTAATGATCTTAGAGGCCTTTTCCAAATGATTCTGTGATTCCAAGGCAACGGGGAATGGCAACTCGGGGCAGGGCCTGTCAGTACAGGGGTGCTGTGGCAGTTCCTACACTTTGTAGCTCTGTTGTGTTTGGAGCTGAGCAGGGCATTACCTGCCTGAGGGCAGGGGCCTGTGTGCTCCCAGTGACCCAGACTGGTCAGAGAGGATACTGATGCCCCGCTGTTGGTGCCAGTGAGTCATCACAGCAAGTGTATGCCCTGTTCCCAGCCTGGAGGACACCCAGGAACCCAGAGACCCAGCAATCCTTTGGCACTGGCACAGTGCCTCCCTGTCTCCCACAGAACTGCCTCCTACTACTGGGGCTCGCAGCGACAGCTCTACCGGAACCTGCTGAAGCTCTATGGGATCCGCTTCGACCTCTCTGTGCACGGCCAGGTACCGTGAGCGCCTCAGCCCCAGGGCTGACTTCTCATACCACTGCTCCCACTCTACCCCCATGGTTTCTGCTGCCATTGCTTCTCCCTACCTGGGTGAGCTCTTCACCTCTTTCCAGAGTTTTCTAAACAGAGCAGGAGAAAACGGTCTCTCCAATTTGAAGAAAAACCTTTTGGCAATGCCCTGAGGAGGGAGATTTCCCTCTCTGAAGGTCTTACACAGGGGCTGTGAAATGTTCTGTAGGGGAGTTGAGCTGGTTTGGGCTTGTGGGCATCTCTCTCTGAGGGTCATATGGTGGGAGCACCCTGACAAAGATCAACCTGAACTCTACTGAACCTGGACAATTAATCCCTTCTTGATCAAAAGTACCCTCCTGGGGAAAAGGTGTGACATGATCAAGGGTGGACATGCCCCAGCCATGTGCACTGAGAGCCCAAAAATCCCCCATGTCCTGGACTCATCTCCAGCAGTGTGGGTAGGAGGTAAGGGGGAGATGATTCTGCGTCTCTGCTCTGCTCATGTGCAGTGCTGCCTCCAGCTCTGGTGTCCCCAGCACCAGAAGGATTTGGAGCTGCTAGAGTGAGCCCAGAAGAGGCCACAGAGGTGCTTCAATAAATGGAGCCCCTCTGCTCTGGAGCCAGGTTGGGAGAGCTGGGGGGGTTCACCTGGAGGAGGCTCCAGGGAGAGCTCAGAGCCCCTTCCAGTAACTAAAGGGGCTCCAGGAGAGCTGGAGGGTGACTTGGGACAAGGGACAGAGGGACAGGAAAGAGGGGAATGGCTTCCCACTGCCAGAAGGCAGGGATAGATGGGATATTGGAAAGGAACAGTTCCTTGTGAGGGTGATGATGCCCAGGCACAGGGTGCCCAGAGAAGCTGTGGCTGCCCCTGGATCCCTGGAAATGTCCAAGGGCCAGGTTGGATCTGGCTTAGATCAGCCTGGGGTAGTGGAAGGTGTCCCTGCCCATGGCAGAGGGTGGAATGAGAAGAGCTTTAAGGTCTCTTCCAACGCAGACTATTCTGTTTCCATGATTGCTGATGCTACTCTATGCAGCATCACTCACAAACTCCATGCTTAGCTTTCCAAAGAGAGAGCCTGTGCTGAGAGCACTTCCCACACTAAGAGATGTCCATAGCTTGCTTTCATGTTCAGCAGTGCCCTTTGCACCTGAAGAAGGTGAAGCACAGAGTGCAGGACAGGGTATACCACTTCTAGGCCGAGCGAGCAGGTCCAGGAGCAGTGGAGCAGGAGAGAACAGCCAGAAGAGAAACCACCAGACTCCTTTGTGCAGGGAGGGACACATCACATCAGGGTCATGTTTGCTGGAAGGTGGTTCCATGGATGGCAGCTGCAGCAAGAGGGAGGTTCCTGCTGTGCCTGCAGGAACAGGTGGGTCACAGTTACCTGTGCTGCCTCCAGGTCATCAGGCACCTTGGTCCCTTCTTTGACAGCCAGAGGGGGTTGGAGTCAGCACAACAGCAGTTCCTACAACTGGGCATGGGGAAATATCCGTGGATCATTCCAGCACCTCCTGATTTTGAGCACACTGTCCCACAAGGCTCAGCCCACAGCCTTCTCACCCCTCTGACCACTCTCCACCCACTCTTTCACTCCTTCACTGTTTCTCACCAGGCTGGGAAGTTCAGCATTGTTCCTACTGCTGTGAGCTTTGGCACAAGCATCGCCTTCTTTGGTGCCGTGAGTACTTCGGATGCGTTCTTTTCCTTCGACCTGTGGCTTCGATTTGCCACTTCTGGATTGTTTCCCTGCCTGCCTTAGTGCCTGCTAGCACAGAGGGGAGATGGTCTGGCAGGGTGTCAGCTCCGGTTTCCCTGTGACCATTAGTAATGACACCCCTGGATTAGGATCCTGAGTGCTGTCAAGATCATGTCTCATGAAGGTCAGGTTTTTGTGTGGATCCTGGGACAGGATCACTGGGATGCTGCTGGCAGCAGAGAGCAGCTCCTCTCTGCTTCTTTTCTGAAGGAGCTCAGTGTCCTGTCACTATAGTGGGGCAGCCCCTTGTAGGGCCCTTCTGTGGCTCTTCCCTTCCAGCAGAGTAACAGGGAGGTCCCACACCTGCCCCCCTTTCCTCCCTGACATGCCCATCCCAGTCCATATGTGACTGTGAGGGTGCTGGAAAAGCCCTCCCGGTCCATCCATTGCAGCCTGGAGATCCTGCCTGACCTCCTGTGCAACTCCTGGGACCAGGTTGGGTCAGAGAGGAGCCAGAGGAGCTGGCTGGAGGCAGGGCTGGTTCACTGCCCCAGCAAATGCCCACAGCTGGCTGCAGGGCTCAGTGAGAGTCAGGATAGAAAGCCAGGCATTCCTGTGGGAAATTTCCCATCTTCAATGTTTGTCTGTCTCCAGGCTACGATGGTCTGTGACCTGGTTCTGCTCTACCTGGATGCAAAGGCTGACCTTTATTGGAAGGAGAAGTTTGAGGAGGTAAGGATAGAGCCACATGGGAGAGAGGTTTTGAAGTGAATAATTTTTGATTTAATGATTTTCTGACCTTTGGTTAAAACTTAGTTCCCAAGATGAGGGAAGAACCTGGTGGAACAGCTCTGGGCTTGGTTGCCAGTCTGAACTGGGAGAGGGATCCAGCTGGTGCTGGGAGTCAGGGAACGTTGCACCATGACCTCAGCTACTGTTAAGACATCAATGGGTCGCCATGGGGCCCCTACCGGGAAAACTGGCCCAGCTCTATGATTTTTCACCCTCTTCCAAATGGAATCTGTTGGGACTAGGTGCAGAGAGGCCAGATCTTCAGTGCACATCTTGTTCTGTGGTTCATTGACAGGTTTAGGTGCTGAGCATAATTCCATTGTGGGAATTCCCTGCCCTGGTGAATCAGGGAGTCACAGGGAGGCCCCTACAGACCAGGAGAGCTGGCAGCCCTGCCTCAGGGCATCTCCAGCTTTGTCTGGCCAAGTCTTTGGAGCCTCTGAGGACTGAGATGCTGCATCTCCTGGTGAACTGTCCCAAAGCTGCACCATTCTATGCAGGGGAAAATGTCCCTAATGCCTGATCTTGAATCCAGAGTGGAGTGGGGGTCCTGGACAGTGAATTTGGTTGCATGGGATCAAGCAGAGTAGCCAAGGCCCACCTTGGGCTGTCTCCATGCCTGTTAGATAGTGATGTCCCTGTTCATTTTGCAGGCAAGACCTCCTAAAGGTAAACCTGAGGCTGCAGCTTAGAGACATCAGGAATGCTTGACCACAAACACCCTTCCCTCCAGAGCCACCTCCAGGTAGATACGCAGCCCTGGGGGAGATGAGCCAGTCCTGGCCCAGGTGGGCACTGCTGGGCTTAGGGTCTGCCTTTCCTGGAGAAGCACTGGCAACAGCAGCAGTTCTTGGCTCCTGGAGCACAAAGCCATCCCAGGGGCAGCTCCCTGACAGTCGGTGCCAGAGCAGAGCTGCCTGCAGAGCTGCCCCAGAACCAGAGCTTGCTGGGGAGCAGCTGCTCCTGCTTGGCACAAGAGGCTTAAAGTATTTTGCATTTCTCCACGTTCCAATGGCCAAGGGCCTTGATTTCCCTTGAAAAACAGGGATGGAATGGAATAAAGCTGTTTTGGAAGTGGGAGGAGGCTCTGCTCTGTTTCTAGCCCTGGAGGGACTGTAAGGTTGTGGAGTGCTGCGTTTGCACCTTGCAGCACCCTGCATGCTTCCAGCTGGAATGGCTTCATGTGGGCCACCTGGATTCTCAGAAGCTCTCTGGGACGCTCAGGGAGGGTTTAGGAGCTGAGTGTAAGGTTCCAGCCCTGGGCTGGTACTGCCTAGAGGTGTGCAGTGGCTCCTGTACCCTGGTTCCTGCCTCCTGCCAGGGCTGATGCTCAGCAAGGACAGGAGGACAGGCACAGCCCTGGGATGAGCTGGAATGTTTCAGACGTGCTGACCCCTCATTTCCACTTTTCCCAGGCTGTGTCAGCTGGTGCAGGTCAAGGATCAGCTGGGCTGTGCCTGGATGCTGCTCTGGGGGCTCCACAAGGCTCAGAAATAGTTTTGGGGGGTTTGAGTACTGTTTAATGCTCCCTGCCAGGACCAGCTGTGTGGGGTGGAGGGGTCCTGCAGCATCACCCCATCTTGGCTGCCTGTCCCCCTGTGCCCCCTGGCTCCAGCCAGCCCCTCCCACCCTCCTGGAACTGCCGCAGGTAGAACCGTGCTGCCAGCTGCTTGGTCATGGTCCTCAGCACCAGGAAAGCAGCCACCATCTCAGTGAGGAGGAAGGCCAGGAACAAGCTGTGCAAGGGCACCTCCAGTGGCAAGTGGATGACCTGGCTGTCCGTCAGCAGGAAGAGCAGGAGGGGCAACTGGATCAGGAAGGAGAGGAGCAGGAACCCAGCCAGCTCAGGCACCTGCAGGATCAGGACTTGCTGAGATAGGGCAAGAAGGCAGCAGAGGCCTGGGGGGACCCTCTGTGCCCCTGGAGCTCCCTGCATCAGCCTCTGGTGGCCTTCGTACCCGGGGATCGGGGATGTCACTACCACATGGAATTGTGGTCAGGTGCTGTCAGACTCCCCCAGTGCTAAAGGGCTGCACAGGAGGGATATGGCTGGAAGGCAAGTGGGTCCCCTTCATTCCCTCTCTCCAGGTCAGACCTGCACCCACGATTCTCTTCTGGGACAGCTCCAGGTAGAACTCCAGAGGAAGGACAATGATGGGCACTTGGGTCCCAAGTGAGGGGACATCCAGCTCCCCAAGCTGGGCTGATCCCCACTGATAACAGGGGGCTTTTTGACCAGGGCAGGCAGTGCTTACCTTCTCCTGGAGGTTCCCCAGGTAGCCCAGGTAGAGGCGGGAGCCCTCAGCCAGTGAGAGGATGAGGAAGGCTGTGACCAGCAGGAACTGGTAGTGCCAAGGCAGCAGGTGGTACTGTAATGGGGGCACAGCCTTGTTCCATTCCAGCTCTCCATGCCCAGTTTCCCTTTCCCTATGCACCATTCCCTGCTCTCCATGCCCAGCTCCCTGTGCCCCCCTCCCCATACCCAGCTCTCCATGCTCTGCCAGCTCTCACCATGCTGGCGCCCAGCTCTGCCTACTCTTCCTTCCCATTTGAACTGTTCCTGCCTGGAAAGTTCACGACTTCCATCTCTATCAGATAGAGATGAGCAATCTTTTCTTACGGGGGTCAGGGCATTTTGGGGATCCATTAATTCTGAAGAGCCTCCTCTGTCCCCTGCCCACTTTGTCCCCCACCCAAGCCCAGAGAGACTTGGCAGGAGCAGCTACCCTCATCCCTACGTGCCCCGTGGCATGATACCTTTAGGTGCAGCAAAATCCCCTCAGCCAGGCACCAGACCGGGAAGTAGCAGACGTTGAAGTAGAGCAT
>VZRX01014033.1:36677-85097 GCA_013398075.1 Notiomystis cincta
ATGCCTCATGAGAGGATGCTGCTCTTTACCTGAAATGCTTTTTCAAGACCTCCAGGCTCATGGAGCATTTACCCATCACTGTGAATTCTCTGAGCCCCATCCAGGCTCAAGGGTGCTGAGGAAGGCAATGGGGGATGATGTGTGAGGGGGTGGTTGAGCCAGAGGTGAATGGCAGGGAAAGGGGATGGTTCTTCAGGAACTTCAAGTTTAAACTCACCGAATTATTAAGGTGGGAAAAGCCCTCTAAGATCATCAGGTCAAATAATTAATCCAGCACCGCCAGGACCACCACTAAACCATGTCCCCAACTGCTACATCTACGCTTTTTTTGAACACTTCCAGGGATGGGGACTCCAGCACTGCCCTGGACAGCCTGTGTAAGAGCATGGACAAACCTTTCCATGAAGAAATATTCCCNAAAGTATTTTGCATTTCTCCACGTTCCAATGGCCAAGGGCCTTGATTTCCCTTGAAAAACAGGGAAGGAATGGAATAAAGCTGTTTTGGAAGTGGGAGGAGGCTCTGCTCTGTTTCTAGCCCTGGAGGGACTGTAAGGTTGTGGAGTGCTGCGTTTGCACCTTGCAGCACCCTGCATGCTTCCAGCTGGAATGGCTTCATGTGGGCCACCTGGATTCTCAGAAGCTCTCTGGGACGCTCAGGGAGGGTTTAGGAGCTGAGTGTAAGGTTCCAGCCCTGGGCTGGTACTGCCTAGAGGTGTGCAGTGGCTCCTGTACCCTGGTTCCTGCCTCCTGCCAGGGCTGATGCTCAGCAAGGACAGGAGGACAGGCACAGCCCTGGGATGAGCTGGAATGCTTCAGACGTGCTGACCCCTCATTTCCACTTTTCCCAGGCTGTGTCAGCTGGTGCAGGTCAAGGATCAGCTGGGCTGTGCCTGGATGCTGCTCTGGGGGCTCCACAAGGCTCAGAAATAGTTTTGGGGGGTTTGAGTACTGTTTAATGCTCCCTGCCAGGACCAGCTGTGTGGGGTGGAGGGGTCCTGCAGCATCACCCCATCTTGGCTGCCTGTCCCCCTGTGCCCCCTGGCTCCAGCCAGCCCCTCCCACCCTCCTGGAACTGCCGCAGGTAGAACCGTGCTGCCAGCTGCTTGGTCATGGTCCTCAGCACCAGGAAAGCAGCCACCATCTCAGTGAGGAGGAAGGCCAGGAACAAGCTGTGCAAGGGCACCTCCAGTGGCAAGTGGATGACCTGGCTGTCCGTCAGCAGGAAGAGCAGGAGGGGCAACTGGATCAGGAAGGAGAGGAGCAGGAACCCAGCCAGCTCAGGCACCTGCAGGATCAGGACTTGCTGAGATAGGGCAAGAAGGCAGCAGAGGCCTGGGGGGACCCTCTGTGCCCCTGGAGCTCCCTGCATCAGCCTCTGGTGGCCTTCGTACCCGGGGATCGGGGATGTCACTACCACATGGAATTGTGGTCAGGTGCTGTCAGACTCCCCCAGTGCTAAAGGGCTGCACAGGAGGGATATGGCTGGAAGGCAAGTGGGTCCCCTTCATTCCCTCTCTCCAGGTCAGACCTGCACCCACGATTCTCTTCTGGGACAGCTCCAGGTAGAACTCCAGAGGAAGGACAATGATGGGCACTTGGGTCCCAAGTGAGGGGACATCCAGCTCCCCAAGCTGGGCTGATCCCCACTGATAACAGGGGGCTTTTTGACCAGGGCAGGCAGTGCTTACCTTCTCCTGGAGGTTCCCCAGGTAGCCCAGGTAGAGGCGGGAGCCCTCAGCCAGTGAGAGGATGAGGAAGGCTGTGACCAGCAGGAACTGGTAGTGCCAAGGCAGCAGGTGGTACTGTAATGGGGGCACAGCCTTGTTCCATTCCAGCTCTCCATGCCCAGTTTCCCTTTCCCTATGCACCATTCCCTGCTCTCCATGCCCAGCTCCCTGTGCCCCCCTCCCCATACCCAGCTCTCCATGCTCTGCCAGCTCTCACCATGCTGGCGCCCAGCTCTGCCTACTCTTCCTTCCCATTTGAACTGTTCCTGCCTGGAAAGTTCACGACTTCCATCTCTATCAGATAGAGATGAGCAATCTTTTCTTACGGGGGTCAGGGCATTTTGGGGATCCATTAATTCTGAAGAGCCTCCTCTGTCCCCTGCCCACTTTGTCCCCCACCCAAGCCCAGAGAGACTTGGCAGGAGCAGCTACCCTCATCCCTACGTGCCCCGTGGCATGATACCTTTAGGTGCAGCAAAATCCCCTCAGCCAGGCACCAGACCGGGAAGTAGCAGACGTTGAAGTAGAGCATCACCTGGAGGGGCAGGCTGGACAGCACCTCGCGAGCTAGGTAGGACAGGCAAGGATGGCAGGCTCCTCACCAGCCCTGGGGTCCCCCTGCCCAGAGGGACCCCCCTCACAGCTTGCAGAGGGGAGCAACAGACCCTGGGTCCCACAAACAGCTGATTGCAGCAAATATTCTTATTTTTGCTCCCCTCTTTGGTGGGTGGGTTCAGGGATCCTGTGGGTGCTCCTGGCTCAGAGGCACCCAGGTGCTTTGGTGCTGTGCCAGGCAGGGTCACGGTGATGGACAACCCCTGTCCCCAAGCCCCCTCTGCAGAGCCCTTCTGCCCTTCATACCTGGCTGGTAGGTGTGGGTGGTGCCACTATCCCATGTCTTGTTGTTGATGAAGAGGGAGCCACTGAAGGCCACCAAGCCCCGGCGCAAGCCGTGGGGCAGTGGGGTGGGTGCAGCCATGGACAGCAGCCGAGCCCTGCTCACCCCGGCTCGGCTCAGCCGGGATTAGACGGGAGGGAACCAATGAGATGACAGGCCAGGCTAATGCGCAGGGCCATGCAGCCACTGGCTCCCTGGGAACAGGGTTGCTGAGCTGGAAGGGGGATCTGGGGAAGGAGAATTCCCACCTTGGAACACCAAGGCCACGCAGGAAGCACAAGGTAGACTTGAAAGGAAATCACAAGTCACAGAGCATCTCCCCTTGCAGCACCGTTAGGGGGTGACAGCAGGCTGTACCTGTCACCATGACTTGCAGTAACTGCACCTCCTCCCAGCCAGGCTCTCTCAACACAAATACTGCTCAAAGACCCCTGACAGATGAGTATGCCTCATGAGAGGATGCTGCTCTTTACCTGAAATGCTTTTTCAAGACCTCCAGGCTCATGGAGCATTTACCCATCACTGTGAATTCTCTGAGCCCCATCCAGGCTCAAGGGTGCTGAGGAAGGCAATGGGGGATGATGTGTGAGGGGGTGGTTGAGCCAGAGGTGAATGGCAGGGAAAGGGGATGGTTCTTCAGGAACTTCAAGTTTAAACTCACCGAATTATTAAGGTGGGAAAAGCCCTCTAAGATCATCAGGTCAAATAATTAATCCAGCACCGCCAGGACCACCACTAAACCATGTCCCCAACTGCTACATCTACGCTTTTTTTGAACACTTCCAGGGATGGGGACTCCAGCACTGCCCTGGACAGCCTGTGTAAGAGCATGGACAAACCTTTCCATGAAGAAATATTCCCTAATATCCAACCTGAGCCTCCCCTGGGCCAGCCTGAGGCCGTTCCCTCTCCTCCTGTCCCTGTTCCCTGGCAGCAGAGCCCGACCCCCCCGGCTGCCCCCTCCTGTCAGGGACTTGTGCAGAGCCACAAGGTCCCCCCTGAGCCTCCTTTGCTCCAGGCTGAGCCCCTTTCCCAGCTCTCTCAGCTGCTCCTTCCCTAGCTCTGTTGCCTTCTCTGGACACACTCTGTGTGTGTCAGTCAGTTCTACCCAGCAAATCTGATCTCACCTCATCATCTTCAGCCTCCAACTCACCCCATAAGGTACATCAGAGAAGCTTCCTCAAATAGTGGGAGAAAGTGCTATAAATGGGGTCTTTAAGGGCCAGGAACTGTCAAGGAACACAAGAAACGAAAGAAAGATTTTTTTTCCTTGATAAAGCTAAAAAGAAATTGCAGCGCTCACTGGCACATGCTGCCAAAACTAAACCATCTGGGGCTAACAGGATGGTTAGATCAACACCTGACTGGCTTAAGTTGTAGGATCATAGAATCACAGAATGGTTTGGGTTGGAAGACACCTCAAAGCTCATCTCATCCCGTCCCGTGCCACGGGCACAGACACCTTCCACTACCCCAGGTTGCTCCAAGCCCAGTCCAACCTGGCTTTGGACACTTCCAGGCACCCAGGGGCAGCCTCAGCTTCTGTGGGCACTCTGTGCCAGGGCCTCCCCACCCTCACAGGGAAGAATTTCTTCACTAAATCCCATCTTCTTCCCAATATCCCAACCTGCTCTTGTGTTGAAGTTTAAGCTGGCTCCTTTTGTTAGGGAATTTTTCCCTATAAAATTCCTAAGAAATGCTAATACTGCTACTTAAGGAGAACAACAGAAGTGGCCAAGCCCGGAAGGCATCTGGGTGGCACTTCTCTGCCGGAGGGTTTCTCGGAAAGGGGCCGAGACACCGCGAGGGTTGGGGCTGGTCAGAGCCGGGACAGGGGCAGCTGTGGGCTCTCTTTCTCTCGGTTTCGGAGGAGGACGCGCAGCTGCCGCCGGGGGAAGGGAACTCGCTGTNCTATCTTTGCCTGAGAGCCTCTTAATTTCAAAATAATAATAATTCAGAGGGAAGGGGGTTTACATTTTTTTTCCATCCCAAGGGCGGCTCCTGCCTTTCTTGGCAGACACCTGTCTCAAACCGTGACATTTTGTCCTGTCCCTCCAGGCCCTTGTCCCAAGTCCCTCTCCAGCTCTCCTGGAGCTCCTTTAGGCACTGGAAGGGACTCTGAGGTCCCCCTGGAGCCTTCTCTTCTCCAGGTGAGCACCCCCAGCTCTCCCTGCCTGGCTCCAGAGCAGAGGGTGTCCAGCCCTTGGAGCATCTCTGTGGCCTCCTCTAGACTTGCTCCACGTCCTTCCGGCGCTGGGACCCTAGAGCTGGATGCAGTTCTCCAGGTGGGGTCTCACCTGAGTGGGGCAGAGGCAAAGCTCCAGCTGTCCCTCAAGTCCTGCCAGCACACAGGTGAGACACGGGCAGGGTAACAGGCACGGCCCAGAGTCTGAGGAGCTGGAGCTAGTGGAAAGCTCAGGATCTGGGGGCATCAAGTCTGCATGGGCAGGCAAGATGAGCAACCAAGATGATACCTGGGCAGTCTGGTGAAAGTAACTGAGATTGGGCAATGCAGCTGGGGATCACTGCATGTGCCCCAGATGGGCCCTCATTCCTCATGGGAACAGGCAGTTTCTTAAGAAGAGATGGAAACTTTCTGTCCTGGCATGAAAGATGTGCCTGGAGAGGTGGCAGAGGACACAATCCAGCCTTGCCCAGTTCCAGGACAGACTCGCCACCGGGAAGCATTTGCCAAGGCACTGGATAAGTGGTCGCAGGTTCAACATCACCCCACATCTGTGCAGAGAAGCAATACCCATCTGAGCCAGCAGCCCTGCCCATGACCTGGCACATGTTCCAATGACAGCTACAGTGCTGACTGGGATTTCTCATGTCACAGGTGATATTACCAGCCTTGGCTGAAACAACTTCTCTGTAAAAAGCATAAAATGGGACTTGTTACCCCCACTGCAGCTGTAGACTGACCCTCACTGCAGCTGTAGACTGGGGCAGAAGGTCCTTCCTCAACCCCTGAATGGTCTTCAGCCCTGTGAACATAGGGGTGATCCCCATTTTATTGCAGTTCATGCCCAATACTGGATGAGGCCCCATCAGAGGCAAAGGATATCAAAAAGCATCTTCCTGAAAAACAAAGCACTCTGCTAGTGTGTCCCCAGTGTAGCCAAGTTGTGTTTGGGAGAGCTTCCAGTCTCACCCAGCACGGAGAATATGACAGAGACCTTGGGGCAAACACAGAGCTCCAATGAATGCCACCATGTGGTGCCCCAGAGTACCTTAGCACTCCAGCTGGGTCCCCTAGGGAGCTGCCAAGGCCGAGTCCAACTATTCCAGCAGCAGGACATGGGATACAAAGCCAGATCTTTGCAGGTAGTGGGCAGAACTGAGGCAGCACCTGGGCAGCTGCCTCCACCTGGGCAGTGCCCACGGCCCTAGGCCACTCTGGAAGAGCCCTGCCTGGGGCACTGGGAGCTGAGCAGCCTCAGCCACCCCTCCACCTCAGAGGAGGACCTGGGGACAGGAACACTGACATGTCTTTTGTAACCTGAGATGACACTTGCAAGTTCCCATCGCTTTGTGGATCCAGCAGACACACAATGGTCCCTGTTCATCGCTGTGTGCTAGAGTGCTCACATCCTGCTACCAAACCTCCCAGTCATTCCATCAGAGAAAAGCTTTGCAGTGAAACCAGGAGAGACCAACCAGAGATGTGATAGACACTGGTGCATTTCTACCCAGCCGAGATCTGAAAGACTGGAAATACAGGTGAGCTGGACATAGGTAGGAGGTCTCCAGAGAAGAGATGCTTGAACAACCTGGTCAACCCCAGATGACCCAAGATCTTGAAGGAATCAGAAATTACCCAGACCCCAAGAATAGTATTGCTTTAATTCATATGGGGTGAATCAAATTAAAAATATAAATCCTTATTTGGGACTCAGGGTAAAACACTTGACTGCTGGGAAAGGAGTAATTTCCAGAACAAAGCACTGGAGTCTCTTCAAGGGGGCCCCTCAAGCTCCACTCTGTTGGGCTGATGGACACCGGGCTGTGGCTGGCCAGGTCCACTCCTGAGATGGAGACACGGCTCTTCTTCAGCATGGGGCAGGAAACAGGGCAGCAGAGCACTGGCATGGCAGGCTGGCAAATGCAGCCTTGTCACTATGCCAGATGAGTGTCAGAGAATGAACAGCCAGAAATGCTCCTACAGCAATTTTTCCTCAAATAACACCTCAGCAGCAGCACTGATCCCAAGACAGCATTAAGGATAGATAGCCCAAGGCTGGCTGGAAGGGTGGCCACCCAGCCCAGGGCTGCAGCTGAGCCATTACAGCTCTCAGGTACCCCTGCTACGCACCCCAAGAATGGACCAAGAGCTGCCAGTGCCCCAGCCCAAACTGAGCCTCGTGAGACAAGGAAGGCACCTCAGTCCCTTGGCTGCTCCAGGACAGGAGATGTTGGGATGGGGACCGATGAGCTCCAGAGCCCTCAGCACGGTCAGGGACCCACCTCTGCTGGGGGGTCTGCACAGGACCATCCTGGACAACACAAGCACCAGTGGCACAAAGATCACCCAGTGTGACCCCCTCTTCTGGCCTGCCCAGATGTCCCCTGGGCTGAGTGGGCACAGGGAGAGCTGTGGCAAACACTGTAGCCATGCAGGGAGGAAGCGGATGTCAGGCTCCACAGGGATGCACACTGGAGCTCTGCTGGGTGCAAAGAGAATTTGGAAAGAAGCATCATGCATGAAAACACAGGACCAACCAAAGGCACTTGTGCTGCTTATGGAGGTGAGGGACATGCATGGGGCAGACTCGCCTGGGGACTTGCAGCCTGATGGCAGCATCTGGAGCCATATGGTGCCCATGTCCACTGCCATTGCCAAACCCCACACTCTCTGGGGGATGCTTTTCCAGCATTCCACAGCAGTTACAACAGCAGAGCCCCAGCCCAGCAGACACAGGGGCAGAAGAGCTGTGGGAGATCATCTTGGGAAGGTCAGTGCACAGTGCCATGTTCATCTAGGTCTCAAAAGGAAATGGCTGAGCCATGGGGTTCCAGCTGGGCCATGGAGTTGCTGTCCCATCTCCCACAATGAGTGCAGCATCAGGAGGGCTCAGCTACCAGCAGCGTTAGGAGCCTTTCCCTGTTAGCCAGGACATGTCTCCAGTTCTAAAAGAGAGAAAAACCACAGCGCTGTGAGGGGTTTCTTAACATGCGCAGGCAAATGCTCTTGGTGCTGGTCCAGTACTTGGTGTCCATCCCAGCACCCTGCTCCCTCCTCTGCCCTCACTTACCTGTCACTAAACTGTCCAAAAAGTCACCTGCAGATCCTCAATTCTGTGTAAAACTGAGCTCAAACATTTTATTTATTTATACTTAAAAGCAGCCTTTCAGCTGAAAATCCATGGAAAGCCACCAAACCCCCAGCTAAGCAAGGTCCCAGCCAACAGGCAGATGCCCATTCCCCGTGGATCTGTTCCTGATGTGGCTTCTGGCAGCCCCAGCCCTACCACCTAGCATTGCCCCCTATGAGAGAAGGATGCAAAACAAGGATACCCCCCATGTAGTCAGTGTCCCCACACGGGAATTAGGGACATGGCCCGTCAGGGGGCCAGCTGTCCCTCCTGCCAGCCCTTCACATCTAGCACACTCAGGACCCCAAACCGAACATACTTGCCATGACGGACAAACAGCCTTAAGTTGTGAAAGCAGCAGAAGACAAAGAGAGAAAAGACATTCAGGTTTAATCTGAATTAAACCTCCAGCCTTTCTCCAGCCCCCGAGCCCCACCACAGGGCCAGCAGCTCCTCCCTGCCCCTGGGATGCCCACAAGATACCACCTCCCTCTCAGCCAAACCGTGGGACACCAGCAACCATTTCCCAATGTACTGGGGTGATGGCACAAGGAATTGCTCCCTATGAGGGTGGTGAGACGCTGGCACAGGCTGCCCTAGGAATCTGTGGCTGCCCCACCCCTGAAAGTGTCCAAGCCCTCAGGTGGGATGGGGCTTGGAGCAACCTGGGATAGTGGAAGGGGGAAGGGGGTGGAACTGGATGGGCTTTAAGGTCTCTTCCAACCCAAACTATTTTGTCATTTTATGAACCCTGTCTCAGCTGGGTGGGCCCACAACACACCCCCCATCTCAGGGGTGCCCAGGGTGTCTGAGCTGGCTCAGAGCTGCCTGGGGGTTGGGTGTGCTCCTCTCACTGAGCTTTTGAAAAGGTCTGCTTTTATTCCAGATGTGGAAACATCTCTGGGACAGGGACCCACATTCCCTCAGCAGCTCTGATTCCCACTCTAAAGGCTTCTTCCCAGCTCTTATCACCTCCCTGGCATTTGCCTTGCAGCACCCACCCTCAGCACAAAGCTATGCTCTTTACTCTGCACGGTCTTAAAAACAAAGTGAAGGGAGAAAAATACCCTTTGCCTATGAGCTCCTCTCCAAGGAACCGGAGGCTGAGACACCATAGGCTGACAGGCTGGCACCACCAGCTCTCTGGGCCGGGGTGTGCATAGGGGGTTATGCCAGGCTACACACCCAGTCCCTCTGCAGGTCTCCTTGACTGACTGGGTGCCCATGTGCACCCCAGCATCAGGCACTGCGTCCTTGATAATGTGCCAGTGCCCAAAGGTACCATCCCATTCTGTCTGTGCAAGGATTTGGGTCCTGGTGCTCAAGACAAACACCAGGTTTAAGTGTGTGGGATGCCAGACCTGGAAGCAGCCAGAAGGCAGCACTGGGGGGATGGAGGAAGCAGAACAGGAAGGGAGATGCAAGAAGGGTATGGAGAGGGATCAGTGGGAAAGGCTCTGCCCTGCACCCCATGACTGTGTTCAGCTGCTGCCCTAGCATTGCCACCTGTCTACTTACTCCACATCACGCTTCCGAATGGTCCTGCCAGCAGCCAGGACCTCAGCCACCTTGGAGACGATTGGGTCGTAGTTCATGCTGGCCACAGCCACCACCTCATCACTCCTAGGACCAGGCAGAACAGAGCAGTTAGGGCAGCCTAGATGGTCACAGCTCCATCACCCAAAACCCACCACGACGGAGAGAAGAGGGAGGCAAAAAGGAACACCCACTCCAGAGCAGGCCCCAACCCAAGGTGTGAACACCACAGGGACTGTGCTGGAACAAGGATCAGGGGAGGACACAGAGTAGCAGGGCAGGCTGGCCCCACTGGTCCCACCGATGTTCATGTGCTGATGTAGTGCGTGAGCATCACTAGGGTGCTTGGGTGATGGAGATAGCTCTGGCACCCTGGCATCTGTGAGAAAACACCACCAAAGGTAGATCTGATGGTGGATAAAAATGTGGACACCACAAAGGATGCCCAGCTGTGATCCCTGCACTGCTGCCCTGTGCTGCAGGAGTGGAGAGGCAGGTGGTCAGGATTTCCCTGTGGAACACTCAATGGAATGCTCCACATCCCCCTTCTGATTCCCACCTCCAAATGGGCAGAGTGCCCTGCTCTGAGCTGCTCCACAGGCACTGGGACAGCTGGGGTGTCCGACCCCTGGGTCCCACAGCCCCAGCAAGGAAGTCCCCGTGTATATGGGGTGTTCAGGTTGGCTGAATGTTTCCCTAGAAGGATCCCAATGCAGCCTCAAAGGTTGAGTGGAAAACAAATGAAGTGGAAAGAAGAGGATGTAAAACTGCTGGAGGAGCTTTGGCTAAAGGTCACAGGCAAACAAGAAGGGCCTTTCTCATCTGAGGTTTGCCGAGGTCGATCCAAGCATAAACCTTCAAAGCCTCACTCATGAAGAGAGAACTGAATGAACAATGTGAGATCAGGGAAGACGTGTGGGTAAGATATTAAACTCTGGTGATATTGTTGAATAAACTGAAGAGTAGAAGCATCCATTAAACCAAGATCTCTCCTAAATCCACTGCCAAAGAGCTCTGGGATCAACAGAGGAAAGAGCAGCTGGGGTGGGGAGGGATGTGTGCCTAATTCCCAGGATGATGACAGCAAAAGACATGTTTCAGAGAACACTGCAGCCCTGTGCAGCCATGGGAGTTAAAGCCATCTCTAACATCTGTCCACAAAGCCATGGGGCAGCTCCATCACAGACTGTTCCAAAAAACTCCCATTCCTAAATAAGTTCATGGCAAATAAAGCAGAGTTTCCTGAGCAGAGCCCAGCTGGGAAACACAAAGTGGTTGGAGAGACCTAACCATCAAAACCATGGAGAGATGTGCTGTTCCAAGCAATGAATAACCAAGGTGTGCAAGGGAACCAGAAGATGTACTCCCACCAGCTGCCCACCAGCTCAGCCTCAAACACAGACAATGCCCAAAGGGGCCAGCCTGGAAGGTGGATGCAGCCCAAACATTTCTGTCACCAGGACATGGGGTAGCTGCTCCTTTTGCAAAATAACTCATGGAGTGCTGGTGAGCTGGAACATCCTCCATCAGCAGTGCCTTTTGAACACTTTGTCAGACAGATGGGGAATCCAGGAGGAATCCCTCTTTTCAAAAGGTCTTTGAAGGCAACAAGAATTCCCATCCTGAACCTGGGATTTGGAATAATCAGAAGTCTTTGTGAAGACCCAGGGAAGAGGGAAGCACAGTGGATGTGTCTACATGGTCTTCCCTTCCTTTCCAGGGTTCAGCTTAACAGGTGGGAAACCATGAAGAAGCCACAGCAATTCCCTGGTCTCCCAGGTCTTACGGGCAGGCTGACATCAGTCTGTTGTAAAGGCAGTGTTCCACGGGGCCACCTGCAGAATGCTGTCCCCTACACCTCCCAGCACCAGGCCTTTTACTGACCTCCACACAGCTTTAACAAAACAGTTTTCCTCTTCAAACTCTGGGACAAAAAGTCAATTGTGAAAGCCAATGTTAAGGACAGGCTGTAGAAGTGGGAACCACCAGTGTTCCTGCAACAACTAAGGAGGACCAGGAGGGTTTCTTCCAGGGACCAGGAGAAGAGTCCAAACCACAGGGTGGGCACAGCAGAAAGAAGCAGGAGGAAGTGGTCAGGTTGGGACTGTCCTCATTCCAAAAGCATTAGCACCAACTAGAAGAACCACCATCAAAAGAGAAGGAGAAAGAAGTGCTCCAGTGGCCTCTCACAGACAGGGAGCCAAGCAGCGGGGGACACACTGGCTGACTGACCCTTGCCAGCCAGTGCTTCCCAGTACCTCCAGCTTTCAGCATGGAATGCCATCCTGGTACCCATACACCATTTCCAGGAGCCCCTCCTGGGTGGCAGAACAGCACAGTGCTCAGCAGGGACCCCCGGTGCTGCGGTGCCTTGGCGGTCCCTGTCCCTTGCAGCCACCACAGCACAGAGTGTGGGGCCCTGGCATGGAGCATGGATGATGCACCTTGTTCAGGGTGTTTCCTGTGAACAGCCTCCTCAAATGTTTAATTAAAGCAACCTGACATTTCCTTTCTAATTAGGGTTGGGATAAAGAGATTAAATGCTCTCATATGGAAAGGCTGCATGAGAGGAACATCCTCATAGCAGCTCTCCCCAGCACAGGTGGTACCTTGGCACAAACCCACCCCTATAGGCAATTTTGACCAAGGTTCCAGCACAGAGCTGTACCCAGTGTGCAAAGGTCCCTAGGTGACAGTTGGAGCCCCATCCCTGCAGCAGATGTTTACCCAAGGCATGCAGGTACCAGGGAGAGGAGAGTGGGCACTGGGGATTCCCAGGATGATGCAGTGAGCCCTAAGCCCAGTGCACACATCCAACTGCCAGGCTCCATTCTGGAGTGACATGGGCAAAAGTGGGCCACCCTTAGGGAGGAATAAGGCATGGAGAATTGCCAGTAGAAGCCATCCTCTGCTCACAGAGATTATTAGGACAAAGGGCTTACATCTGGCAGAGACACCAGGTGGTCCAAAGACCAGTTTAACTTGTACAATCAGCACATCATTTTCCAGGACCTCGTATAAGTGTCCCACAGGCTCAGTGCCCAGAGGTGAACAAAACCAACTGACAGAAGCTCTGGCAGGTTCTATTTTCCAGCCTAGCAGAGTGATCTCAGATGAAATGCATATGTAGGAACATGGACAAGAGAAACACTTACTTGGTATAAAATGCCACAAACTTCAGTTCATCTAAATCTCCCTGAATGACAACATCATCAAATCCTTCCCCATGGCCTGGAAAGCAAGGAAAAAGTGGATTCAGAAGCAATTCCTCCAGATCCAGCTCTAAGACAGGGTGTTTGATTCCAGCACTACATAAAGAATGTCCTGCAGTGACCAAGAGACCAGCACAAGGAGATGCAGGTACCAAAAATCACAGAATCACAAGAGTGTTTGGGGTTGGAAGAGGCCTTGAAAAACATCTTGCTCCCACCCTCTACCATGGACAGGGACACCTTCCATATCCCAGGTTGCTACAAACTCTATCCAACCTGGTCTTAAACACTTCCAGGGATAGGGCAGCTACAGCTTCTCTGGGCAACCTCTGCCAGGGCCTCATCACCCTCACAGGGAAGAATTTCTTCCCAATATCTAATTTAAGTCAGCCCTCCATCCTGTTTAGAGAAGTGCACTTCATGGCAGATGGGTTTCAGAGGATACACTGAACCCCCTCAGAAGACAGGCAGGGAAGTAGCCCTGTGGCAGAATACAGTGGGGAGGGTTCACAGGGAAGGAGGTGACCCTGGCCTCTTTATTCCAAGACACCTCCACCAGCACAAACTCGCAGCCCCAGGGAGCCCCTTACCCGCGTATCGGATGCTCTTCCCGAACATGGCCGTCCACAGGTAGGGGACAGTGCTGATCTCCGTGCCGTGGGCCAGCATGTTCAGTGCGGCAATGCGGCCTGCAAGACACACAGCGGTGGGGACTCCCACTCTGGGGCAAGCTCCGTGCTCTGCCCTCGGGTCACAGCAACATCAGCAGTCACGGAGTACAGGGAAACCAAGAACTGCTGCTCGGAAAACCCACACAGCAACAAAGACAAAGCAGGAAGCACACAAGGATGGGCTCAGACTCCTTCCCATGGTGCAGCTTCGACTTGTCACCTCCACTGCCATAGGCCATATACCCATGAGACTCTCCCCCAGCCTATGCAACAGTGACAGGGTTAAGAGTGTGCTGAGCTCCTACCCAAATGGGGATGGGGTGGGCATGGAGACTTTTAGGGTACAGTCCCTGCTGCAGAAGCATGTCTGGACATGGGGGTGTGTCCAAAGGCTGCATTTGGAGCTGTGGTTCCAAAACGTCTCACCCAGGGCACAGGAAACCTCTCTATAGGACTGTGGCCATAAGGGCAGCCCATCACACCGGGGGTCCAGGCTGACAAGAGGCAAAAAGGACTGGAAGTCTGCTGAACACTCCCGGGCTAGCCTGACATTGTGGGAAGCCCAACCAGGAAGCTGAGCCCAGGCTGGCATTAGGGTGTGAGCTCCTAAGTGTGCTGAGGCAAAGAGAAGAGCAGGCTCCCACAGCAGTGCCAGGGACCAAAGGGAATATGGGAAAGCCTGTCCTTGGGCTCCTCTGTGCTGGTGATGAGGCATCGTTAGGCAAAGCTTGGCAAAAATGCTGACAGATGAAGGAACAACAGGCAGCATAAGATACACATGCTTCAAAATGTTCAATACAATCACTCAGTCTCTCTGTTGACAGTTGTCTCATTCTCACCCTGGAGGGCTTGGAAATTTCCTGAGAATCTGGAAAAGGCTCTTTTCTGCAAAGTACCTACCATGCATGTGGGCCATCTGCCAGTGGGGGACATTCACCTTCTTGTTGTTCCTCAGTGTCAGTGGAAATGTGACGGCATCTCCAGCAGCAAAGACTCCTGGGATGTTGGTCTGCATCATCTGCAGGGGGGAACAGAGGTGGGCATTAGTGGGGTTTGCAGCATACATGAACAGAAACTCCAGAGCTGGAGTGGTCCAGAGTTGCTATGGTCCCCCATAATACAGAGAAAACCTCTGCTTGGCTGTGGGACCCCCAGGGGAGATTTCATTCAGCCTTCTTCATTTTCAAACAAGAACACACAGCCAGGGACCTACAGTGTCCCTCAGCCAGTGGGTTATCCAGTAAAACGACAGATGGACTGGTGTCCTGGAGCCCCTCTCAGAATTCTGGGGTTTGTTGGTGTTTGCACATAGAGCCCAGCTTATTGCAGGGAGGAGCATAAGCACCAAGTGCATGGCACTGAGCCCCAGCCTCCCAAGATGCTCCTTTGCCCATGGCACCAACATGCCCCAGCTCAAACACTGCTCCCATTGCAGTCACTGGTGGTGGGGAGAAAGGATGAGATCCTTTAGGATCCTTGAAATGATGGACCTCTCTCCATTTTTTCCCCTCTAAATATCCACACCACTCCAGGACAGCTCAGAGCCAGAGCATCCAGGTCTGGGGTTTGCACATGCCCACTTGCAGAGGAGAGTCCCAGGCTGTCCTGGTGATGCTCCCAGAATCTTAGCATCTCACACAATATCCTGAGATGAAAGGGACTCACAAGGATCATTGAGTTCAATTCCTGGCCCTGCACAGGCCAACTCAAGGAATTCCAAAATTCTAATTCTGCCAATCTTGGCAGATAAAAGGCCACAAAAGCTTCTGTGGCAGTAGTTTGGAGCCCCAGGGAAGCTCATCCATCAGAAGAGCTGACCCAGCTCCTGCTGCTCTCCCTCCCACAGGGGCTGCCCCTGGGCTCACCTTGTTGACCACGACGAAGCCCTTGGAGTCGATGTTGATGCCACTCTGCTTGAGGAAGCCCGTCGCTGGGACTGCACCTGGGGGGGAAGCCAAAGGCTGTCCAGGGTTCCATAGCCCTAGGGGCTGATCCTGAGGCCTTTCCTCCTGCCAGGACAGAGGGGCTGCCCACAGGGACAGGTAGCAGCTGCTCTGGGAGTGTGGAGCATGGCCAGGTACCCTAACAGAGCTCCCACTGCATCAGCCTCTGGCCCCTCAGGATTCCTGTCTTGCCCAAGCCATCAGTGTAACCTGTCCACCACCCTTTTCTGGTGCTTGGAGATAATTTTCAATTTAATTCTCTTTTATAGATATTTTGAAAAAAGTTATATTTATAAAGGGAACCTTCTACTTTCCAGCCAGGGCTCCTCAGCCTCCCTCAGTCTGTGCCTTTCCTTCACCTTCCTTCTCCTTTTTTCACCTTTTTTTTACCTCCAGCCTTCTCACAAATCAGAGTAGTCAATAAAAACAACAAAACCAGAATTAAATTAATTCTGTAATTCTTCCAGTCCACAGCATTTTGAAGGGAGAAAGAAAGGGAATTTCTCCACCTTCCAAGTGTAAAGGAGACAAATATCATATTGTATGGGATATTTTCTTTTATTTTAGAGTACAGGATACATTTTTGATTGCTGTCAGCAGCAATTAAAAAGAACAAAAAAAGAAAAAAATCAGTTCAGAGAAGCTTTAATAAAAAACAGTTTGAGAGGATGAAACTGCTTTAAATGTGTTTTTTTCTGGAAAAAACAAATCAATTACTTCCAAAATATGGGGAGAGAGGCTCTAGAAACACCTTTTTTACATACACAGATTCATGTGTGGCAGTCCAGCAGGGCTGGCAGACCACTGCCAGTACCCCTGGCCACCCAGCCCCAGGGACCTCCTGCTGCTATGTCCCCTCCAGCTTCTCTGCAAGCAGAGCCCCCTCCCTCCCTGGCTCTGCAGCCACACAACCCTTACCAACACCCACGACACAGACGTCAGCACGCAGGACCTTCCCACTCTTCAGCACAACCTCCTTCAGCTGCAGGAGACACAGAGGGCAGGGGGCACATCTGAGTTATTTTAGGGACAAAACCCCTCTGTAGCAGCAGGAAGCCAAGCTGGCAGCTCACCTGGTTTGTGAAATGCAAATTGACCATAATTCCTTAGAAAAGCAGCAGGAGGTGAGTGAGAGCAATGAAGCCACCCCACACACCACACTGGCACACATTTGCTCCTGGAGGCCAAACCCAGGAACATAAATTTCAGGGGATAGGAAAGAGGGGAGAGCAGAACTCCATGAGGGAAGGGAATGGCAGCTCTGGGGGATGCCACAGCAGTTCCCACTCGGAGCCCCTGCCCACCCCTTACCTTCCCCTCCTGCTCCCGCAGCTCCGACACCTCTGTCTGCATGTAGAACTTCACCCTGTTGTTCTCAAACATCTGGAGGCAGGACAAGGGACAGTACAGAGGACATCAGGACCCTGAACCACCCTGGTCCTGATGTCCTGCTGCCCCCAGCGCTGCCTTGCCCACCCTGCAGGCTTGCCCCAACCTGCACTGCTAAGGGGGTCAGCATCCCCACATCCCCAACACGGCTCTGGGAGGTGCTCCATAGCACATGGACCATGACAGGGAAGACACAGCCCATTCTCACTGACTGCTACCATCACAGCTTTGTCAATAATTGTGAAGTAAATTAATTAGTGCAATAAGTGAAAAAAGCAAAATCTGCTGTTACCACCCCCCCGGACAGGAAAGCAAGGTCACCTTCATGACAGCACGGCCAACCCTCTCTCCAAAGAACTTCTTGAAGGGGACATGCTCCAGCTCCACCAGGGACACCGAGTGGGCCCTCTCTGCAAGGTAGGCAGCCACCTCCATCCCTGGGGAAGAGAAGCAGATCCAAGCAGCCACATTAACCCACTCAGCACTGCCCTGTGTCCCTGGCTGCAGACAAAGAGCAGCCTCCACTCCAACTGGGGAGGCTGGAGCTGCTCTCCTAGGAGAACAGGGGAGCCACCAGGGATCACACTGATTCAGGTGTTCTTTGATGTAGGTTTTAAAGACCAAAAGGAGGAACTGGCCATGAAATCCCAAAGTGCCCTGGGAAAAACACGGAACATGCTGGGACCACCTCAGCTGTGGTCTGAAAACAGCTCTTGGGAGCAGCTGTTTTCTCCCATAGAATGGTAGAATTTTGGTGCTGGGAATTGCATGGGAACCTCCACCAAGACATTTTCTGTCTGTGGGGTTTTTTTGGAAGGGAATGTTTTTGATGACCTGAAGTTTGCAATTTGCCCCCAATACCACATGCTTTTCTGTAGATTATACTGATTTGACCATTAAAACAGGTTTATCTTTTATAAAAGAAGAAAAACAAATATAATGAACATTTTATAATAAATTCCACGACTAATAACCATTTATGTTTAAGGCTTGCAGGATCCACTCTTATTTTGATAGATCCCACAATAATTTTGTTTGAAGCATATTAAGCAAGAAGAAGAGTCATCAAAGAAGCAACAAGATATTTCCTGTGCATTTTAAAAATTCACAGGCTAAATCTAAAGGAGAATAAGCCCGTAGGCTCCCATCCACCAACAAGACTCCTGACTGAAGCCAGCTATAAGCACACCAGATCTGGACCCGTGTAAGCACCAGTACTGGCCTTGCTATGTGCTTTTCAAACTGGGACAGCAATATCAGTGCCCATGCCAGCCCAGCCTCTTTGAAAAATCAATTTCTTTGGCATGGAAATGTCCTTACACACACCTGGGGCTGGAGGTTGGACTACCCCAGGTCCAATTTCGTGGGAGTTTTACCTCTAACTGGGCAGTGACAAACTGGGCAAGGGACTTCACCTATTTTCAGGCAGAGGTGGAGAGCTGGGACAGGGACACAGGTCAGGCAAGCACTCACCCAGGAAGGACGCTCCCACAATCACCACATTCTTGCTTGTGGCCAGTTTCACCACACGATTGGCATCTTCAGGCGTCCGGATGTTGAAAACATTTTCCATCTCCTTGCCTTTGCAGCTGAGAGTTTTGGGCCTGAAAAACACTGAGGGTGATACAGCTGCTTTTCTCAATTCCTTGTGGCTTCAGTCTCCAGTCAGGACTGCAGACACACCTTCCAGAGCTCCAAGAACATTCCCAACCTTCCTTTCTTCACCTTTCTCTGGGCTAGAGACGTAACATAGGAAAACCTAGATACTGATGACCACTGGTGGAGCAGCCACCCCAGACCCCATTGTAGACAGATGTATCCAGAGGTCCAGGGGAGCTCCTTCCTGAGGCAGTGCAGCCAGCTCAGGACAGGCATTGCTTTACAAGCCTATGCTCAATTGCTGGTGTGTCATAAAACTTTCAGAAGCTTAATGGGACACAGAAAACTCACTCTGTCCTCCAGCAGTGCTTTGGAGACAGATACTGAAAGTTTGAAAAGGCCCTGCAGATGCAGGCTACATTCTCCATTCCCATGAGCACACTGCTGATGCTGTAGCAGCTTAACTGTGTCCTCCCCAGGTACTTACTGGAGCCCATATATTTTTTAATATCTGGCCCCTGCATACCTGACTCACATCTGGAAATAGGACAGAAGATCCTAAATAATTTAGGTACCCTAAAAAACATTTACCCAATGTACCTGGAGCTTGTGCATGAGGATTTTGAAATTATTGCCAAAGGCTTAATCCTCTTTGGAACCTAATTGTGAGGGTGGTGCACATGGCACTATGGCTGTGGTGCTGTACACCCTAGTACCAGTTATTCACACCTTGTGGCACTGGCTGTGACTGGTGGCACTTTGGTTTCCAGTGTGAGTCCCTGCTTTAGCTGTTCTGCAGAATCCCTTCCCCAGATGATAAATTATGCAGGGGCTGCACTTCTCCTACTTCATTTTATGGCTAGACATAAGGAACACAAAGAAGAAGAGCCAGGATGCCTCATTTTCAGCTTAAACTGACAATTTTGACAAACCTCCAATTGAAAACAAACTGATCCACTACTTCCCGGGCACAAGTGACAACAGCAATCTGGGGTGATGCTTGACATCCCAGCACATCAATATCACCTTTCCCTATGGCTGGACCAGGTTCCTATCCTGGGGCCAAGGCTCCCAAAGGGTCTGTTAGAATGGGGCAACAGCAACACCTGATTAAGGCTGCAACATCAAAGTGTTACACCTCAATTGCTGAGAAAGATCTTAAAGGTTGGCAGAAAATGAAAGATGGAAATTCAGAGGGATGGATTATCTAGTTGTCAGGGTTGAGTGTTATCAAGGAGTGAAAAGAAGAGCAATGTAGCAAAAATGTCCTCTAAAAAAATTAGGACACTTCTGCTTTGGAGCTTTTGTTAAAAGAAAATACATTTGAGGTCCTGGTACCACCCCTACAAGTGTCCAAGGCCAGGTTAGATGGGGCTTGGAGCAACTTGGTCTAGTGGAAAGTATTCCCTGTCCACAGCAGGGGTGGGTCTGGATGAATTTTAAGATCCCTTCCAAGACAAACCATCCTGTGATTCTGGGATTCTATAATATATGATGTAAATATATATGAAATAGATAGATGATGACATATAGATGTAGGTGTAGATGTAGATACCTAGAGACATTTCCAGTATCTTTTGTGTTCCTTGACTTTTCCACACTCAAACAAATTCAGTGTTCAAATTCACCTGCCACATTTCATCCCTCATCCTCAGGCACAAGCTCCTCACATTCTCAGATAAAAGTTTCTCTTGATCTTTAAGATGTTTGTCTGTAGCTTACGTGTTTCCTGTTGCTATCAGCAGCTTGTTGTATTCCATCTTAAACCCATCCTTGAACACAGCTATCTTGCTCTTGACATCCACAGCTGCCACCTAAAATCATTCCTAAATAATGTTAAGGGAAGAAATCCCAGATTTTCACCGAGGTCCCAGCCCAGTCAACTTGTCTGTCAGGTTTTAGTCCTCCATGTTAGTTTTAGTTAGTTAGTTGCTTTTAGTTAGTCTGTTAGTTTTAGACCCTCCTGTCCACAGCTTGGCCAACCCACACCTTAAATATTCCTAGTTACCTTTTCACAAATTGTCGAAGGTCTCCCAATATAAACAAAATAATGGGGAGAAATATTTAAGCCATTACTGTCTGCACTGTTTGAGGGCTGATTATCCTTATCAGACGGTGCCTGGTTCCCCAGAGCTACATGAGGAATGGCAGGTAACAAATTATGGTCACCACAGATGGCCGTGGTCATGCCCAGGAGAGAACTGCATTAGTTGTGTTTTGAACAACCACAGGCAACCTGCACTCTGGGGCAAAAACAGGGGTCTGGGGGAGGCCCAACATTAACATAAGTGGCATCCAGTGAGCCAAGAACAGAGACAGTGGCCACATTTCCTAAAAACAGCCTTTGCATACCAGCACTTTCCTTCAGGCACACACAAGACTCTCCTTACCTGCATTTCAGTCAGGACTTCGATGTCATAGGTGCAGAAGAACTCCTTGGGGCGCAGGGCAATCTGCTCAGGGTGGGAATCCATTGACTGCAAAAAAAGTCATTTTTCTGTCAGCTGCTGTGGGTTGAACAGGTGAGTGGAGAAACAGCTGTAGCAGAACAGGTCAGCATTTGTTGCATGGGTTAAGGGACTGACTCTACAGGGCTGGAATGAAAGCCTGTTGAAGTAGGAGTCGTCACAAGAGGCTGGTCTGGGCTCTGGTGCCTTCTCTGTCAATTTGGCATGAGGCTAGTGCTGAGTGGCTGAGGCAGGACCACAGGAAGTGCTTCAGAGTGTCAGTAAAGCAGACATAACTGAAGCCCCTCTCAGCACACACAGGCTCACAGGAGCAAGAGAAAAGCCTCATTTTACAACACAGGTGGTGAGGCCCTGGCACAGGTTGCCCAGGGAAACTGTGGCTGCCCCATCCCTGAAAGGGCTGGACTGCAGCAAAACCTGGTCTAGTAAAAGGAGTCCCTGCCCACAGCAGGGGGGTAGCACAGGATGACCTTTAGAAGTCACTTCCAACTCAAACCATTCTGATTATTTGTGAAACAGCCAGTTACCAGAGCAAATGGAAGCCAGAAGAGTGGTAAGAACAAGCAGCATTAACACACAAGGATACATTTCAAAAGCACCCAAGTTATGCTGGACAAGTTTCATCGAATGCTGAAGCAAAGGGGTGGGGCCCATATCTGCACATCTTCAGCTGCAAGGTAAAGGTGGTAATCTAATCCACAGCAGACACTGGAAGTTTTGCCAAGTGTAGAAGTTTATATGGACAGTGTCCACACAAAGATGAGTGGGTTACTTGGGCTCAAAAAGATTTCTGCTCTGCAGAAACAGTTTCTTCCTAATGAGCCTGACAGAAACCTTTCATATGCACCCACTGAAAAGGCAAAGCCTGATAGAAAAGTACATACAGTAAAGTAAATAAAGAGCATCTGTAAGTGGTAAAGGATTCCCACCCTGAGCTTTTCCCAGCCTTCCCTGGTCACTGGGGTGTGTACATCTTTACACACAGGCTTGAGCCTGAGTTCATCTGTCCTCCTGACTCTGTGGGCACAAGCTCAGACTCAGGCTGAGGACAAGCTAAACACCTGTTGGGTGTGCAGGCTGCTCCCTGTTCGTGCATCCCTCCCCGCCTGCAGCGCAGCAGGAACAGGCACAGATGCCATGGTCAAGCACTGCTATAGATCAGCACAGTGCTCAGCAGCAACATCTACTCATGTCACACAGGGACGATGTTTGGGCTTGACCCAGGACCCACAGAAGATGCAGGAATCAAGGGCTTTCCCATTCACCCATGGGGATGGATATGCAGGATACTCCTCCCTGGAGGTGGCCTGGTCAAGGGCTGGAATGAGCCCTAAAAGACACTCCCTTACTCTAACTTCAGACAGTGCTCTGCTCCAGAGAGATGGATGTCACAGGATTTCAGGCAGGGGCAGGGTCATACAGGTTTTACTGCAAGTTCTTCGAATACTCCACATTTATAGAGAGAAACACCTGACCCCTCCATGACAGTGTGCAGGGAGGGCAAAGCAGAACAGTGCACAAACCACCACAGCTTCTGCTGCTTGGTGCTCTGGGGACAGTAACAGAGATGTGGCAACACACGGGAGAACATCATGGCCCAAAGAGTCCAGCAGAACCTGGGACAGACTGATAACAGGCATTCAGCAGGGCAGAGGAAGGGCAGTGCTGCAGTTTCAGGGAGCAAGAGCTCTGCTGCTTACAGAGTTAGCACTCCTTCTCCAGTGGCTTGTACGGGTTTAGTCCCACTCACAACAGGATTAAGAAAAATCAAGAAAAATTCTATTTTTTCCCACCCTCTTCTCAAAAATTCTGCCTTCTCTTTCATGGGCTTTGTGCACATTCCAAAAGCAACTAAAGTCAGAGGTGCTTAGTGGAGGATTTAACAAACCATGTACAATATCTCTGGCATGTGAAATGTTCTTACTATTTAACAGAGAGAAGAAGAGCCAGTCTAAGATTCATACATGGTGGTAAGTGTTTGGAAGAGCTGTCTAGCTGGGACAGGGATTCTCAGATTCTCCAAGCTCACCAGCACAATCCCTGTGATGCCTGGATGCAGGTACCAGACAGCTGCTCCTCACCTCAGGCAAGACTTGCAGAAGAACAGAAATGGCCTGAATGCTCCCAGTCATGTGCATGTTTTCCTGTCTTTGAAAATCCCTTTTTTGGGTGCTGGAAGCAAAATTAGATATTGTGATTGTAGAGTGCCAGTCTCCATGGATGCTTATCCTGGGAGGGACTGGGAGGGACATTCCTGACATGAGGATGAACACATAGTTCACCTTATGTTATCTCCAAGCTCCAAGGTCAAATGCTGCTGTCCAACTTGAGCTGCTGTCTGACATCAAGGAAGGCTCAGGAATCAGCAGCAAAAAATCTGATTAAAGATCATCTTGTGTCTATAAACTGGAATGCAAAATGGGATGTGTGCCAGAAAAAGTGACCTTTGCACTTCCTTTAAGTTATCAAGTTATGATGACAGCTGAGAATCATCATAATTATGGCACAGAGCATCCCTGGGCAGCAAGAAACAGGCATTAGTAAAAACCCTGGTAGACACCACCATTTTTTTACATGCTCCATTTCATTGCCTTAAAGATTTTGATCCAGAAACACATTAAGAAGATCCATCCAGGTATAAGCTGGCTAAGACAGCTACCATCAGCCCTGTGAAGTATCATTATATGAATCATGGAATGGTTTGGGTCGGAAGGGACTAAAGACTCTTCTCATTCCAATTTGCAGGGATAGCTTCCACTATCCCAGGCTGCTCCAAGCCTTGTCCAATCTGGACACTTCTAGGGATCCAGAGGCAGCCACAGCGTCTCTGGGCAGCCTGTGCCAGGGCCTCAACACTCACACAAAGAAGAATGCCCTTGTTTTTCTGCTGGACTACTCTTAATTCAAAGTCTGAACAACTCCTTTTTTGTGTTTCATATGTCAGTCACAAAGAGGGAATAAAATTCAAGAGAAACAGAGACAAGATGACTAAGGAAACAGAACCTTGCTGCTGCAATGAAAAACAGTGGGAAAGGTCCTAGAGTGAATTTTAAAACTGGGGAGGAATGTGGCATACCCGGAGTGATACAAACCTTACTGAGCTTTGGTCTGTCATAGGGCAAGTGTCTGTCCATGGTGCACATCACGATCCGGTCAGAGAAACCCTCCTGGCGCAAAGTCTCTGCACAGACCAGCCCAGCTGCCCCTAAGGGAAAAGGAGATCAGTGACAGCCAGGTGTATGTGCCCGTGGGAGGTCCCTACCCTTTACTGCTAAACCTGCTGGGGTTGACTCCAAAACCACCATCTCCACCAATCCTGACCTTACTTCACAGCCTTTCCTAATTCAAACAGCTCACATGGGAAGCCAGCTGGAGCAGATGCAGGAGGCAGGAGAAGGGACACTCTGTATATGGACTGTGACATTAATCCTCTTGTCTGTAACTGTAACAAATTCACAAAGAGCACACCTGAGGAGTGCTGCTAATGCCTACACACCTCTCACAGACTTCAGGGCACAAGCAGCTGCTCAGATTTCTCCAGTCAGGGAAGGGTCTGCACACCCAGTTCCTGGTGAATTTATGGCCAAGCATGGAGGGCAAGGAGTCCTCCCTTCTCCATGGCCAAGGTGTTGGTTGTGTGACTCACTGCAGAGCATTTTCCATGCTATTTCTTACTTGTTTCAATCACAGGAAAAAAAAGTTAAATCGAACAAAAAGCTGCCTTGGGACATGCTGTCCCGCTGCAGCCAGGCAGGCTGGCTGGCATGTCCCTTTAGCCCCAGCTGCACTGGTGAGACTGGAGAGCTCAGGTGAGAAGTCTGGACTCTCTTCTCAGCCAAGGAAGCCTCACTCCAAGAGAAGTGTTTTTAGGGCCACAGTAACACCACTGAGAGAAGATGGACCTGGACCATATCATGGTTTGGTCCATCAACAAGACGCTCACAGTGATGGAGCTGGGGGACAATGGAAGAAGAGACAAGCAGATGGACATCCTGTGCATGCTGCCAGGAGCGTCCTGAGCCAGAGCTGACACTGTGCTGATGTCAGGATGATCCTCACATTAGCAAGGGGCTGCAGTCAATTGCATTCAGCTCTGCTGGGCATGGCTGGATCTCGGTCCCTGCCATAGGGCTGGATGGGCAGTCTTTCTCCAACACTTCTTCCACACAAATCCAACTTTGAAATCTCCTTTTGTGTCCAACAGAATGGACTCTGGTCTTTAACAGACCTGCAAATTTATGTGGTAAAACCTGAGAAAGTTTCTTCAGCAGTGGCTAATGTTGTCTGTGGAGTGACCTCACTGAGGATTGTGATGACTGTCCAGATCTGCCACACACCAGGACATTCCAGCTGACCTCAGGAAGCAGCAAGTCCCACTCTGGCATTCAGTCAACAAGGACACAAGGAAGGAAAAAATGTCACCCAGCAGCATGGGAAAAGCCAGTCAAGCTGGTTTTCCCCTCTGCTCAGACTGTGAGATGCACCTTAGATGACCCAAATTTCCACAACTTTGATCTGGTGACCTTGAGACACAAGTAAGAACAACCCATGTGCCAAGGGCAGATGTTTCCTCCCAGTCCCAGGCACAGAAGCTCCTGTTCTCTTCCCACCCTCCATCTCACAACATGGCCCAGCCTTGGCATCTAACCCATTCCAGAAACTTGGTAGATGGGCTTCACCCCATCAAGCTTTCTACAAAAATGGCAATACACAAATGAAGCTGGGATAAGAGAAAAGAAAAAGAAAAAGAAAAAGAAAAAGAAAAAGAAAAAGAAAAAGAAAAAGAAAAAGAAAAAGAAAAAGAAAAAGAAAAAGAAAAAGAAAAAGAAAAAGAAAAAGAAAAAGAAAAAGAAAAAGAAAAAGAAAAAAGAGCTTGGCAGCTTTGCTATTTTTGGCAGGGATCTGATATCTGCTGGGAAGGTGGAAGAACTTCTCTTCAGAGAAGCATCTTGTGGTAAGAACTTTGGAGCTGCTATGGGATGAGACGGTGATGTGCAAGGTCCGAGAGAAAAAGGTGCATTAACATCACAGGGCCTGAAAAGACTCTTTACACTCATCATCTGTGGAAATCAAGGGTTGCTGATATAACTGGGAAGGGAATATCCAGAAGAGGATTCAGGGTTCACTCCAAAGCATGGCAACAGGGAAGTACAAAGCTCCACAGACTGGACCACAGGGCACCTTTGGATCATTAGCAAATAAGACAAAAAGGTTCAGGAAGACCCTCTGGTCTGACCCTTTGTACAGGGAGGAAGGCAGGAGGGGTGCAGGGCACACAGACACCCCCTCCATGTATCCCTGCCTGGGAGGGGACACATATAATGGTCCCAGCATGTGCCACCCTTACCTGCACCGATGATCAACACGTTGGTACTGCTCAGGTTGTAGTTGCTCAAGGAGATGCACTTTGCCATCATTTTTGTCCTCCTCTGTGTCTGAAGAGCCTGTGTTACCACCAAAAAGAAGAAGAAAAGCAATTATCTTTACTCAACATTACCACAGGCAGCCAGGCAGGGATGGGGACAACTGCAGCAGTGTCATAAACCAGCTTGGATAGGAACGGAACAACCACACCCTTGTACTTACTGAACAAGGACTCCAAATGGACCCCTGCTCATCCAAATACCACTCCAATGTCCAGTGCATTACCCCTTACATGGTACAAAAGAAAAATAAAACCATCATCTTCTGCAAAGCCATCCAGCTACGCAGAGCTGGGCTGGTGGTGGGGCAACAGAAAAAGCAGGTGTGTCCTTGTGCAATTCTGCACCAAAGATGAGAAAAGAATGAAGAAGCTCTGTCAGGAATTTTATCCTGAACCTGAGCAGAGCTTGTACATCTGATACCCAAAGCTGATGGACTTGTCCAATCCACCAGAGCACAGCAATGGACCTGTGCCAGCTTAGCCCTGCTGCACAGACTCCCTGCTCCCAGGCATTAGAAGCCAAAATCTGTTCCTGGTAGAGCAAATAGATTCAGTTTCCCCTCATCACATCCCCAAATCAGCTGAACTGCTGCCATTCAGGTGACATCTCTGGATCTAACCTAAGTACTGTAAGGGCCCATTGGGGCTCTGAGCCACTGGATTTGCACGAGTACATACAACCATGCATCAAAAAAGGCTTTTCATGGAAAGAAAAATGTCAGTGGCCTGAATGGGCTTATTTTGGCATCTCACTGGGGCATGAGAGGCCTTTTTATCCCTGCATCAGGTTCCTCTCTAGCAGGAGCTGTGGTGTGGGCTCAAAAGGGAGCACAGGTGGCCTCTGTCATCACCATACTATATTCAGACAAGGCCAAAAGGCTGGTGGAAGAGGCCCCTTTCCATAGGCTAGCTAAATTAAAAGTTCTCTGAGCTTAAGGAAACACAGGACAAGTGCAGGACAAACACCTGTCAGACCTGAAAGCATGGACAGCCCAGGCCAGCTGCAGGGAGGCCAGGTGGGAGGAGGACCCAACACCTCTGCCCTGCTCCACTTGTACCTCCATATAGACTGGATGCTCGCACATCCCTCTGCCCAGGCCAGAGGATCAAAGATAACCATTTCCCCCCACCCCCATGCACACACAGCAAAAAATGAAAGCATTGGCCTTGATTTTTGGATGTCATTGGCCCCTCACCTGCTTGCTTGCTCGGATGTATACCTTCTCCTTCTCAATCTTCACCTGAGGGTGACAGAACAGTGCTGGTTTGCAGGACAGCAAGAGCTCCCTCTGGGCAACAGCTAAGGAATGAGGGGTGGTAGCACCAGGTCACCTGTAGGAGCAGCTCAGACCATGGCAGGGCTCATCCCAGCTCAAGGTCACCAGCACAGTGTTTGCAGTGGGATCTCCTGTCACGTATCAACCATGCACCGACACTCAGCGTACAACCTGATTTCTACCCCAGGCTTAAGTATTGTTTCTCATTCCCACCCCAGTCCTGCTCCAGAAACCTCCCAGACTAGGCACTCCCAGGTTCCCAGGAGGTGTCTGATGCCTGTGGATGGGTGCAAGAGAGCTGCAGGGAGGAAGGAGCTGGGTGAGGAGCTGCTCTTCACTGGCAACACCAGCACATCCTTGGAAAATATTTGCTCCATGCCATATAGAAGGTTGCTTATCCCAATAAATAGAGTCATTTTGTGGGTGGCACCAAGCTGAGTGGTGTGCTTGATGCTCTAGAGGGAAGGGATATATGCAGAGGAATGTGGCCAGGCTGGAGAAATGGCCCAATAGGAATCTCTTAAGTTTCAACAAGTGCAAATGCAAGATGCTGGGTGTGAGCAATTTGCCTTATCAGTCCAGGTTGGGGAATGAAGGAATTGAGAACAGCCCTGAGGAGGACCTGGATTGTTCAGCCAGGAGAAGACAAGGCTCCAGGAAGACCTCAGACCCACTTCCAGTGCCTGAAGATGCTCCAAGAGAGCCAGAGAGGGACTTTGGACAAAGGCCTGCAATGACAGGACAAGGGGGAATGGCTTCCCACTGCCAGAGGGCAGGGTTAGATGGCATATTGGGAAGAAATTATTTCTGTGAGGGTGGTGTAGCCCTGGCACAGGTTGCCCAGAGAAGCTGTGCCTGTTCCATCCCTGGACGTGTCTAAGGCCAAGTTGGACAGGGCTTGGAGCAACCTGGGATAGCGGAAGGTGTCCCAGCCTATGGTAGGAGGTGGAATGAGATGAGATTTAAGGTCCCTTCCAACCCAGACCATCCCATGATTCTGTGGTTTCCTCTGCTGCTGCAAGGACAAAGATCTCACCTGGAACCTGTGTAAACTATCCAAGCCGGGAAAGTCCTCAATGTCACCTGTGCCGATACTGAAGCAAGCTCCGTGCCAGGGACAGCGGACTCTTCCTCTGGACAAAACCCCTGCAGGGAACATGGCAGAGCAGGGTTGATGCTGCTCTGCAGCTGCCTCCCATCCTCTGAGATGGCACCTCTCCTACAGGACACAAGGCAGCTGATGTGGACCTGGATGGGCAATAGTGGAGTTTTCTCAACATGCACACTGAGTGGGTTTAGCTGTTTGAGACCAGTTGGGATCTTATATGAGCAATTCCTTCCAACATGCCCTGGATGGCAGTGTCCTCCAGTACCTCTGGGCAGAGCTACAAAGCTGTCTGCTCTGCGATATAACCTGGGATATAACCTTGCTCTCCAGCCATCCCCAGAGACTCATGATCATCTTTAAAAGCCCCACTAGTACCCAGAACAAGTGGTGCCTCAAGCAGAGCATCACTGATTTAGAGTACAAGCGCTCCAGAGCAGACCCTGGCACAGCAAGGCACCTGCACATGCCTGGGAGGCACAGGCATGCCCAAAGCCATGTGTTCATTTCTCTAGGTGTTGGTTCAGAGGCTGCTACCTTGGACTTCAGCTTTCCCTGCTACAGTGCCAGGACAGAGACTAGGCCACCATGCAGCCATGGACTGGTCTTGAGCTTGTGTCTCTGCTTGCTGAGGCTCAGCAGTGCCACATCTCATCACCACCACGTGTGGGGTACAGGGGCAGCCCCTGCACCTACAGCTGCAGCAAAGTCCTTGGAGAGATCCCAGTGTAACAGCCAGTCTGAGGAATGCACCACAGGTCTCTGACAGGGCGGTGAGCTCTCACTTCTGGGGCAGCGTGGGGCTCCTCTGCCCTGCTCAGCAAGCTGCTCACCCCAGGGGAGGGGCTGAGAGCCTTGCTGCTACACCCAGCACAGCTGCTGGGCCAGCAATGCCCAGAAGACACTCAGAAGGATGCTCCCTTGTCTTCCCCAGGACCCTCCAGCAAAGTGCCCTCCCAAATCCAGTTTTGGTGATGCACGTCAGTACACAGCCAGGCCAGCACTGCCTGCTGCCATTGCTTAGGCTGGGGGCAGAGACCTGCCTGAAGCCTGTGTTGAGAAAGTACCAGGATGTATATCTTTATGTGCCAAGATGGAAAACAACTGCACCTCATTCCACTTCAGTCAATAACATGAGCAACATTCTTTTTGCTACTGAAAGGATCCCATCAGCCCAAAGAGAGTCTTCTTTCCCCACAGCAAGAAGACCCAGCCCTGTGATCATCAGTGGCAGCTGCAAACCAGAGCTGGCAAAGTGCTCTGGGGAGTTTTGTGCAACTCAAGCTTGCTGCCCATGCCTTCCCCAGACAGAAGATGACCAGGTGTGATGCTGAATGTGCAGTGCAGCACAGTCAGGGGGCTGTCCTTTCCCTGTGATGCCCTTGGCTGCTCTCCAGGACATGATGCAGACTGACCTTTGACGAGTGGAGCCCCATAGTGGGGACACTTGTGTCCCACGGCGTGGAACTCGCCATTCTCCTTGATGAGCAGAGCCTTCCCACAGCCCAGGTCCACTTCCCGCATTCTGAGGAGGAGGAATATGGAAACAGATGGCAGAGCATCCTCCTCACAGCAGATGCCACCACTCCACTGTACAATCCAGCCCTAGTCCCACCAGGCTCCACTCCTCCTTCAACTTGCCCATTACTGGCTTGGCGACTACAAGTGTGAGTCATTCCTTGTCACCAAGCCAGCCTTGGAGGTGGCTCTGCTGTCCCAGCCTGGGTCACAAGCAAGCTGGGCCATTGAGTGGCAGCACATAATTTATCCATCATTGTGCCAAGAGGTGGCTCAAAGCATGTCCCCGGCTGCTGGTAGTGGGAACAAGAAACCAAACTGGTTTTACTGCAACATCAGCTCCCCTCCTGGCCCCAGCAACTCAGCAGGCTCCTGGCAGGCTTGTGTTCAGTTTTTCAAAGCAAACACATCATCTCCCAGAGCTGAAAACCAGGAGAGGTGGCTCTGAACCTTGGGGTCTCCCACACCTCAGGGGTTTTTGCTCTGGTCCTGGCCATGTCCCAGGGTCACTTTTCCTGATAAATCCCTCAGGACAGCAGACACCTGTGTGTGACCTTCTTGATGTTTTCCTCAGCTGCTTTTGCAGTGTGGAGCTCACACAGTGACTTCCTTCCAGCACCAGGTTCCCGGCCCCAGCTCTGCTCTGCAGAGGACCAACAAACCTCAAGCCATTCCTATGGAGGCGTTCAGGTTCTCTTTGAAATCTCACAGTTGCTCACAGAACAAAAAGGAATGGTCTTAAACTAAAAGAGGATCAGTTTAGACTGCATGTAAGAAAGAAGTTTTTACAATGAGAGTGGCATTGTAGGAGGATGCTCTGCCTGGAATGGGGTAAGACAACTCGAACAATACCCAGTTTTGCAAAGCTGTCAGTGCAACTGTCAGAACTGAGAGAGAGTATCACGTTGCTCTTGGTCTTGAATTATGCTAAATCTAGTCTGACTCATCAACCCCAAAGTTAAACATTCTAATAGCAAGAGGAAGATAGGGCAGATATGGTAAATTTTCCTTATCTAAAAATGCTAAGCTGGAACAGTCAGTCTGCAGATATCTGACTGACAATCACTTTTTACTCTAAAAGTCCTGTCCCACTTACAAACAGCAGGTTCTTCTAATGTATCCCTTCTTGGAGTGTGTGCAAAGATTCCTCCCTGAGGTGGGGATGCTCTTCAAGGCCACTCCTCAAGACTGAGTGAAGGAGATATGCCCGCGGTTGTTGGTCTGGGTGAGTGACGTCAATATCTGTTTCATAAGCATGGGGTTTTTTCCAACTTTAATATATTTACTTTAATATACTCTATGCTATTCTACTCTCAGTTTTAGCTTTTATCCTGTATAATAATTCTGATTAAGATCTTTTTTCTCTAATCATTTATCATAATAAATCATTCATTTTTATACAAATATATCTGGTTTTCCATCCTAATTTCTGCAGGACAAAGTTGTACAAAGGTTCAATCACACCTTTGTAATTCCTTAGACTTTAAACCATGGGCAATTAGGGCTAGGATTGGATCCAGCCACACTGAGGCTTCTCTTGGAGAAGGAGTTTATAAAGTCAGGTGGTCCTTTTTGCATCTCCTGACTTAACAACAGCTTCTCTCACAAACTTTGTCTAAAACTCCCACTCTATCCATGACAAATGGACATAGTCAGCAGGATGGCAAAAAATTTTGAGAAAGACACAATAGGCTTAACAGAATATGTACAGTGGCACAGGACACATCTTGACACCGATAAACTTTGATCAGTGAACAACTGGTATGAATGGGAAAGAATACAAGAGAAACTAAATAAAAAGAGGGATCACTGGAAGATAAAAAAGAAAGAGGTATCATGTCATGTACTGGGATTATACTTAAAGGCTGCATGGCAATGGAGAGAACAAATTATAAAATAAACTAATAATCTGAGAGAGGAAACAAAAGACAGAGAACATGTACAACTGTCTTTACAGCATCAAAATGACCAATTAAAGCAACAGTTAAAAGAATTAAAGGAAAACACAGAAGCCTTGGAATCAAAATTAGAACTGACATTTTAAAAAGCCCCCAGTGTTGAAAAAATGTAAAAATTAATAGTATCACCTGAGGATTGGGATGGTGATTTTTGGGAAAGCCCTGATGAAAATGCTGATGAGGGAGAATGGAACTCCGATGAAACCTCCTAGAGAGGAAGAGGTTCCAGATTTAAAAATGAGACACATCATTAAGACCAAAGTGTCCAAACAACCCCAAGGAGGTCAGAGGAGGGACATGGACAGAACTACAGACTGGGGCCCCCTGCAACTGACAATCTACAGGGAAAACATGGAAGAAAACCAGGCAAGTCAGAAACTGAGTATCTGTGGAGAGTGACTCTCTCTCTGGGGAAGCCAGAATACTGCTAAATGGAACTCAAGCTAAGGGATACTGGGGGCCAGGAGTCTTATTAAATCTGGGACCTGAGCCTGCCAATCGACCCCATTCAATAACTAGCAGGGCTGCATATTGGGCAGGAGGAATAAATGTTATGGAAAGAGAAGAACCAGCCTCCACACCCATATGGTCACCTAATGAAATCTCTGCTGCTGTTACAAAGGAACTTTGATGTGAAAACAGAAATATCCCAGTCTTGGCAGAGGTGGGTCCTAATTAAGACTTCTAATTGAGAGGAGCCCCTGCAATGATAAAAATTTATTTAGTGGGTGATGTGATGAAATTAGAAGAGATGGAATGCATAATGAAGAACACCAGGTGATTATCCCCACATGCGCAAAATTCTTGCATGCTTTGGGAACCAGATGAGGAAAATGAGCGAGGAAAAACATTCTGGAGAGCAAATGCAGGCTATTTAGAGGAGCCTAAAAAACTTAAATGCAGATAATCTCCAGAATGCTGGGTGAGGACTTGTTAAACATATCCTACTTGAGGGAAAGGAAAGATCAAAACTCCGCTCACTTTCGGGAAGAGTGAAAGGAGCTCTGGAGGAAGGCAGTGACCTCAGGAGTCCCCTCCGATGGCCTTGGGGGACAGACAGGATAGCAGACTGAATCAAAGTGGTGCAAGATGGGGGAAACACAAGTAATGGAAAGCCTCCACAGGAAACCCCACCCCCCGTCCAACCCTTTTGAATTAACAGAAACACAAAAGGAAAAAAATACTAAACTCTGGGTGAACTTTGGGCCTTCTCACCCAGTGCAGTATGACCTGTCAATGGTCTCATGAGGACGGGCCCCATATCTACTTACCAGCAGGACCTAGAAAACGACATTAGAATTTTCTAATTACTACAGGAGCCCAAATATCTCTGATCACCACCACAGATGCTGACAAAATAAACTTAAGTTTTAAAAGAGAGTCCATCTAACAGGATTCAAAGGACAAAGTATTATAAATTCCATTGTCAAAGTCTGTTTATGGTTACCTGGGGAAAAACAAATGACCTCACACACATTTGCAAGCACAAATCATGAAGAAAACATGTTAGAATATGATATCCTTAAAAAAAGTTTGGCCATTATCCAACAGGAATGTTTGGTCATCCAGACCCACAAAAACTCCATATAATAAATTTTCTGGAAAAAATAGAAAATTATTCTATTAAGAATTTAGAACAAAGGGGTATTATAATTCTCCTGTTTGGCCAGTGAGGATACCAGACATGAGTTGGCACTTAATAATTGATTATCAGTGGCTGAATGCCAACACGGGACAACTCATCCCAAACATTCACAGTCTCAGTGCCACCCTGCAAGCAGCTGCACACAAACAGATGGCAGTTCTAGATGTAAAATACATGTTCTTCATGGTTCCATTTCAGGATACTGGAGAAATCATATTCCTGGATTTTCTAAAAAGCAAGACCATTGTATGCATTAATGAGCAAAAGCCAGACTTGGGAGTGGCTTGATAGTCACAAAAGGCTTTAGAAACGCTAATAGAGGAGTTAAAAATATATTCAAATATATTCATCACTTGAGGCGGTTCATTCCAATGACCTTATAGTAGCTGAATGGGGTTTTGCTGAAAATGGGACTTATGGTAACATGTTCCAGAAAGGCCCACACAGATTTAACCATTCAGGTTCAGTTCTGCAGCATTAAAAGATATTGAGAAGAGATACACTGACTGGGAAAAGGGATTATTGTCTCTGACCTGAGCTCTTAAACAAGCAGAAAAAATTCAACAGCACCAATCTGTGTAAATACAAAGACCTTTTAATCTGTTAGCCAGTACTAAGAAGGCACGAGGTGGGATTGCACAAAGAACAACAGTGCACAAATGGTGTGCACGTGTCTCAGGAGTCACAGGTCAGATGGATATAACTGAAGAGCCAATGAAACCTGCAAAATTACAGACAGTCATGATCCCAGATATGCTGGCTTTGCAACAGCTACATAATCCTAGTGCTGTACTTGTTGTTCCTGCAGTTATGGCATACTCTGAAGTTAAAGATGTTTGGTTCACTGATTCCTCAGCCAAACACATTGATGGTAAATGGAAGTACAGAGCAGTTACCAAGGCAATGTCATGAACCTGTGCCAGAAGAGGGTCAGGCTGGCTATTAGGGAAAGGTTCTTCCCCCAGAGGGTGCTGGCACTGCCCAGGCTCCCCAGGGAATGGGCACAGCCCCGAGGCTGCCAGAGCTCTCCAGGAGCATTTGGACAGCACTGCCAGGGATGCCCAGGGTGGGATTGCTGGGTGTCTGTGCAGGTTTGGGAGTTGGACTGGATGATCCTTGTGAATCCCTTCCAACTCAGGATATTCTATGATTCTATGGATGGGGCTCTGAGCAATCTTGTCTAGTGGAAAGTACCCCTGCCCATGGCAGAGAGTTGGACCAGATGGCCTTTAATAGTCCCTGCCAGCCCAACCATTCTGATTCAATGACTTCATGGTGTAGTACCCTGGATCAAAGTGTGGTTAGCACAGCAGGAATTGTTTACAACACTGAGCTTGGCAGTTTTTAGGCTCAATGGGCCATACATCCCTCCTTGACCAGCTAAGCCAGGCTGAGATTCAGCCTCATCCTGGCCAAAAGCATCTCTTTGCTGATCATGCACCTTGTTGGGAAGCCAGAAAGAGCTACTGAGCACACCCATCCGCTGAATGAGTGACTGATGATGCCACTAGCACTGAAAAACAGCATTTTAGAAAATCCTTTCTACCGCCCTTGGGTTGTCCAAGAGGTGCTCCATAGTCCTCTGTCCCAGCACGGATAAACTGAGCAATACATGCACCAGCTGCATGTAGGTGAATTTGCCCACAGCATCTCCTAGGGATGTAAGGATGTTGTGCCTCCTCCTTGGTGCCCAGTGACTCTTGCTCTGCCTGCTGCAGGCTGGCTGGGCACAGGCTCTGCATTGCAGCTTCAACATATGCTTATATTTGCCAGAGTTCCCATGCCCTGCAGACTGTGTACAGACTGGGCTCCTGTTGGTAGCCATGTTACACTGGTCAGTGGCACTATCCACTGGAACATGAGCCTTCCAACTATCCATCATTCCAAGAAGGTTGCTCATTGATCCTCTCTGCAGGCTAGAGACTGGGGTGCAGAAGGCTCCAGCACTGAGACCTCCACTGCTCCACCTGCCCAGACCTTGGCCAAAGACACTTCCACAGCTTTACAGAGCAATGCCCAAGCATTGCTGAGTGACACTGACGTTGCTCTGCACTGAGCTCTCTGCCCTCTCACTGTGCCTCCACCAGGTCCACCACACCTTCCTCTCAGCACATCCTGTCTGTTCTCACCTCTTGGATGTTCCCTTTCCAACCAACAGCCCTGACACATCCTGTGCAATGGTCTGCCTGAGGCACTGAACCTCTTTCCAATGCAACTATCAGCAGCTGCTTCCCCAGAGCTGTCTTCCAGCTAATCGTGGAGGAAAGTAAGAGCTGAGGAGAGAGTCCTTGTTTTGTATGGAGCTCGACAGGGAACACAGAGCGGCTGTTCCCTGGAGACTTCCCCTCTTCCAGCTGGAAAGTCTGTCCCTACACAGCTTGATGTTTATCTGGAAATCCTGGTTGTTCCCACTGCATGGAGAGCATCATCTCTACAGCCATCCCAGCACATTGCCTTTGGGGTGCCAAACACATCACTGTGGCCATAGCAAACCCCACTTGCTCAAGGAAGTCACTGGCCATGTGTGATTGCGGAATGCCATTCATGCACTCTAGGTTCCAGGGTCTCAGAAGAATGGGACAGACTTTGCATGCTCATTCCTTCTCAGATGACATCCCAACTCTATCCTGTTAGTGGCCCCCAGGCTTTGAAGCCATGGAGATGAGAACAGGGCTCAGCCCACCAGCACTCTCATTACACACTCAAACCCACCTCAAGACAGACTTTGAGCAAGTCCTTCACCTGCTGTCCAATGACAAATGCTCAATTTCCCAATTTCCTTGCCACCTTGGGTGAAAATCAGCAGAGTTCACCATGCCTGCCCTTTGTCCCATTAATTCAGCCACCTTGCTCCTCAGAGATGCAGCTCTGCTCCCTCCCCAAGCAGGACACTCAGCACTTGGAGCTCTTCCTTCTGCACAAGGAGAATGGGGCAGTACAAGTCCTGCTGCATTCCTCAGCTGATAAAACCTGTTCAGTGGCAACCATAACTCCCTGGGAAGATATGATAAGATAGGTTAAAGAATTTACAGCTTACCCAAGGAGCTGTGTGAGATGAGAGAGTCAAAAACAAGACCTGGTTCCTTCAAACCAGCACATAGCCACCACACAACAAGGCTCCCATCCTGCACTCACTCCAGAGTGATCCAGAGAATGATTTACATTGCCCTGGATCCTGCTGAGCTGTTTACTCAGTTGGGAATTTGTCCTGTTGTCCCACCCCACTCCGTACTTGGGAAGCACCAGCTAAATCTCAGCTCTGGCCTGCAAAGGACCTTTGCTCGAGAACTGTGGGAGCACAGGAGGATGTTTTCTGTCCCTCCAGTTAGCCTGCTGGGAAGCTGGCTGGGTACAGTAGCACCAGTTTATCCTCCAGTATCTTTCTGGTAGCAGAAAGACAGAAAGGTTGGGCAGAAAGCACACCCTGTGCTTGCAGACTCCACTAATGCAAGGTAGTGGCGCCCGAAGCCTCATGGCAGCACCCTGTGCTGCTGCCATGCCTATGCACACCCCTGCCCAGCACACTCCTTGGGAGAATCATCCTGGAAAATCCCTCTGGGAACCAGCACAAGGGGATTCCTTTGGCTTGACCCATCTTTTACATGAGCTGAGGGACCCTCTCACAGCACTCCTACCTTGACCTTGCCTCAGCCTGCTAGAAAACAGCTATTCTCAACCTAAAATGTCTGGTGTTGGCATGTCTGCTGCCACACTCTTAGCATATTGCAGCAGCTGATGCACATGGGACCAGCCCCCAGACAAACGCCAGTTCCTAGCCCCGGCTTTAGCTAATGAGCTCCCTGCTATGGCCACCTGCAGACAAGTATGTTCTCAAGGCTGCAGCCAGCTCTTCCTCACCTTCCCTGCAGCCAGAAGAGCTCTCCAAATCTTTTCATCTATAATACTCCCTGCTCCCCAGTCAATCTAGCTATTCACAGAATCACAGAGTAGTTTGTGTGGGAAAGGACCTTAAAGACCCTCTCATTCTACCCCCTGCCATGGGCAGGGACACCTTCCATAGACAAGGTGGGGCTGCATCTTGACCCTGGAACAGAAGCCTCTCTGTTCAACCAGTATTTCCAAGACAGTCTCCCCCTTTTGCTTCACTCCACCATCAAGGCAATTCCGGTTGCTGCCTGTGCTCTGCCCTGCTACTCTCCAGCCCTGCTGCCACTGCTCACCTGCACAGGCGGCAGTAGGTCACCCACACCTCCACATGTCAAATCTCCTTCAGGGATACATTGTATTTCTCTGTCCCTCTGCATCACCCACCAAAGGTAGCCACATCCTTGAGCAAAAACAATCCCACAGATGGGTTTGTCTTTGCTTGAGGCAGAATAGATCCAAACTGACTTCCTTAACACATTCTTCACATGCAACATGGGGACTTTATCCCCTTCTACAGTACATGGAGGTTTTCATTGGGCAGGGCCAGCTCGATTGGTGGAGCCTCTGGCATTAACTGACAATGTAGCCTTCACTAAATGTAGATCCCAGTGTTTGAAGGTCCCATCACCCATTGATTTCAATGTAGTTTTTAACAGTACATTGCACCATTCCACTTTCCATGGGGCTGGTGCATAACAGGGAATATGGTATACCCAGTCAGTATCTTGTTCAGTGTTTACAAGTCCAACTCCTCTGAACCTTAAACAGAGCCCAGGTGTTTATAAGGCTATTTCTGAAATTAGCCTCATTCTCTGACTCAATTCTTTCAGTGCTGTCGTGTTGCCACAGCATTTGTTTTTCAAGGGCCAAAATGGTGTTCCAGGCAGTGGTGTAAGGCATGGGGTATGTCTCCAGCATACCACTGTCAGCATATAATGCTTGCCTTGGCAACAGCTTTGCGGCAGCGTGATGCAATCGATCTGCCAGGCTTCCTCATATTTACACTGACCACCACCCCTCAGACCACAGGAGCTTTACCCACTTGGCCTTCTTGATGGATTACTGTCGACATTTTTAGAGAAATTTTTTCCTCTTTAGAAATGCTGATGGTTGGTAAAAGAGAGCAATGGATGTGGCTGAGCCCGGAAGGCACGTGAGTGCAGCACCTCCCTGTCTGGGGGTTTCTCAGGGAGGCAGAGATATTGCGAGGGGTGGAGCTGGGAGGAGCTGGGACACAGCCTGGTCCCGCTCGCCGGCTCGGCCTTCCAGAGTCTCGCCCTGGCCCTGCTGCTGCTCTCGGCTTTCGGAGGAGGACGTGTGGCTGTGGCCGGGGGAGAGGAGCTCGCTCGGCACCGCGGTCCAGCCCAGCCTGTTTCTCCTGCCGCAGCCGCTGAGGTTGGTGCCCTGTTAATACCTCGCTGAGAGAGGAACTCTTTTCACCTGGGGACCCTGAGATCCTGACCCCGCCTCTCCCAGTTCTAACTGGACCAGGTGGGTGCCACTGCCTCAGCCTCCACCGCCACTGCTCTGGCCCCGCCGCTCTTCGGCACCGCTCCGAGTTCCAGCTGCACCAGCCCCACACCCCCACCCCGCCTGCCGAGGCGTCCCAAATTCCCAGCTACAGCCGCGGAGTTTCCAGCACATCTCAGCCACCACCCCGGGATCGCTGCGGTCGAGCCGCCATTGGCGTCTGCTCCCCGAGCTGCCCCACAGCGCCCCCTGCAGCCGCGGGGGAACCATCGCACCTGCCCTGCCCAGCGGAGCCACAGCGCCCCTGCCGGCCGGGACCGTCACTGCACCAAAGGGGAAGGTGCCTGACACCTGAGAGAAGGCTGTCAGTGGGTTCTCTGCTTCTGGTGTGTTGTCACCGTTACAGTTGTTGCCTGTTCTATCTCATATAAATACTTAGTAAAGATCTGTTATTCCTATTCCCTATCTGGCTCTCCCTGAGAGCCCCTTAATCTCAAAATATTACTAATTCGGAGGGAAGAGGGTTTACATTTCTCATTCCAAGGGAGGCTCCCGCCTTTCTTGGTAAACACCTGTCCAAACTGCGACAATTACTCAGGATATAATGTCCATGGTTAAGTCAACTCCTCAATCATGAGGCCATGTTGCATTTCTTCCTTGAGGGCCTGAGGTGTTATGGGCCCATCGAGCCAGAAATAATTCACCCTTGATGCTAGCCCAGACCTACCTGAGACACTTTAATCTTCACAGCTCAATCCACTTGTCCATTGCTGCAACACTCTTCAGTGCCTGACTCTTATGGACATGTGCATCCACCCAACAGACTGTGACAGCCAACTCCTCTGCCCAGGCAGCAATGTCTTGCCAAAATTCAGCAGACCAGATGGGTTTCTCTCTGTGCTGCTCATTGGTCTTTTTCCATCATTCCAGCCACCCCCACAGAGCATTTGCTACCATCCACGAGTCAGTGTAGAGGTAGAGTAACAGTAACAGCCAAAGCCAGCTGGACACCTTTCAACTCTGCAACCTGATTTGATCCACCTTGTCCCTCAATACCTTCTGGCACTCGCTGTGTAGGGCCCCATACGGCAGCTTTCCATTTTCAGTGTATCCCTGCAATAAGGCAGGAACTGTCAGTGAAGAGAGCACATTGCTTTTCATTTTCAGGTAGTCGATCATATGGGTGGGGCTTCCTCATGTCTACATTTTTTAGAGAAATTTTTTCCTCTTTAAAAATGCTAATTAGCCGGTACTTAAGGAAGACAATGGATGACCGGCAGGCATGTGGGTGCGGCACCTCCCTGTCTGGGGGTTCCTCAGGAAGGGACAGAGACCCTGCAGGGGGTGGAGCTGGTGGGGGCTGGGACACAGCCCGGTCCCGCTCACCGGCTCGGCCTTCCGGAGCCCCGCCCTTGCCCTGATGCTGCTCTCGGCTTTCGGAGGAGGACGCGTGTGTAGCTGTGACCGGGGGAGAGGAGCTCGCTCATCGCCGCGGTCCAGTCCAGCCTGTTTTTCTCCTGCTGCGGCCGCAGAGGTTCGTGTCCCGTTGGTGTCTCGCTGAGAGGGGAACTCTTTTCACCTGGGGATCCCGAGCCCGCCTTTCTCCAGGCCCGGCCGAACCACGTGGCCGCCGCTGCCTCAGCCGCCGCGCCAGCCCCGCTGTTTCTTCGGCGCCGCTCCAAGTTCCAGCCGCGCCAGCTCGCACCCCCACCCCGCCNCCTGGATTTTTACTCTTCCCTGCTGTCCCAGCTTGCTGTTTCCGAGAGTCCTGCAGGGGCACTGGGACCGGCCGCCCCTGGGCTTTGTGAAGCCGCCTCTCTTCATTCCTTCTCTCGGTCGAGCCGCCATTGCCTTGTGCTCCCCGAGCTGCCCCACAGCGCCCCCTGCAGCCGCGGGGGAACCATCGCACCTGCCCTGCCCAGCGGAGCCACAGCGCCCCTGCCGGCCGGGACCGGAACTGCACTGAAGGGGAAAGCGCCTGCAGCCGACTGAAGGCTGACACTGGCTTTGTGGTTCTGTTTGCTCTCGCTGCGGGTGTTGTTGTTGTTGTTTGCCTTGGTATACATGCTAGTAAAAAACTGTTATTCCTTTCACCCTATCTTTGCCTGAAAGCCCCTTAATAATTCAGAGGGAAAGGGATCATACATTCCATTCCAATGGAGGCTCCTGCCTGCCTTAGCAGACACCTGTCTTTCAAACTAAGACACAATGGGATTGGGAAGAGGACAGAAACTCTCACCTCCGGAGGTGGCTCCTGTCAAGTGTGAGGAAAAGGTATTCTTGCAAAGATGCCAGATTCCAATGGATGTGGCCAAAAATATACCAGCTTTGTCCCCACCAGCCAACAAGAAGGAGACACAGGCTTTCCTAGGAGTTGTGGGGTTTTGGAGTATGCATATTCCAGATTACAGTCAGATTGTCAGCCCTCTCTGTCGTGTGACATGGGAAAAGAATGATTTAAAGTGGAGTCTTGAAGAATAAGAAGCTTTGGAACAAATTAAACAGGAGATTATTGATGCAGTAACCCTTGGGCCAGTTGGGACAGGACAGGACAGGGTGAGAAAAATGTGCTCTACACAACAGCCAGGAAGAATGGCCCTTTGGGAGCCTCTGGCAGAAGGTAACTGGGGAAACTTGAAGACAGTCCCTGGGGTTCTGGAGTCAGGTATACTGAGGATCTGAGGCCTGTTACGCCCCAAATGAAAAAGAGATACTGGCAGCTTGTTAAGAGGTTTGATCTGCTTCAGAAGTGATTAGCACTGAAGCACAACTCCTTCTGGCACCCTCACTATGCTGGGCTGGGTGTTCAAAGGGAAAGTCTCTGCCACACATCATGCCACTGATGTTACCTGGAGTAAGTGGATTGGTCTGATCACACGGCAGGCTCAGATAGGAAACCCCAATTGGCCTGGGATCTTGGGAATCATTAGAAACTGGCCTGAAGTGAAAATTTCAGACTGTTATCAGAAGAGGAGGAGGAGGAGGAGAAGGTGACGTGTGCTGAGGTGTCGCAGTTTTGGACAGGTATTTACCAAGAAAGGCGAGAGCCTCCCTTGGAATGAGAAATGTGAACCCCCCTTCCCTCNGCTCGGGGAGCACAAGGCAATGGCGGCTCGACCGAGAGAAGGAATGAAGAGAGGCGGCTTCACAAAGCCCAGGGGCGGCCGGTCCCAGTGCCCCTGCAGGACTCTCGGAAACAGCAAGCTGGGACAGCAGGGAAGAGTAAAAATCCAGGGGTGGTGGAAGTGCTGTATCGGAAGCTCCGCAGCTGTAGCTGGAACCACGGGGAACCGGCGTGTCCTGGCAGGACAGGGGGTGCAGGGCTGCAGTGCACTGAAAGCTCGGAACAGTAGCAAAAGAACGGTGAGGGCAGGACCACAGTAGCCCAGCTGCCCTGCAGATGGTGAAAGTCGTTTTTTTAATTGAGGTAGGTGTTACTAAGGTCCCAGTTCAGTGGCTGCTATCCCGAGCAGAGGCTCATCCCACAGCAGAAGAAGCAGGACAGGGCTGGGTTCCAGCAGTGGCAGCAAATTCCCTTCCCCAAGAAGCAGCTCCGACCATCCTCTTCCAAAACCGAGAGTGCATAATTGCAGCTGCCCCAGCCCAATTCTCACAGTATCTCTGCCCCTCTCAGAGAAACCCTCAGATAAGAGAAGTGCAATGAGATGCCCTCCTTCCCTGAGCTTGGCCACTTCTTTTGTCTCTCTCAAGTAGCCGGTCCTTATTGTTTCCTAGCAACTTACAGGACAAAATTCTGTGAGGGAAAAAAAAATGAAAGATCCTAATCCTCAACACCTTGTCAGTGCCTACATCCTGGGACAGGGATCCCAGTTCCCTGGTTTCACTACCACCTAGTTCATTTCATGGGCCAACGTATCCCAGCACTGGAGCAGCCAGGTCACCAGAGGCTCTCTCAACTGGCAGGTGAAGTCTTTACAGGTATCTATCTCACAACTCACACGGGGATAGGGATTGGATGATTGTCTCTGGCCTTGCCTCTTCCTCCTGTTGTGAGGGCCCTGCTTCCTCTCCATCCCTCACTAAGCGAACTGATTCTTCTTCCATACAGGGGCAAGCGCTCCTGGCATGGGCTGTTCCTCTGGTTCCACTGCAGTTGGAGTACCCACAGTGCCTGTTGCTCTGCTTTCCTCCTCCTCTCCCTGAGGATGCTGTCTAGTATGGAGCACTGTCTGATAAACAGTAGCCAGGGCCCAACACATTGCATAACTTTGCACATCTTTGGAATTGCCACAGCATTTTTCTTTGAAATATTCTCCCACTTTATCAGGATCCTGTAGTTGTTCAGGGGCGAACTTCCAAACCACTAGAGTAGAACAGTCCTTCAAAAGCTGGCCCATTTTCAGCCACATTACATGCCACTCATGACTATCCTGGGGCAGATCTCCAAATGACCTTCCTAAAAAATCTCTTTTGCAACTCTAAACATGGTGTGGATCACAATGAGGAGACCTGGAAGACTTAGCAACAAGAACATGCTTTCCTTAACATCCAAGGGACAAAATCCTCAAAAGCTGTTGTAACAGGCCTGAAGGAGGAAACGGTGGTAAAACTGGAGAAAATCTTCCTCCCCTGTTCTCCTCACAGACTGGGTATAATTATTAATGGACTCTCAGAGGCAGCTCCCAAGGACAAGGCAGGAGATCAAGACTGAATACATATCCGAAATGGCCCTCATTTTCCTCAGTGTTACCATGTCATAAACCAATATCCCACAGTTCACCAACAGAGTGATCCTGACCCCTCTCCCTCCTCTCAAAAGGAGCACTGTGATGGGCACAGAGAGTATATATGAAAATATAGAGAAGGTGAGGTACCACGCCCTGATGAACAGACCAAGCAACATTGTGTCCAGTTGCTCTGTACCTAATACAACAAATGCTTAGATCAGATTTAGTTTCCAGCCCTCTGGGCAGATCTGTTGTTATCTCAATCAACCCTTCCTGCCCCATATTGGGTGTCAAATAAAGCTGCTGTGGCTCAGGAATGGAATTCCCCAATTTAGTGCTCCCACTAAAAATATGCTGCTGCTCACTCTCCTTCCCCCCTGCTCCACTTGTGGGTGGCTGGAGAAGAATTGGAGGCACAAAAGGCAAAGATCACAGGCTGAGATAACAATATACTGGAAACAGCAATGAGATAAGAAAATCAACAGTAGCAGCAAGAATACTAAAAATACAAGTGTACAAAAGAGAGAGTGAGTCACATGCCAAAACACTCACCCAGAGCTCAGAGCTCACCACCCCACCCCATGTAGCTTGAAACTAGCATTACCCCATCATCCTGTGCCCCACATTCTGGCCCCCACAGTTACTCAACCAGAAGGAACCACTTCTCCCCACAAGGGATTCCCTTTCTCCACGCCTGGCAATGAGACGAGGTTGTATAGAATAACCTCCAAGTCCTGGCCATGCACCTCCTAGCTACTGCAAAAATTAACCTTGTCCTGGTTGGAACCAGGATATAAGCCAGGCAAACTCAACTGCTCCACGTCATATGAAGATTTAATCCAACAGAGTCCAGTGCATCCCTCTATAAAATGCTCTAATACATATATTCCCACTGCAATGAAGAAAATCCAGTTTATTCCTGGATGAACTTACCTAAGAAAACATTTATGGCCCATGAAGCCCCTTAAGTTTAGCACAAAGCAGCCCACAGTACATGGATTGTTCTTGGATACTATCACAGGCAATACTTCAATTTAAAGCAAACAACTGCCAGACTTCTGCTGTGTCCCACACACTTTACACTGCTCCCTCACTGGAACAAAAGCAATTCCAATCTATTTTCTTTTACATACAGATGGAGCCTGCCAAGATGTCAATGGAACCTGTACTTCTACCCCAGAAAAGAGGCACAAACCTGTAAAGCACAATGACTGGGTGTCACAGTTTGTCTCTGGCCCAAACTCCAGGCACCCATGAGAGCCGCTCACTCACTCTCCCCTGCCACAGATGGGCAGAAGAGGGAAAAGAAAAAAAAATAATGAATGTTTCATGAGTGAGATAAGGACTGGGAGAAATGCTTCAAGGGTAAAACAGGTTCAACTTAAGTTGCAAAGTGAAATTTATTACTAACAGAATCATAGGAGGATAAAGAGAAGTAAAATAAGCCCTTAAAACACCTTTTCCCTCACGTGTTCTCACCTCCTACTATCCTCTGACTAGGAGCAAAATCATGTGACTTTGTTTTGATTTTCTACTTAAATATGTCATCACAGAGGCATTACCAACCTCTCTCATTGGCCTAGTTTTGGCCAGCAGCATGTCCATCTTCAGAGCCATCAGAGATTGGCTCTGCTGGACATGGTGGAAGCTTCCAGCAGCTTCCCAAAGGAGCCATCTTTGTGGTCCTCTGCTACCAAAAACCAGGCCATGCCAAACCAATACACTGGGACAGGCACTCTTTAGACTTCAGAAAATTAAATCAGGGTACTGAATGTGCCTATCTGAAGTGTGTTCATTTGTAGAAGGTATGAAAAGCNTAGGAGCAAAATCATGTGACTTTGTTTTGATTTTCTACTTAAATATGTCATCACAGAGGCATTACCAACCTCTCTCATTGGCCTAGTTTTGGCCAGCAGCATGTCCATCTTCAGAGCCATCAGAGATTGGCTCTGCTGGACATGGTGGAAGCTTCCAGCAGCTTCCCAAAGGAGCCATCTTTGTGGTCCTCTGCTACCAAAAACCAGGCCATGCCAAACCAATACACTGGGACAGGCACTCTTTAGACTTCAGAAAATTAAATCAGGGTACTGAATGTGCCTATCTGAAGTGTGTTCATTTGTAGAAGGTATGAAAAGCTGCATCTTAGGGAAAGAGCAAATTGATGAGCTCAGCTGGAAGAGCCAGGCATTGCAGAGAGGACAGAGCACATGACCCGCCCCATCACTCCGCCCATGTGCTTCTCCTGCTGTTTTGTAAAATCACTAAGGCTATAAATTTACTAAAAAATGTCTAGGTTGGTTAACACAAGTTGAATGGAGCCTCCTGAGAAATTCTGCTACAGAACATCACCTCTTTCGGAGACAAGTCCCAGTGCAGATCATGCAGGGAAACAGCAGAGCTTCTGGTAAAAAAAAAAGTTGTCACTTGTCCATGACGTAATTTTTTAAGATAAAAAAAATTTACTAAGTTAAATTATTATCTCCAACAACTTTAAAGAACAAGACAGGGCATTCAGATTGGGTTAGAAGGTATCTCTAAAAGGTTATCTGCAATAACTTTGGGCACTTACTGTCCATTCTCCAGGTCCTTCACATGGCACACAGATGCTTCTACCACGTCCTTTGGGTTGTGGTAGGGGTTGCTGGCAATGGGATGCTCCTCAAGGTGGTAGTGCCGGGCAGTCCCATTGACTTTGTAGATCAGAGGACTGGCTTTCCCGTTGGGTGACATCTCCTCCTTGCTTCTCTCCTTCTCAGGTATCACAACTTCAATTTTCACTTCAACTGCAGGAACAACCCAAAACCTTTGTTACAATGAAGCCAGAGGTTTTGCTGTTGTTCATTGTTCTATCTCTCCTTCCTTCCCTGGACTTGGAAACAGACATCAAAACAGATATTTTTTGTTGGTTTGACTTGGAAGATAAAACATTTAACATCAAACTTGGCTTGATTACCTGAGCCCATTATTCCTCTGTTCTTTCTGCATCAGGCACTTTGCATTCATAAAGTGCATATTCTTGAAAGCATGAGTCATTGGTGCAAAACAACCTCTCAGCTACAGTTCTTATCTTCTGTTTATTGGAAAACCACTTCAGGCAGCTCCACATGAGGCATGCCAAGGTCTCTGGGACTCAGACAGACTTCAAAAACCCCTTTAATTGTTTGCAGGTAATGTTAACTGAAAGAGAAAGCCAACACTGCATGGTGCATAAAGCTGCTTCATTAGATGGAGCCAAATTAATCAGGAACTAGAAATATCCAAAATTATTTCCACGGGAGGTTTTGAGTGTAGAGTGACTCTTCAACAATAGGTGAGAGAAGCAAGGATGGTCCATTTTTCTCATGCCTACACCAGTGAACGGGTCTGACAATAAATCATCCTTGTCCTGGGGACCAGAGACCCTAGGGACACATGGGAGCAGGGACAGTGGGGAGCAGAGGTGCTCTCCTCGGCCACCCAGGTGAGGACATGCAGAAGTTACTGTGAGGGTGGTGAGGCCCTGGCACAGGTTTGCCCAGTGAAGATGTGTCTGCCCCATCCCTGAAGTATCCAAGGCCAGGTTGGATGGGGCTTGGAACAACCTGGGGTAGTGGAAGGTGACCCTGCCCATGGCAGGGGGTGGAACTCGATGAGCTTAAAGACCTCCTCCAGATCAAATCATTCTGTCATTCCGTGTTCATCCAAGCTCCCTGAAGGGCAGCACTCACCCACCCTCCCCATAGATCAACACAGCTGCAACCCCACCTTCCACCCCATGCCTGGGCTGGGCCAGCTGGACATAGCAGTATCAGAAGACACTGATGAGCTCTCATATCACAAAGTGGAAAATATCACTTTATCTCTTGGGGACTTCCTAAAGCTAAAACCATTAATATTAATAATAAACACCAGGGAGGTCTATAGCGAGCCAGGGGAAAGTGCCGGAGATTGGTGAACTGTCTCAAGCACGTGGAAAATTATCGAGCTTTCCCCATCTTATAAACGTCATGAAAGGAAAATCTGTGCAGAAGATAAAAGTAAAAGTTTGCAAACTGAACAGGTTAAGGAAAGGTAGAGGAAAGGTAAAACCAAGACCTTCAGCAAGGGTTGTGAATGACAAGGACACTAGGTCTTCTCAACCTCATCTGTTGTCCCAAAACTTTTATCGCAAGAATACTGAGAGAATGATGGAAGAACGAGTCAGGGAGAAGGTCGTTCATTCTGGAAGGGAGAAAAGCAAGTGGTCATGGCCAGGCAAGCCCTGGAGGCAGGTGGCTGTCTCAGGAGTCCTGCATGTTTCTACTTTTTGTGCCTGCTCAGCAAGGGCTTTTCACCAAAGTGTCAAATCCCTCTACTCACCCAGGCAGGATTCACCAGGGGTAGTGACAGATAGATCCAGGAAAGTGATTTTCTGTGTATGAACGCTGAACCAACAGAAAATGTCACCTTCAGCCATGCTCTTGCAGCTGCAGGAGTTAATGCAAATGAAGAGGGCCAGCATCATGCATTAAAAAAACCCACATTGCTATGAGCAAATCCGTTCCTGGAGCTCTAGAGAAGCAGCCCAGCTGCTGCAGGCACCCAGTGAAAAGGATGCTCTCCATAAGCACTGCTTTCCTACAGCATTTGGAGAAGTAGACATGGATTTTCCAGGACAGAGTTTGGAAATATAACGAATACCCATTTATGCCAGTCTGTTGATGTTTT
>VZRX01014034.1:0-25391 GCA_013398075.1 Notiomystis cincta
AAATGGAAATATTTGTTTATAAAAAGAGCAAATTATTTTAAGTTATTTCTACTTTTCAAAGTATAAGGACACAACCTTTCTCTCCTTTTCTCTCTGCAGACTGACTCTTGCTGGCAGAAAAAAAAAGTCATAGCAGTCCAGAATTGTAAAAAAACTGATTAAACCTATCATACAAGCTTCACTAGTGAAGTCTTTCAACAGAATTAGGTATTTGGATATTTACACCACAGATTTACCCTCAAAGAAGCTACATATACTTTACCTTCACAGATGACTGGATTTCTACTATCAAAACATTAAAATTTTATAACTGTAAAGTCATCATCATAACTGTAAAGAATCATCAAGGTTGGAAGAGACCTCTAAGATTGTCAGGCTCAACCATCAACCCAGCTCTAGCAGTGTAGCCCCTAAACCACTAACTCACATTATCCAGCACCAAATCCAGATGCCTCTTAAATACCTCCAGAGATGGTGACTCCACCACCTCCCAGAACAACCTATCCCAATGCCTGACATGCCCTAATAATTAAAGGGATTTTTCTAGAATCTAATCTGACTCTCCTCTCTCAGCTGAAGGCCATTTCCTCTGGTCCTATCACTGCAGGCACAGTAGAAGAGACCAACCCCCACCTCACTGCAGCCTCCTCTCAGGGAGATGTAGAGAGATGTAGAGAGCAAAACGAAGTCTCCCCTGGGACTCCCCTCCTCGTGACTAAAGAAACCCAGCTACCTCAGCAACTCCTCATAAGGAGTTTCCTAGGCCCTTCACAAGCCTTGTTTTCCTGCATTGGACACGCTCCAGCACCTCAGTATCCTTAATACCAAATACCAACCTCAATACTCAATTTGTGTTCCTATTTGTACTCTGTGTTAAGTAATTATTTTCCCATAAATAATTAAGATCAATGATTTGACAGCCTACCAAACTTCAGAATTTAGGATTGAATTTTGCAAGTTGTTTGGAAAGAGTTATCCAAGGCTGGGAACTATTAGGACTCAGCTCTTCCTGTAAGCTGGTCAGCCTTTATTTTTAGTTTTCAATTGTCAATATTTCTTTTCCTTTTGTAAAGGAAGTTTAAAGAACTGCCAGTACTTGAAGCTGTATTTACAAGTTCAGTGTGATAAAAACAGGGCCGATAATTTTATGCGGCATTCAAATTACTTCAGCTCCTTCAGCTGGCAGGACCTCTAAGAAAAAGAGTAAATGCTTATGCCACTGAAGTTGCCACAGGTTTGCAGATCTCATATTACCTGAGAAACTGACTGAGAACTCAGCTCCTTAGGGAAGGCACAAGCCACTTTTCCATATAAATCTTCTAATGCTACTTCCAGATCAAGTCTTTGTAAAATCACTTTGTGGTTTAAAAGCACTCCCTGTAACATCAGCTACTAAATGTGCACAGGAACAGAGACGGGGGATTAATTCTCCCCTGCTAAATTAGAAAAACCACCTTGTTTCATGTGAAAACATTAGGAGTTCAACACAAATCCTACCTACACAAACAAGATCAATTCACAGATTAAATCTATCACCTGTGTTTTATGAACATCAGGCTATAGAAAACATACTAATACCATGCTTGATCCCTATCCTGATCTTGCAGAAAAAGAAAACTGAAGAAACCTTTTGTTTTGAAACTGTTAAATAAAGGAGAGGCAAAGGTGGTTAGGACAAGATGAAAACTTGGTATTTAAACTGGAAATACTCTTTGGATGTATTTAATGCTCTCAATAAAGCTACATGAAGTATATGAAGTTCAACACTTCATGAAAGAGAATACCAAGGCAGAAGGCTTTAACAGATGTATCTCTGGTAGAGGATGCCAAAACCTGAAGTGCTTAAAATTTTGCTACATGGAATCACTGAGGTGCCATGTGCTCTGCCAAACTCTGTACACATGTGTCTACCTTGGGCAGACGTGAAAGTCGCCAGTGAAACGCCAGGTCCTGCTAAGCAGTGCTGCGGGTGTCCCGTTCAGGTGACGGACACACCCGCGCACGGCCGTGAGCGCCGGCCCGACCACACTGACCCCTGGGCTGTGGCAGCTGAACTGCGCCGCAGCTGAACTGCGCCGCAGCTGAACTGCGCCGAGGCTTTCCCAAGAGCACCTCCTGTCTGCCGGCACAAGAACTCCATGGATTCTTTCGATACAGACACGATTAAGCTACAGTTTAAAGAACCATTACCTTTAAGGCATATCTTTTATGATTGATGATACTTACTCTGGAAGGAAAGGTGCATGCATTTGCTTTCAAAATTCTATTCCAGTAAACCTAAAAAACTTTAGTGTGATTGAATTGTGTTATTGTGAGCCTATTCAATACAGTTTCTGTTGTCAATGATCACCCTTTCCCCCTCCTAAGCCATTAAGTGAAAACTCCTGTAATAACTTCAGCCAAGAATTCAAACTTTGCCATGAGAGATTGCAACAATAGTTCCTGTCTTTTTATTTATTATTGATTAGTGGTATTTTTTTTTTTTAAGAAGATATATATGAGCACAAACTCAGCAATATCAAGAACAGATTCATACCCAGAGTGAAATTAAAATCGAAAATGGAAACTCTAGTGATGCCTGGGTTCTGGAATGCAAACTAACAGGTAAGCATGAAATAAGGGAAAGAGGAATAGTCACTACAACTAACTAGCACAAAGATGCCTTTAATTACCAGCTGCTCATTAAGCAGTTTGTGAGATTCTTTCAAGACTGAAAAGCTAAATTTGAAGAAAGCAAACACCTGCTGGGCCCAGACAGCAATCAAGTCTCAAATACTCCTAGGCTCAGTAACATACTTGGATTCCCATTTATCCTGGTCTAGATAACCCCCAGTTTCCTATTTAAGATCATATTGAATGAGAGCAAGGAATAGGCCTGTCAGCCTCTTATGTGAATAGCCTTTTTTTATCATCTTGATTTTCTTCATCTTAACACTGCAGATTTTGGTTTGTCTTTGCTGCCCAGGAATGCACAAGGATAGCAGGAACATGGAATCTTAATGCACACACCATAAGGATACTGCACAGGAGTGTAAGAACAATCATTCTGAAGACCAATAAACTGTACCAACTATTTTTACCATATACCTTATTTTCACCAGCTGTGTATGTTATTCAAGTGACTCATTCTGTATTTTTATTGTGAGTATTCAATGCCTGTTGAATTGCAAGCCTGATCCTGTAAGTTGACACTTCCCTACTGTATTTCTACTGATGTATTCTTACTAAAAATAAAACCCTGAAACACATGACAGCAGAACGATACCAAAGCAATAGTCACATGAAACATTTCTCCACTTGTGGCTTCCTCAAACAGCACATAGAAGACCACCATCTACCATCTTTTACTACACATTTTGCATGGTAAAGGGCAATACTATTTTACGTCAGTAGTGAAAGAGTGAAAACTTACTAGGCCTTAGTTCTATAAAATCAATCTGAAGGATGAAATCTCTAAGGCTACAACCCACAGCCTAAAGCAGTGGCTATGAGAGGTGAATTTCCCCCAATTTCAACATGCCATGGGATTACACCTTAATGGCTGTATAATTTTCCAGTCTTGCCATACGCCTGTTTAATTACTTCTGCTTAAAAGTTAGTCATTTCACCTGAGGCAATGCTCTGCTTTCCCTTCGCAGCTGCAACTACCTCGTATTTTCTCTCTATGGTACATGACTCTCTTATGCCCCTTGTGGGGAAAAAAAAGTCAGGCAGGCTGCAGAAGGATGAGAAACCAGACAGAACATAGCTTGTCCTTAGGGCAGGAAACAATACCAGGGGCCTAGAACAGGACATCCCCTACAGGCTGAGACATTTGTTTTTCGTAGTGGAGCCACTAGACCAGAACAAATGGCAGGAACTGCAGTAATTTCATTCTCTCTGCCATCGTGCGCCTGCTGCCTTTTAGCTGCAGTGCAGGGAGTGCAATTCAGAGCGTTACTGGCAGCTGTATTTGCTGCTGGCTGCTCTGGCCATGGCAGTCAGAGGCAACAGTTTTAGAGAGAGGAGTACTTTCACGCTGACATGCTTTGTAAGAAAAAGAGACTGGATGAAAGCACTAGTTTTTTTGTTTACTCAGCCAGTCAAGTCGAATCAGTACACACACAGACATGCAATTCTGACATCTTGGAGACTGGAAATAAACAGGTGCACTGGGACTCATGAGGTGAGACATATTACTGGACTACCTCTCTCCTGTGTGAGGTACTTAGATCCTAGGGTGGTGCCTGTTACCAGCTTCACAAAGAAAAGATTCTATATATCACTGCAGTTGTACCTCCTTACAATTAAAATGGAAGTGAGCAGATCATTGTCATGAATTTCACAAGAAGCAAGGAAGCATCCTTTAAAAAAAAATGCAGATTGTTAGGGCCTACTAATCAAACTTTTAATATATTCACTCTAGGCAAGTTCACTGGCAACTAAGCAGCAAAGCCCTTTTCATTGGAGAATGCCTCAGTCACTTGATTAAAAGTCAAAACACAAACCATAAATTCCTAAATCATATGATCTAAACCAACATCCTTAGTTTATGTTGTGGCTGGGTTCTCTTGTGCTGTTGACTGAGAACTCAAACCCTAACATTCCTGCTCATTCCAGAGTGTCTAGGAGAAGAAAAACACTAGATATACTCTGCCATCTGTAAAACACAAATAATTTATTCAGATAAACATTTCAGAACTCTCTCAAGCATCACAGTATACCAGTGTACAATTAACGGTAACTTCAGAAATCATGCTTTTGGTGCAAAGCATAAATTTAATGTTAAATACCACTAGATGTTTTTTCATTATTTCAAAGAAGCTTATGATTGACAATTAACTTAAAAATAAATATTATCAGTATTAAGTACTCCATTTAATTTCTATATAGCTTTGAAAAACTCTGGATTGCTGGGAAAAAATCTCTGTCTGGTAACTGTCATAATCAGAAACATTCCTGGCTGAAATAACACAATTCTGCAGTGTACTTTTAAGTTCTATGAAAGTATTACCATCTTCCACAGAACAAGTGCATGATGATATCACAGCACTCAATAAAATCAGTGAGTTGATTTTAGTCTCTTTATCCTGGTAACAGTATTTCCTCAGGATTCCTGTTTTTTTGTTGGTTTATCTAAGTAAGGAGTGTTGTCCTGTAGCAGATCTTTCCTCGGTATGAGTACTGAAATAGAAGGAAAAAACCCAGTAAGACTGTAATCTTATGGAAATTACTATTTTGAATTCTAAAGTTGTTTTAACACTTCCAAACAAAAAATCCAGTTACTAAAATAAAGATCTGAACTTCTGCTAGGTGTACATGCACCATCATGATATCTATCTAAGACAAAATCATAGTAAGATTGTACTTTCAGCTGGTCACAATAATGTTTTCCCATCTCCTTTTATAAGCATTGAAAATTTTGATATTAAGAAGCCATTAAAAATTATAAAGTTTTGCAGTAACTTTTAGCAGGGGGGTGAATGGCATTTTTTTAAAGCCTGAGTCATATTACGGTTACTTCAACAATTTCAAAAATGAATACTGGATTTGACTTAGCTCTCTCTCCCAAGTCTTGGAATCTGATCTGTAATAATTATTTTGTCACACCTATTTTAAAGGCCAACAGAAAAAGAAAGCACCTAGTGAAAGTTATTGCTACTGCATTGTCACAGAACTGACTATTCAGTGTCCTTGGTTACTGGGTCCCCTGTCCTATTTTTCTCCAGCCCCAGGTTTTGCCTCCTCTTCCTTCTGTTGCTGACACACCTGGCTGTCCTAACCCCATTCCTACACACTTGCACAGGATTAGAATACAAGCTAGTGTCTAAACATGAATCCACGTGGCTTTTGCAAGGGAAGTTCTGCCCTACAGTCCCTGCTGGAATTCTCTGAATGGTTCTTCAGAGGTTACCACAACACGCTTGGATTCCCGGAAGTCCCTCAGCCAAGGCTTTTATAAAACAACAGCATTATTAAGAGAGAAGTCTTGCACAGATAAGTCACTGGTTAAATTGGAAGATATGAACAATAAATGATCAGGTCATCCATTGAAGTGCTGTCAAATGTGGAGTTCTACAGATATTTTTGTTGACACATCACTGTTCAACATACTTGTTAGTAACCTGTGAAGAAAAGGTTTTTAATTATATCATCCTGAACAATTTCATTAAGAAAATGGCTTACTGTGAAAAATAACAAAACATGCTTAAGACTTGACTGAATAACCAGTAAATTGACACATGAAATTACACCCAGAGACATGCAATGCACACAGGTCAAGAAAAATCTAACTTCACAAAGTAAGTGTTTAAATCAGTTCAAAACTGATTATGACCACTCTGATGACTTTAATGAGTACAATTTTGTAAAAATAAATATATAATAGGTATGCTTGGCAGACAAAAATTAGAAGTAGAATTAACAGTGACTCTTAGCAGGAATCCAGTTGAAAATGAAAGAGAAAATTTTATTGTGCCATTGTTGTGTATATAAACACCTCCTTGCCCACAGCTGCAGTGACTAGCAACAGAATAATCACAGGCATTCACCTGTTGTTTCTGAGAGAAGCTGTTTCATGGAGGAAGTGAACAAAAAGGAGGCAATAAAGGACTTCAAATTTCATGAAAGTTTAAAATCAAAATGAAAAGTAATTGAAGAGAAGTCCATTGAAGATAACTAAACCAGAAAATATCCCTGACTGAAGAAGTGCTGCCAGGAGTGAAGAGCTGAAAGAGGTGCGAATTCACTTTGTCTGCTCTTATTCTTCAGCTGCTATCTGCCTGGAATCACTGGTCCAGACTTATCTCAGGCCCTGATCATCACTGCTGTTTTAAAATTAAATGTTTTACCAAACCTAAAACTGAGAATTGGTACAAAACTTTACAGACAACACTAAACAGAAGTAAAAGGAAACAATGCACATGGCTGAAGACTTCCTGTATTCCCTACCACGCAGCTGTATGCTGAGCCTATTACTTCTCTTTTTGACTGTAAGATAAAAACTTGTAAACCAGGAATTAGGATTTCAGAATTTGGTTAAGACTTTGCATCACTGTGTCACAAATCTTACACAGCATAACCTGAAACTGAAATTGTTGGAAAAAAAATTTGGAAATGAACAATCAATCCTCAAAGAAAAAGCTATTCTATGGTCAGTGCACACACTGCACTTGCTAATTCTCCTCAGGCAGCTCCTCCCTATTTGGTAGAGCATGTAGCCACAGACAGATACTGTGGCTACTGCCTTCAGACATATGCCGAGTGACTAGCCTGTACATGCATGCTGACTAGCTATCTAACTGCTGACCTTCCTAATAGTTATAGCTAGTTAAGGGCATTAAAAGTAATCACTGCCTCTTTGCTACCAGCCTCCATACTTCAAAACATTTGTGTAGAAACTTTGTATCTTTGAAACCTCCACCAGTCCAAGGTAGTGACATTGATGAACAGCTTACACTAAGAATTTTGGCAGAGAACAACAGGCAGGCTATTTGCCTTACTATTCCTTTCCTTATTTTCACATCCTGTATTTATTTACTGAACTATAACATATTTAAGTATCTTTTTAGCATGCAGGCTTACTTACTTATTCTGTCAGAATCTGTGTGAATCGCCTGAATAACAGAAGTTCTGAGAATCACTTCAACATCTGAAGCTATTTTCAGAAGCTAGTAAAAGGAACAAAAAGAGAGGAACAACAGAGTAATTTAAATTATATGTGACTATTTCTGAAGATATTTTCCATACTAGACAACTATTCAAGTAATAAAGTCATTCAGTTGTACTACGCAGTTACTTATGTACAATGTATACATTGCTTTTGCCTTGGGGATCCTGGAATAACTTACAGATTGATATGTAAGTGACCTTGACATGGAGCACGTAGTGAGGGAAACTTCGACTCAGTAACACACACCAGTACATAATCCACGTACCCAATTAAAGCTGCAAATGAGTAAGGTGAAATGCAACTACAAAACCAATTAACCAGTTTCCAGTGATCAAAGACACTCACAAATGCCTCAATAACATTTGACTTCTCACAGTGAAAGGGCAATCTCATTCTTTCAACACCACTGCTCTTGAAATAAGACAAAACCAAGAGCAAAACACGGCAAGAATTAAGAATACTGAGGTTTCACAGGAAAACTGTGCAGAAACAAGGCACTACCTAAAGATTAGCAGAGGCATTAGTATTTGGCAAAAGGCCTAGAATTCTTTCTCTCACTAAGAGGATAAGCTGAAGCACCCTTGCTAGCTTTGCTGAGCCACTAAGAGAAGTCTAATACTTGTTTGTATGATACCTGTGTCAGAAATAAATGAAATTGCTCAAGTGAGACATTTCAGGAGACATGCTTACACTAGGAAGTGGTGTGCACCAACAGAAGTGTATCTCTGCAAAGGCTAGAGCTCAATACTTGACATCTACACTGCACTCCTCATGCTTTTCCCTTTTAAGGGCTTGGAGCCCACAGTCTCCAGTTCCCCCTGCTGAAAGCCCATTAGCAGCTAGGCTGCATGCTCCTGAGGCACAGCTTCTCTTCAGACTGATCCTCAGGGAATTCTGCTAGTTGCTCTGGCACTGTACAAAACAAGGTAAGTCACAGGAAGTGGAAATAACCACGGTAACTTGGTAAGTGCACTCCTGATCTGAACAGAAACTGGTGCATTAGATTCAGCTAGCACATTTCTCATTCTCATACTGTAGACAGTTGCCTTGATCTCATTATGTCACTGCAAGCTTGACCCGTACAGGTACATAAATTACAAGTACTTGTCATATTAGAATACACTGTAGCTTTCTATTCTGGCTGGCCAATATTCCATTTTTCAGTTGCTGTCCAAAGCTAACAGCACTAACAGCACCGTGTTAACGCAAGCGAGCGCCCAAACTTTCTCAAGTCCTGTATAAAATTTGGTTCAGTTCCTCTGCAGCCAAGTCTATTCAGTGTGTGCATGCAGTAAATAAGACAGCTTGTGATGCTCCTAGGAGTGTGTAGCTGGGATGGAAGTCTAGTATTTGTTTCACTGACACCCTTAATCAAGTATCAGCTAACCCATATTAAAAAGTTACATGTGCATTTCGTAGGTTGCCTACAAAACAAATACAGATTTCAAAATTACAGCAAATGTAAATACAGTCTGATAAAAGGCTGAGTGACACAGACTAAGTTATTCACTCTGTATGGCTGTTAGTAACTAAAATTATCTAAAATACAGAAGTTCCGTTTCAGGTCACAGCAACTTTCAGAAAAAACGACTCAGCAAAAAGTGTTACAGTGACAACTGAGCAAATGTAACTAACTTTGTGAGTTAATGGAATGCTCTACTTTCAATGCATGGTGAGGAAAGAAGAAGCAAAAAAATCCCTGTAGTATAATTAATATATTCTACAACTATACTATACTAAAATCAATCATAATAATTTTGCTGTTTTTTGGCTTCCACAAGGATGCTGACTCATTTGTGATCTGTCAGCAACTGAGCAGATTGTTTAATTTCTCTGTTTGATTCTGTGTTTGCCTACACAACAATGATCAGGTAAATTTAAGTGACCACACTGCAGACAGTATTATGAGCAAAGCGTAAAAACTTTACATGAAAATAGCAACTTTAAACATTTTCTCCTGTAATTTTATTATAAACTTCAAAATAATCACATTGAACTATCAGCACACACTTTCTATTTAGGTGTTTTTGTATGTACAGAATTCTATACATAGTATTAATACCATTGGAGGTACCTGTATATTTATAAACGAAGATCCATGTTGAAGTCTTTCTAAACCAGCCTTGCTTTTGTGACATCTCAATGTTTTTACATCAGTTTAGAGATCCTTCACATAAACACCTAATATCTAAATATTCTTATGCAAAGTGGAAAAAAAACCCAAATAACAGAAAGCAAGAAAATACCTCATTTATCTTCTCTTCAGATGTCTCGTCTCGGTTATTTCTGAATTCTTCGTTTATCTTTTGTCTTGCAGCTAAATAAAATAAAGAAAAAACTAAAGTGTGAATAAAAATAGTACTTTGAATTTGTCACTGCCCCAAAGGTAAGAATCTTAAGTCCTTTCTGGCACCTTCCTGGGGCATTCTGATCAAAGTATTTCAGTGCAAGATTTCCACGTAACTCACGGGATGTTACACTTTAAGTTGACTGGTATGCAAATGAAATCAGATTCCCTACGTAGCATTCTGTATTGCATACACAAGGTGGTTTACTAAAAAAAGCAGGATTAATCCCTTGAGGGAAAACCATAGAGAATTAATTAGTACAGTTAAACATGCTCTGGCTGGACTGAAGAGAAGGAGCTGAAAATCAAAAGAAAAATATCTCCCAGGAATATCACNTATCACAAACATTTAAACAAGAGATGTTTCCCTTCCATGGATGCTTGAATCTAAGGACAATTTTTTTTTGTTTTGAAATAAAGTTTATCTGGTTATGGACACACAATTACTTGAAATTTATGGAAAGGAGTAATTTAAAGAAAGATTACGTTAAGAATTCTCTTTCTCTGTATTCTGAGAAGCAAGTTCCACAGAAGTACAGGTAAGCACACAGCACACAAAACAAGTATCTCACCTTCAAGGGCTTTGGTATCATTTTTAAAAACTTCTTGCCGTGTTCTGTGTAACAACTTAAAAAGCTTCAAAACCTGCCAATACAACATCAATAGAATCAACTTATTTGACAGCAGGATTTGTTAGTTAAAATGAACATGTTACAGGTGAAAATGTTTTGGTTGAAATTTCATGTTCTTTCCATTTAGTACAGAATTCGTTACAGAGTCAATATCTAAGATGCTTTACTTAAATTCCTGATTAAAAAAACTTGCAGCCAAGGCAGATTTGATGTCATCAAAATCTTAGACAGGTCTAGACCTGTCTAGATATTTCAAATTATTCTAAGATGCCAGCACCATAATCCTAAATAATTATTTAGCATGATGGGAATTTAATCCTGGAAACACATGGACACGAGCATTATTTATTGTGCCAATGTCAAATAAACCCAACAGAACTGGAATAATTCTAAAAGTCAAGTTCCTGAAAGGCAATATCAGGGGTACATCAGTGGATATTCTCCAGCTATTGAAAAAGACAGAAATAGGAATGGCTGAAGTATTCTCACATCATCATCTTCTACAGGTGGTGAGGCAAAACCAATGCAAAGTCCTTCCCTTAAGTATAACTGCCAGGTCAGCAAGTGGAAACTGCATTTAAAGAAAACACTGAGAAGTCAGGATTTACAATGCAGAGATAACACACCTGAAGTATGGAAAGCAAAGCCCCTGAGAATCACAGCTCACAGTCATGTAACTGTAAACTCACACAGTTAAAACACAACAAATAAACTTCTTGCTTTGCAGGTATTTTAAAATCCTAAAAATTTTCTACCCTGTAATATTTTTGCCATCTCTGCAATTAATATTAGAAATGGTTTTATGCTGAAGACATGTACGGTAAAAGTTGAAGTTTTTTATGGTTATTTTGAATTTTCAGGCATTTTCCTATCCTCACAGCAGTCTACAGCTGCCTCACAAGGTTAAGAGGAGGGGCAGGCCCTGATCTCTTCTGTGTGGCGACCTGTTACAGGACCTGAGGGAATGGCCTGAAGTTGTGTCAGGGCAGGTTTAGGTTGGGTATCAGGAAAAGAAGGTTGCCTGGCACTGGAACAGGCTCCCCGGGGCAGCGATCGCAGCAGCAGCCTGGCAGATTGAAGACACTTTTGCACAACTCTCTCGGGCACGTGGAGTGCCTCCTGGAGATGGTCCTGTGCGAGACCAGGAGCTGGACTCCATCACTTCTGCGGCTCCCTTCCAACCCAGGATATTCCCGGACTCAACTTCTGCACGCTCCTGCTGGGAAGCTCTCACCACACCAGCCAGAGCAGCTCTGTTAGAAGGTTTTCATCAAGATACATTCACGCAGACACCCCGACCTCTACAGTAACCCGCTTTCACAGAGAGCTCCACAAACACCTGCGGACTGTACTCCCAAATCCAGGCTTCGCGACACTTCTGAAGGGCGCCGAGGGGACACCACACCGCAGTAATGAGCGGGTTTAAGAATTCGGAAATCCTGGGTTTCCCTATCTCGCTCCCACGCCACACGCTTTTGGATGCATTTTAACCTCTGCCTACCGCACCTCGCTTCCTTTTCCCGCAATGGCCTTTGCGTGCAAACCCCTACTCTCTCCTGCCTGCCTTTCGCTCCTTCTGGTCCCCACAGTCTGGGTCTTTGGGCTCCACCAAAGCGACAGAGCGCCGGCCTCCCCGCACGCCAGCGGGAGGCTCCCGCAAGGACAGAATGTGTCTGTCTGTGTCTGTCTGCGTGTCTGTGTGTCTGTCTGTCCGTGTGTGTGTCTGTCTGTCCGTGTGTGTGTCACTCGCCTGCCCGCGGCTCCCCATGGCGCCCGCCGCCCGCACCGGCACTCCGACCGCAGTGGCGCGCCGGAAGTGGCGATTCAGGACGAGCGGCGCGGGGCCGGTGCTGCCACCAATGCTGCCCCGCCGAGCGCCGCCCGCCGCCGCCGCCGTTCCGAGCAGCCTTTGTGCCGCCGCGGCGCTGTCTCCTCTCCCCGGCTGGGCTGACTCGGCCGTCCCAGGCTCACGGAAGGCACTTCCAGCTCGGGCTGGAACGGGACGCAGTGGCGCCCCTGCTCCAGTGGCCCTGCTCAAGCAGAGACACCCCAGAGCACGTGGCACAGGATCGTGTCCGGACGGTTCTGCCCGCACTGGGGAAGTCTCCACGGCTCTGCACGATCTGCTCCAGTGCCCGCTCACTCGCACAGTGAAGTTCCTCCTCGTGTTCGCAGAAACATCAGTTTCTGCTCGCTGCCCCTTGTCCTGTTGCCGGGCACCACTGAGCAGAGCCTGGCCCCATCCTCTGACGCCGTCCCTTCAGGTACTGGCGGACATTGCTGAGGCCCCCGCTCAGCTTTGCGAAGCTGCTCAGGCCCAGCGCCCACAGCCTTTCCTCGACAGAGAGATGCCCCAGCCCCACCGTCACTGCCCTCCCCTGGACCCACTGCAGGAGCTCCCGGTGTCTCTAGTCCTGAGGAGCCCAGAGCTGGACACAGCACTCCAGGTGTGCCTCACCAGGGTCAGGACCACCTCCCCTGACCTGCAGGCAATGCTCTTCCTAATGCCCTCCAGTTCCCGCCGGCGCTCTGGGCTACCCGAGCAGAGCCAAGCCCTGGTTGCCGGGGCCGGCAGGAGGAGCTGAGGGCGGTCCCTGGCAGGCCGGCAGTGCGGCCCGCGGGCTGCTCGGTGCCCCGGGGCTGTGGGCGGCACGGGGAGCCCTGCCCGCCCCGGGCAGCTGCGGTGGGGCCGAGGGGCTGCTCCCGCTCCGGCACCCCTGCCAGGGGCTGCAGAGAACCGCTGGGTTCTACCTCTTCTTCCGAACAAAATTCAGATGTTTCAAATGGGTAACTGGACAGCCGTCAGTGTCTGTGTGACACCTAGAATGGCCAGTAAGTGCTGATGTCTGCTGCTGCTTCAAATCAGTTTTTATTTTGCCAACTGTTTCCTTGCTCTTGCAATTAGAACAGCCAATGGCAGTTCAGAATCCTTCCTTACCTGGGGTGCCGTCTTCTTTCCCAGTCCATTTTTTCACCACTTCGGAAGAAAAGTTGTGGTGACAGTTCCTTGTTTCTGTGCTGATCAGTAATATCTGAGGGCCTCTCTGGTTTCTAAGTACCCAGCTGTACTTAGAAGAGGCCAGCTGCAATTTTCAAGGAAGCTTTTGGTTCCTAGGATCACAGCTGCCAAGCTGGCAGCCTTTTTCTGCTAGTGTTATCCAACAGAAATGTTTTTCTGTTCAGGTATTTCCCCTCTCTAGTTAGGTCACTTTCTTGGTTGCTTAAATCAAATTCCCCACAGCCTTGCCTTGTTCACACCCTGACCAACCCAGCCTTGGCCTGACCACATTATGGCCACGTCTGGTACATCTAGAAAGCTGAAATGCCATTCTCTTGAAAAACAAACAAGCTTACAGTTCACTAACACATCATTCAGCACTGGCTAAAGGCAGCACAAGGGTTCTCTGTGTAATCAGCTTTACTACTCACTAGACCTCTAACTTCAATACACAGTCTATTTCATTGTGTAACTGAAATTTCACTGTAAGCTAATTGAAATATGGAAACACTAAACTATTACTCAATAATGTTATTATTTTTAGTATTAATTAATACTTAATTGTAAGCACCTAAATACTTAAATACTTTTTTTTAATGTAACTCATAAAGAAACTTGTTCTGTTAGCAGAAGTGGTGTTTACTCATAGATTTATTTCCAAGAATAATTACTGCAGATGTGAATGAATGAATTAGAACCTTTGAAAAGACCTTGTTTTATTCAAAATATAAAATTTGCTGTTTACATGGTGAGACAAAAATATATGCTGAAGTCAACTATATGAAAAAAAATGTTTTTGCTTTTTCAGAGAAACTTCTAAAATTGTGTCTTTATGTCTTCTCTTGACCTAGAAATATGCTTTCTAGACTAACTCCACAGCAGGCTGTGGAACTACTTAAAATACATTACCATGTGCAAATGGATCCTAAGTAAGTATTTTATGTTAAACTCTTGAGTCTGTCTAGCTAGACACACGAGATCTTCTTTCAGAAAATACATTTAATTCCTGAGAAAATGAGGGAAATAAAATTAATCCTATATTTGCTGAATAACCATGGTTATGCAATGTAATTCAAAGAAATTTGTCCCTGGAGCACTTCTTTTAATTGTCATAAAGCTCCAATACCATCTGTAGGACATATACTTGTCAAAATGTCTTAATCCAGAATCATCTTCTGGGGAAAGAAATATAATTTCAGGGTTCAATGTGCTTTATCAGAGTTCTGTTTGGGGTATCTCATTATAAACTATTTCAGACTTATTACCAGGAATAGATGACAAATTCTGCTCTTTTGTAACATGTTCAGGTAATCAGCTGCAGAACCATATTAGGTTTAAGCCACTTAGCAGTATTTATTCCCTGCCTCCCTCCAGGATGCTTTCCTGTGAGATTTTTGTCTAGAGACAAATATATATAAATGTCTATATGAATATCTTCCTAGACAAGTTTTCAGGGAAATCAATCTATTTTATTTGTGAAGTTTGCAAAATCATAGAAGCTGGAATGGTTTGGGTTGGACATCAAAGGTCATCTAGTTCCAATGCCCCTAGGATGGGCAGGGACACTTTTCACTAAACAAGGTTGCTCAGAACCCCATCCAGCCTGGTCTTGAACACCCCCAGGGATGGGGCATCCACAGCTCCTTTGGGCAGCCTGTGCCAGTGCCTCACCACCCTCACAGTAAAGAATTGCTTCCTCATGTCAAATTTAAACCTCCAGTCTTCCAGTTGGAAGCCATTCCCCCTTGTCCTGTCACTACATGCCCTTGTAAACAGTATCTCCATCTTTTTTGTAGGCTCCCTTCAGGTGCTGGAAGGCTGCAATTAGGTCACCCTGAAGTCTTTTCTTTTCAAGACTGAACAATCCAAATTCTCTCAGCTTTCCTCATAGAAGAGGGGTTCCAGCCCTCTGATCACCTTGATGTCCCTCCTCTGGACTCAGTCCAGCAGGTCCCTGTCCTTCCTGTGCTGGGAGCCCAGCTCTGGATGCAGGGTTCCAGGTGGGCTCTCAGCAGAGCAGAGCAGAGGGGCAGATTCCCCTCCCTGCCCTGCTGCCCACGCTGCTTTGGATGCAGCCCAGGACACCTTTGGCTCTCTGGGCTGGGAGTGCCCATGGCTGGGTCAGGTCCAGCCTCTCACCCACCAGCACCCCCAAGTCCTTCTCTCCAGGGCTGCTCTCCATCTGTTCATCCCCAGCCTGGATTGATACCAGAGGCTGCCCTGACCCGTGTGCAGGACCTCATACTTGGTTTTGTTAGAACCCATGAAAATGAAGCTTTGTTTTTACTCATTTAGGTCTCTGTTGTTTTTTTCCCTTGCTTTTTCATTTCTCCTATTTCATGACCGGTGTCATATATATATAAAAAAAGCATTTACAATTAGATGTATGGCTGTGTAGCTTTGTGTTGTCCCCTGTGAATTACTGCTTGGCCATATTGATTAGTTTGTTTCATGGTTACGAAATTTCTGATGTGCAGAAGGGCTGGCACATTGAAGTGCCCTTCTGCAGGATCTTGATTCCAGGCGTACCAAGCACCTCCTAACTGGTATGGGAAAGCTAAGGGCAGTTCAGCCCGGAGCAGTCTACAGGGGCTTGTCCCAGGAATCACACAGATACATGGGCTGGATTTGATAAGCAGTGCTTCAGCCTGCAGCAGCCTCTCCTGGACCCGCACTACTTGGGCAGAGCCGTATTTCACTTCGCACCGTTGATCCCTGCGCGGAGCCTGCAGCAGCTCCTCCTCCCGGATCCCTCCGCGACTCCCGGGTCAGCGAGGGCGCGCCAGTGCGATGGGCGGGGCCGGCTGGCGAATGACAGGGTGATCCACCAATCAGCGAGGCGAGCACGGCCGGCTGCTGGCGTTGGCCCAATGAGCGCCGCGGGGGCGTGGCCGCGGGAAGAAGCCGAGGCCGAGGGCGGGCGGGAGCCGCGCGGGATCCGCCGCCATGGCTGACGAGATCAGCAAGGCGCAGGCGGCGCGTCCTGGCGGGGACACCATCTTCGGGAAGATCATCCGCAAGGAGATCCCCGCCAACATCATCTACGAGGACGAGCAGGTACGGGCTGTGCGGAGGGCTGCGGGCGCCGTGGAGCCGCTCGGGAGCGCGGCAGGGCGCCTCCGCGCCTTCCTGCACCGTCCGTGGAGCTGCGCCGGGCTCCTTGCCAAGGGTCGAGAGTTCTCCCGGCGGGTGTAGGAGGGTAGGCGGGAAACCTTTTCCACCCGCGGTCAGCCTCCCTGCGGGCTCCGAGCAGAGCTCCACAGCTGGCTGCTTTCGCAGCTCCCGATGTGCCTCTCAATAGCTCACAGAGGTGGTGCAGCTCTGCCTGCCAGGCTTTGGCAGTGAGCCTCCGAAAGAGATTGCGGGTGCATCACAGCACGTCAGTGTCTTAGTGAAATAATTGGCTTTAGAAGAAATGCAGCGGTTATTTCCAAAAGGTAAACTAGCTGGTATTCATTGTAATATGCCCTGGGCTTTTTCCCCCCGCCCTTCAGATTGAAATACAGGAGCTCCATTATTAAGGGCTTTTGCTTTTGAAAGAAGGGATTATTCTAAGTGTAGAATAAAGACTCCTAAGGATGCAGTTTGTCAGGTTTGTGTGCTTAAAAATCATGCATAGCTTGAAACAGTGTTTTCTTAATAGATGTCAGAATTGTTGCAGTTGCCATCTGCTCTAAAGAACACTGGAAATGTTCACTGCTTTTTGAAAGTCATGCTTATGGTTACTACTCTGTGTTTATGTGAAGGTGTGTGTTCTTTCTTTACCCGGCTCAAATATGTGTGAGTTTTTTCCTCAGCTGCAATGTCTGCAGCAGAGTAACCTGAGCACGACTTGATTAGGAATAACGCCACTGGCTTCGTTGAGCTGTAACCCGCTTTGGAAGAGTCATTACGAGCAGTGCCTCAACTGATTTTTACTTCAAAGTGCACAGAAATATAGTACTTCTAGATTTCAGTTGACTGGTGGGTTTATTTTGTTGACTTATTGGAGGTCTTTTTAGAGGTGGCTGGAAGCTTTAAAAGGAGAAGAGTGAGGAAGGCCTTTAATCAATAATTGACCTTCAGAGAAAAAGAAATACTGAAAAGTACAAAGTCTCTGTGGAATTATGCCTTGTCACTGTTTTTCCAGTTGAATCTAAACTTGCTGAAATGAAGCTTGGTTTCCTATGCACTCATGAATTTCTGTGATTCTGCTTTTTCCTTAATGCTACTTCTACTTTCAGTACCATAGGAAACTATTCACTTCCTCTTTTGCTCCTTAGATTCTTTGATGCAGTTTGGCCATGTGCATTCTGTCTCTATGGGACTACACAGAATAGAAAGCTACTTATGAAATGGTCAGCTCAAAGTACGATTTATTTAATTGGGTGCAGATTAGTTTTATTCATCAATTATTTACTTACTGTCCTTCCTTGTTTGGAAGAAATGAGCAGTTCATCAGAGATTCAAAATTGGGCATTATCTTCTTAAAGTTACCTTAAAACTGGACAAATCTGGTGTATAAAAATTAATGCAAGTAGAGTTCTGGCTTTTCACCACCTTTACTCTTGACAAAAGCCACATTTCTTCTCGGAATAAAAAAAGCAGTATAATTGCAAAGAAAATTAACGTTATTGATTCACAAAGAAAAGGATGTCAGAAATAAATATTTTGAAGATTCTAGGTATGTGTTTTTAAGTATCCACTGTCTGTGACATAACCAATAGCTACCAGGTGTTTTGCTGTTAAATGTGATGAGTAATTCATAGATGTCCTTGGACTGGTGATGGCAGAGTGCCTCCTGTGCATCTGCCCGCTTGTTGAAGTTGCAGTAGCAAGTCCCACTTCTGTGGTTGGCTGTTTGTACAAAGAGACATAGCTGCATTTTCTCTTGCCTGTTGACAGTTCCTAATTTGAGATTTAGGTGATGCATGCAGTGTCTGATTGATTGTAATTTTGGTATTTAGTGGAAATTCAGCTAATCACTACAGACAGATGTTCATATTTCAAAAGTGATGCCTTTCTCTCATTTTGAGAATACCTGAAGCAAAGCCAGTGTTAGTGCATTACTCTAAAATACTTGGTGCCATTGACAAGTTTCATATGGCCTCAATCACATAACTTCAGGATCTTTGGATCTGCCTTGCTCTCTTTGACCAAGGAAATATTCAGGCATACTTGGAAGATGATTAGCAACTCTTTGCCATTTATTTTATTAAACATGGTGGTAATAAAAAAATAAGTAAGCGTAAATGTACTTTTTATAGGCATGCACGCCAACAGCTGTACTAGTCATTATGCATATGTTGCAATAATAAATCTTGAACCTGATTGCATATTACTTTGGTGAGGAGGCTGTAGCTTTTAAACAGTACTTTACAGAGCAGTGGTTTTTTTCAGCAGGTCTTGGTAAGTAGTGTTTTGTGTTTAGAAATTAAAGGATGTAGGATAATACACCACTTGAGAAAAATTAACATCTCTGCTCATGTTTGGGGTATCTGATAATGAGCTGAAGTATGTGTTTAGTGGGGTATATTGATTTACTGAAACTCTTACCTTTCTCCGAAGCAAATTATATTTTATCTGTCTGCTGTTCCTCCAGTGCCTCGCGTTCCATGATATTTCACCTCAAGCTCCAACGCATTTCTTAGTGATTCCTAAGAAGCCAATTGTCAGGTTGTCCGAAGCAGAAGATTCTGATGAATCTGTAAGTACTCTAAAGGTTTTCTGTACACCAAACTGTGCTTCTAATTACTTCATAGTGGGCTATCCCCCTTTCCCTCTTGACATTTCAAAGAGGCAGAGTAGTTTGCTGATACTGTAATANAAAACATCAAGCTCAAAGATTTTGTAAACTTTGCATGGTAAGATAAATTTTCTTTTCCACCAGAATTGTATTATGTTGTCTGAAGAAGCAGTGGGGGCTTTAACTATGAAGTAAACTTAGCTTCTGTGACACTTTTGTAGTCTGTTACAGCCTGGCTTGAAAAAAATCAATAGTTGTATTTTCCCTCTATATTATGCATAGTCAGTCTTTATAGTTTTTCTTGGAAAATGTCAGTTGCAGGCAGACAACAATTTGAAGAGCAGTGGCTGAATTTCTGAGAATTAACTTACTGGCTTATTGGTTCTCTGCTCTTATTCCTCCCCTTCCCGCCCTTTCCCCTTTTTTGTGTGTTTTCTGTTTGTTGTTTTTTCCTTTTTTTTTTTCTTCTTTCTCCTCCAGCTTCTCGGGCATTTAATGATTGTTGGGAAGAAGTGTGCTGCTAACCTGGGCCTGACCAATGGATTCCGGATGGTTGTGAATGAAGGGCCTGAGGGTGGGCAGTCTGTCTATCACGTACATCTCCATGTTCTGGGGGGCCGCCAGCTGGGCTGGCCTCCTGGCTAAGAGCTGTGCACCACTGGAGTTAACTGCATGCAGACAAGTTACCACCAGTAGTTCTACTCTGTTGTCCATCAATCTAGCCACTGTTAGTGTATTGTTTTTTTTAATGTGTGTCTACAGAGGGTAATAAATACTCTGAACAACATTCGCACAATAAAGATTAAGCATGTGGGAGTCGNGATACTGTAATACTTGTCCTCTAGTTTAAAAAGATAATGGAGTTAAGGTTTTCCAGTAAAATTAGCCAGAGAAAGCAAAATATATCTGTGTTGGTATTGTCCATACAAAATGAATTGTTATTTGTTATCTTATAATCCTTATGTCTGTTTTCATCATTTGATTGCAATAGTACTTACTCTAATACAGGCTTGGGGGTTTTTAGCAGGTCAGAGGTGAAGAAAAGGAAAGTTAGCTGAGAGGGGCTGAATATTTCATTTGAAACTAAAAACATCAAGCTCAAAGATTTTGTAAACTTTGCATGGTAAGATAAATTTTCTTTTCCACCAGAATTGTATTATGTTGTCTGAAGAAGCAGTGGGGGCTTTAACTATGAAGTAAACTTAGCTTCTGTGACACTTTTGTAGTCTGTTACAGCCTGGCTTGAAAAAAATCAATAGTTGTATTTTCCCTCTATATTATGCATAGTCAGTCTTTATAGTTTTTCTTGGAAAATGTCAGTTGCAGGCAGACAACAATTTGAAGAGCAGTGGCTGAATTTCTGAGAATTAACTTACTGGCTTATTGGTTCTCTGCTCTTATTCCTCCCCTTCCCGCCCTTTCCCCTTTTTTGTGTGTTTTCTGTTTGTTGTTTTTTCCTTTTTTTTTTTCTTCTTTCTCCTCCAGCTTCTCGGGCATTTAATGATTGTTGGGAAGAAGTGTGCTGCTAACCTGGGCCTGACCAATGGATTCCGGATGGTTGTGAATGAAGGGCCTGAGGGTGGGCAGTCTGTCTATCACGTACATCTCCATGTTCTGGGGGGCCGCCAGCTGGGCTGGCCTCCTGGCTAAGAGCTGTGCACCACTGGAGTTAACTGCATGCAGACAAGTTACCACCAGTAGTTCTACTCTGTTGTCCATCAATCTAGCCACTGTTAGTGTATTGTTTTTTTTAATGTGTGTCTACAGAGGGTAATAAATACTCTGAACAACATTCGCACAATAAAGATTAAGCATGTGGGAGTCGTCTCTGTCTGGTGTGCCTTACTGATGGAAACACTTCTGAAGTTAAAATTATGTTCTCTGGAGTTTAAAGCATGAAACATGTTTTGGTCTGCTAACAAGTCTTCTGTGGGTAGTGATTTGCTGAGGCATTTAAAACCTGAAGGTACAACCACTTATGAGACTTTTATGTCTTCTGGGAAAAAAAACGAAGATTTTTGAATGTGGTGTGTAAATACTTGTAAAGCCAGTGTAGGCTGCTGCTGAAACTTTTTTGAAAAGTGCAATTCCAAACATACTGTGCAAGGGCTTTCAGTACAGTGCAGTGTGTTGGGAATGTACATTATAAAGCTCTGTTTTTCCAGTGAGAATGAGTAAAACAAGTGTCTTAATGGCAGCTGCCATTAGTTCCATAGCACACAGATACTTAATGTCGTGATTTTGATCAAATTGAGGACTTGAAATTAAAATACTGAACTGTTACAAGATGTTCAAGACATTTCCTGGCACATAAGCAGCATGATGTATTATGCACATAATATATATGTATATTAGATTCCAGATTTTAGTGAGCAAACCTGCAGTTAAAAGTACTTTCTCTGTGTTGCTGCACACATTGTTGTTCATGCAATACAGTCATCAGATCTCCAAGGGAATACATTTTCTTGAAGTTAGGGTTACAGATGTGTCTACCAGTGTAAATATAGAACAACTATTCTTTCTGATAAAATTAGGTCACAACTAGCTAAGTTTTTATGATGAAAGATACTGAAAAGCCTCAGATGCGTTGATGAAAGCTGGTTATTTGTGAGCAGCAAAAGTGTTAAAGAAATGTGGGAGTGTGTATAAAGGGTGTACAGGTAAAGGCAGTGAGTTGCATTTTCTGTTCAGATAAAACTTGCAAGTTTGGCAAAGCCATTTCAGTTCATTTAACCAGAAAATAATACTTCTGAATGTTCTGAGCTTTCAGAGTTTTACCCTAAGATGTGACTTAGATGGGAAAATCAGCTAGTGCTGAGGAGGTTGATCTATAGTTGAGTTAGGAATAAACATGGTTCTGTAGTGGTAGCATAATGGCTCTTCTCCTGTGTAACTTGGATAGAAGTGAAGGAGAAAACTGCTCAATGTCCTGAGCTACAGCATCCCTGAGCAGAAGCTGAATGTGTATCACAAGAATCAAGTGTCACTAGCAGACAGAGTGGGGCTGCAGTAAAGGTTTGTGGTTGGGAAACTGGCTGTCAGAACAAATTATTGGAAGGCCCTTACGGGTAGCGAGATGAACCGTTGGCACCCACATGTGGGGAGGGGCACGTGACATGTACTGCTTTGACTTTCCTAGTTTCTGTTGTATGTGTGTCCTTTTTACCAACACTGGCAAATGGGATTTGAGGCATGACTGGCGAAGTTTTCACTGCTGAACCCCATACAAAAGTAACCCAATAAAACTTCTGTTGCTTTACTTGGAGTCCTGGAGATGTCCTTGCAGATATGTGTGCTTTGGGAAGGTAAGACTTCCAAGTGAGGGTAGAACTATGAATCTTGCAAAGGTAGCCATGAGGCCAGCTGCTAACCAATTTAATTGTGCTTAGGTTTCAGATGAGTGCCTTCTGGATTGATGCTCAAATGATGAGTAGTACTGAGATCTGTCAGACAATGGTATATTCAATGTGGGAAAAATATAATTGGAGGAAAACTTCCCTAATCTTTGTGTGTAGGAAGTGGGAGAACTAGGCATTAGCTGACCTCTTCTACCTCTCAAAACCACATGCCAGTTTGTTGCTGAAAGGCAGACTAGCCTCCTTGTCATTAATTTTCTTCTGCCTGCATTGCTTTTTCTCCTGTGGCGAGGTGATGACTCCAGTACAGCTGCTCTGTCCTGTCATTTCTAAGGGCACTTAACAAAGTGAGATGTGTTAACTGCATCACAGGGGGGCAGCAAACTGCATCTTAGTACAAACCAGGGCAGTGGCCATGAGAAAGTAGAGTTATATTACATATTTTATTCTGCATTGAAACACTCAGTGGAAGATCTTGATTTCTTCTCTCAAGTAATCAAATGTAGTTGGATGACAAAAGCTTGTGAGCAATCCAAGGATTTCACCTTCAGCTAATCTTCATGGGCTGAATGAAGGTGGAGAAAATTTACCTGATTTAAGTATGGCTGATACATAATCTGTGTCCACTTAATGGAATGATTGAGCTAGGCAACATCTGTTGTTAATCTCTGTAAACTCCCTGAGGTATCAGGAGGGTGTTCTAGTTTATCAGAGATAGGAATGGAGTAGAGAGTATGTTTGGAAGCAATAGGGAATTTTAATTTGGCTTGTCATTTCAGGAAGAGTGCATCATTGCTGTAAGCTTTAATGGTCTCTAGTGGAATTTGTGTCTAGTCTTCCAGATAATGCCACTGTTACATCATTCTTAATCAGAGACAATCTGACTGTCTGAGAGAGAGAACTGCACTGCACATGTGAGTTTTATCTCAGTTTTTAATATGTCAGATACCAAATTTGAAGTAACACTTCCTAGGTATGAAGTTTTGCGTTCTTTTGGGTATTGAGCTGTCCAGTCTTGTTGAGCCAAGCTGTCCACATGTACCCGTGCAGTTCTTAAAAATCCTCTTGACAGTAACAATTGCCTGTTTGGACAAATCCTGACTGAGGCTGCAACAGTCTTATTTTTTCCTTTCTGTTAGTGGTTTTCTTGTGTGTTAGAACTCATTTTTGTGAACCACATTCAATTTTTGTGGAATTTCTCTCAGGAGCACTGTGTTGATATTTTATTTGATTATGTTTTTGTTTGCTATGGATTTAAATAGAAAGTTCTGTCTTGATTTATTTTCTGTTCCAGTTACTGGCAGGAAAAATAGCCATTGCAGCAATTCCTTTTACTTCTTAACAGATAGGAAATGTCTGGTAAACTAGGCAAAATTTAATCTTGTTTTATTGTCATTTCCAGTTAATAATTTTTTTCCTTTTGAGAAACTGTATATATGCCGGCCAGTTCACAGCTGAGTTTGAAAGAACTGGGGGAAAATCGAAACCTAGGCTAATGGTGTTGGGCAGAGCTGTGTGCCAGTTTTGGCCATTAGGTGTGTGCCATATACCTATCTGTCATCAAGGATTTGAAGAGGAAATGTGAGTTTTCATGGGACTGTGGTGTGCTTGCACATGACACTTGGGTAGTTACAGAGCTGCCAGGTGGGAGAAAATACTTGAATTTGAGTCTAAAATTCAGTCTTTTAGGTAGAAGCTGAAGAGGGAATGGATTTAAGGAGAAGTCACTGTATTATTAGCTGGGTTAGAACCATGACTCTGTTGATAGGAAAGTTGGGAAATACTCCTTTTGAGTGGGAAGCTTCAAGACAGAAAATTTTCCGGAGAAACAGAAGATCTTGAGAGAAAAAAAGTCTAGAGATGCCAGAAGAAAGGGACCACTTCTTCTCTGCTTGTGGTAAAAATGAAAAAGAATCAGCAATTCTGTGTGCAAAGGATAAAAACCGTAAGTATTAGCCAGTTGGATGTTCTGTATGTTGGAAATCCAGCAACACTTATGTACTCGATGATCTTGGAGGTAATTTCCAACCTTGGTGATTCTGTGATTCTGACATATTAGGGAGATGTGAATGTGGTTAATTTGTCTTGCTAAACTTGTTCAAAACAGTTTCACTGGAGAGAACGCTCCTAGGATGCAAAGGGTCAAGGGACAAAAACTAAGGCTGGAGCTGTAGTTGCTTAATTTGCACTCTTGGTTTGGCTGGAGGTCAAGGACCAGAAGTCTCTTACGACAGACTTCAGTAGCAGAAAGGACAGTCTGAGAATAATTACACTCCAAAACAATCCGGTGTTTTTATTTTGTTGTCATGGTAGCTGTACTTCTGTCAGATTTTCATAGGGCAGAATCATAGCATATCCCAAGTTTGAAGGGACCCATCAGGATCATGGACTCCTAGTGCTGTGCAGGACACTCCAAGAATCCATGTGCCTGAGAGCATTGTCCAAATGTTTCTTGAACTAGATGGGCCTGGCGCTTCTACTTTCTGAAGAGCATTTTCCATTGGCCATCCACCCTCTTGCTGAAAGACCTTTTCCTGATATCCAGCCTAAACTTTCCCTGACTCAGCTTCATGCCATTTCCTCAAGACCAGTCACTGGTTGTGAGAGTGGAGAGTCCTTGCCCTTCTACTTTACCTTGTGAGGATATTGGAGACCTCACTGTGGTCTCCCCTCAGTCTCCTC
>VZRX01014035.1:0-47702 GCA_013398075.1 Notiomystis cincta
AAAAAACAAACAAACTAAAACCAGAAATTTTTAAAGAAAAAAATACTTTTTTTTTGAAACTCATGTATTTATTATGTGTCAGGGCTTTGATTTTTTTTTTTCACTCCAGGAGAACCAAGAAATAAAATAGAAATAAGAATAAAAGAATGGGACAATTGCATACACATTTTCAATACTGAATTATTTATCCCTAGCTAAGGTATTGCTTGGCAAAAACTTTCTCTCTCTTCTTTATAGAAGTTCATTCTACTTGCAGCCACGATTACCTTCAACTGCTGCAAGACAACTTTTAGCAATAAGGTTATCAAATCAGCCTCTAACATGACCCTTAGTTAATTTTACCAAAAATGTCCTTTAGGGAATATTTATCTTTCTGACACTGGGTTTTACCAAATAGTTATTTAAAAACTTTATATTAAGTAATACCTTTTTCACCTTAAATAATTTGTTTATGGCACCATAACAGGTAGGTTGTTGAAATGTATTAAACCTATTTTACTTTCCTTTGAAAACTTGCTTCTAGTGAAATCTGAGTAATTCAGAAGACTTCAAATGTCAAATACCCATGTGGCATTTTATCCTATTTTCCTTTTACTCTCTGATATCTATTCATTTCATCAGAATGTTTTCTATGATCTTGTACAATGCTGTGGTGATATTTATAAGCTTATGATCAGGTGCTTTTTTTATTTCTTCTTTTTAGGTATCTGTAAGGTACCTGAACATATTTTTGTTTCTGGCCATATGAAACTATCAGGAATTTGTCAAGACTAACCTGGAAAGTAAAACTGTAACCATGTACATTTTTTGTGTACTTTGGCTTGTCAGTACTCAAATACATCCTCTGTCATTGAATACTTACTTCATTTCAGCCTAGGGATGTTTTCATACTCAGAAGTAAGGATGGGAGACAAATCCAACAACTTCTAAGAAATACATGTGTATCTCTGCCACCAAAGAACTGATACAAAGAAAGCCAGGTAAACACTTAAAAATTAATGTTTCCATCTTTTCATATTCCCACTGTCTTGAGATCCCTTTTAGGTACTTCATAATTCTTTTTCAAATTAGACTGATGTTCCTTTCTTTCTCCACTACTCTTTCTTGAGAAGCTGATGAGTATTTTAAATTTCACAGGCATTTCTGAAAAAAAAATCCTGAAGTTCACCTCTCATGTAATTTAATTTGGAACACTGAATTGAAACGTGCACAAAAGTAGGGAAGATATCTTCTCTAAGGAGTTCAACAAATATCAGCTCTTTCCCTCTCAGATAACTATTTTCAACACTCAAGTAGATAAGCAAAGTTATTAAAGTGTTATAATGACTTTTATGTACTTGATAGGATAAATCAGAATAGGAAGTGCATACACGTTAATTTTATTCTAGAGATATTAAAATACACACCTGTTGAATCTTTAATGAGTGCTCCCACTGTAACAAAAATTTCAATTTATTCTTAACTTTAAAAGTCACAGCTAGAAAGGACAGGGCAGAGAACTCATTAACAAAGAAGCAAGTAAAATATTAGGAAATTTAAAGGAAATCTGTGAAAGGGAGGGTGAGGTGGGGAAAAAAAATGTGTTTTAGAACATCCAGAGGCAATGGCCAAAGCCAGCACTGAGACTTTGCAACGGATGTTTTTCAGACAGACTTTCATAATACAAACATCACACACTGAGTTTAATGTGTGCTGGAAAACTAATATGTCTCACAGAATCATAATATAATAAAGGACTAGCCTATTGAATCATGTGTTATTTATTGTTCTCTGAGAATGGAGCAGGGATTTTCTTGTATTACTTCCATAATGTGTTTTTCCAATAACTCTATAATGTTCTGCAGTGAGAAATCTTAACTTTGAAGTTGTTCTAACTTTACATTTTTACCAAAACTTTAGCAGAATATTGTCTTGCTTCTAGAGTCTGATCTAACTCTAGATGAAGGCAATGAAACCTCACAGCAACTACAACAGGAATGAGACAAAAGTCACATGGAAGCCCTGATCATATGTTTCAGAACTTACATTCTGCAGCACAGATTTAGGGCCAGCGACCTTTATCAAAGCATAGCAGATTTGCTAAAAGTCTGCAGATTTACCAGCATGTTGTAACTTTATAGTTCAAACTTGAACTATATAAAAAAAAAAAGTTGCTTATCTCTAATATTTTTCTTATTTCTTTTCCTGTAATTTTATTTCTCCTTCAGTAGTAACAACAGAAATGCCATGTTACACAGAACATAAGCCCAAATCCTCTTAATTCCCTTGCCAAAATTGTGCTAAGTAATCAATTTGCTTCTAACATTTAAGAGCCATCTTAAATTCTAGTTCAAGCACAGCTGCTTTTTTGTACTGAAAAATACAGACTCAAACGTTCACAAAAGAACATAATTTATCTGAATGATGGCACACTCAATGTATTACTGTACAGCACACAGGGGGCAGCAGTCCTGCTGCTGGCTGATACATGACTTCAGAGTCACATGGAATGCAGACCCAGAAAGCTGGAGAACAACAGACAGATAACAGGACAGGAAATATTTCACAGGTCAGTGTTAATAAACTGACACTGGCTTGTGGTCTGAATCGCATATCTCCAGGTAGAACTATAATAAAGAGAACATAAAGCTTTTCTTTTTTTACTGAGCATACAAAAGGGAAAACTAAAGAAATGTCAGCTAGATGGATTAAGAGAATAACTGTCTTTTAATTTTTTTTATTTTTTTTTTTACTGAAGATACAGATGCTATTTAGGAAAAAAAAAGTGAAACTACAGCACATGGAAGAGGGAAGAGAATAATAAGATACATCCAGCTGGCATAAATGAACATAAATGAAATTAAGTTGCCTGAACAGCAGGAAACACAATTTGTGCCAGAAACCGTCAGATTGATCTCATCTGTCTCTCAAACAAGGCTATCAATCACTGTCTCATCCCTGTCTTCAGTATGGTTTTTCTTACCTCCAGCTGGCTGTACTTCAGCAGTGGAGTCATGTTAACTGAAATTCACTGTTTCTCTTTGCTTGTCTTTTGTTCTTCAGAATTTCAGCTATTTCTGCCAACCCTGGAAAGGAATTATTCTGCCTGTATAATTGAGCAATATGCAGATCCTGGGCAGGAACGGAGGCTGCATTGTCTAATGCACAGAGAGTTTGACTGATCCTCATCAAATCTGAATGCTATTCTATCTCTGCAGTGGACATTGAAAATCTATCCTTCTGTGTTTAGCTTTCCTCCATCTGCAAGACCTCTACTTCTGTGCTGAAGCCTTCTTTATGGATAGTGAATTTCACAATTTATGTATTTTGCATGTATTCACACAAATAAGCATTGTAAGTACATAGTACTTACAATAGTCAAAGGCTTAATATTCCATGCCATGTGTGTTAGGTTTCTGTAATCTGGGAAGAGCCAAAGGATACTTCTTTAGAAAAAGAATGCAGAGTTTCATTACAGTGCAGATGCGTACAATATGCACTTGTATGACTGTTCTCTCTTCAGGATCTTAAATTATTAGGATCTAATAAGGAGGTAGCATCAGGGAACACTGATGTCTTTCTGATCTGTAAAGGAAGGCAAACTAGGAGCCCAGGGTGGCAGCAAGGCAGGCAAGGCAGTGATCTCAATGACAAAGGCACAGAAGCAAAGCACTCAGACAAGAGAGGAGCAGAGCAGTATTCAGGGTCAGCTATCTGTCTTGGCATTGCCAGGCAAATTCACAGTGATGATGCAAGTCTGAAGTGCATCCAGGGTGCTGCAGGTGAGTGTTCTGGCACAGTTCAACAAAATACATAGATGGGAAGCAGAAGTGTACCTCAGGCAAGGACTACATCTAAGTAGCTCGGGCTAAATGCATCTCCTGAATGAAAAGGGGTCAGCACCCTCCGCAGGGATTCTCTTATAGCCCTGTATCAAACAGCATCAAGGCCAGACTGCTGCTCTGTTAGAGCTGACCTTGAGCCCTCACTGCCAAGTCTACAGGTTGATGGCAGAATTCACTCAGGGCTTGAATATTTAGTGGGTAAGAAATGTAGTTAAAGCCTACTTGCATTTTTTTCTGGAATATATCTCATTGCAAAAGTATGTGATAAATTTTATTGAATAGTGTACACTAAAATAATTGGAACAACTTGCATAGAAAGATTTAGATAAGCATTACTCAAGTTACTACACAAAAAAATGGCAGATTGATCTCTCTTTTTCTTGTCTGAAATAATCTTACACTGGCTAAATTTTCACAGAGTTCTTTGTGACAGAAGTGGCAAACAACAAGACCTTCAAGATATTTCTTCATCAGATACGCTTTATAGAAAGAGATTTATTGATTCATACTCTGTAATGACTCAACCCCAGAAGTCATTAGTAAATCAATTCAGGAATATTACCTTTGACTCTAATAGTAATTCCATGCATGAATGGTTTAAATGATCAGTCTGGCAGGACACCATGTTTGCTTACCATTTTGAAATTACTAAATGACTAACAGCTATAATCTAAGAAATAGCTCCAAAAGCTTTCTGCCAGTATGTCTAATATTTTAGTTGCTCTGATCAGACCACATGAATTTCTGGATTCTAAATTCCTATGCTTTTTGCTATGACTTAGACCTTTCAAAAATAATACCCTTAAATTCAGAGCGTGGATGATATTGACACACCATTTTTCAACTTGGTAGATTTTCTTAAAAATGCACTTCATCAGTGGTCCAGGACAGCAGGACACTGATAACAGCAATGCTGTAAAAAAAGACATATTGCTTACAGAAAGCACCTTCACTGTGCTTTGTTAGGTAAAAACATTTGAGCTGAGGTAGAAATATTGTGAAATTGTCTGCTTTGCATAGTAACTACTTCCAAATAAATCTTATCATTACTATATGATGTGATTAACCACTTTCAGAAAGTTGGAATTACCCACTAGAGTTTTCTTTCAGGTCTCAGATATCAGAACAATGACACCACAGCAGTGTACATCAAGGAAAATAGTACCACTGAGTTTATCTTCCAGACTGATAGAATTTAATGAATAAAGCAACATTCAATATTATTGATAGGGTGTCTCAAACCAAGAGCCTGGAAGCTGTTCTTCACTGATGTCAGTGGCTTATGATGATTATTGACTTATCTTTTTGATTTAAGTAAGACTATACCACTAATGCATTTTTCAGAACCTTTTTAATATTTGATCAAGGATAAGGTAGATTATACATCAAACTACTTGGAATAGCACAGTAAGATGCAAATGCTGGACAGAAAGTCAGTGAAAACTTTGATTGCTGCTAAAAAAGAGATTACAATAGTAATGATCCATCAGATTTCCACTGCTATATGGGAAAAGTAGACTATATGTATAGCTGATTTATGAGACTCTAATTAAGGTATCATCAATTATGAATACGCAGAAGACATCAAAAATACACCTTATTTTCTCCTCATCTACTCTATGCATTGCTAGGGCTGCAAAGAAAGTGGAAGGGATCTAACACAAAATTTAAGCATGAGAAAATAAATGCTAAATATAATTTGATGATGGAGAATACACTGTAGGATCACAATAGTATCAAGAATTTGGTATGACTTCTTGTGAGAGAAGAGAGTAGCTTTCACCAGTTTGAACAACTGTGAAAAAATGTACCAGCAATAATTTAATCTATACTGTTTTTTACATTAATTGTATCACATAGATGTAAACTGTCCTTGTTACGGCCATGAGAAATAGCAGAATTAAATTCATTCTTGGTATGTATATTTTTCGTGCCCAGTGATTTCACAAATGCTGCCATTTCAACTTTAGGTTTTCCAGACTTTGCCTATTAAAACTGCAGACAAGCAAGAAGCCTTCATCCATGATTGAGAAGAAGCCTTAATTATTATTATTCAGGCACAATAGCCTAACTCAGTGCGTGCATATTTGTTTAGGTTTTACATTGCAAGTAAACCACATAATTTTTAAAGGTATCCACCAATCTTCTTATACAGTAAAGTATCTTGAAATATGTTCATGACTGCTGCAGCAAAATATAACTAATATTTTTCTGTACTTTATGTTTTATCCATGATCATGGTAAAATGGTAAGATGTTAATGTTACAATTCCTCTTTTGATATTTTCTCCCCTAAAAATGTGTGCAGTTTCTCACTTCCTGACTAAACACGACATACATTGTTTTCTCTTTATATTGTTTTCATGATTAAACAAAGATGTAGAGCTACTACAGGACTGTACCAGGAATCTCACTGACAACTCCATTTACAGCATTACACAAATCAAAGAATAAAATGCTTGAATGAAAAATGTCTGAGAAGATAATCAATGGTGAAAATCTTCTTAATGTTTATGCAATGCAAAACTACCCTAAGACTGAGTTGCCCATATAACAGTGATTGAAGTGACTGGGTTATTATATTTCTTAAGAGGAATGTAATGTTAAAGTAAGCATATAAAATAATAATCCCTGACAAAACAGCAATATTTTGACTCACTCTTAAAGTAAAGGAATATTTAAGTCTCTCAAATTTCCTGTATCATTAATATATGAGAACATGGGTCTTGTATTTAAGCCAAGATAACAGATGGTTGGTCTGAACTTAATTAGTCAAGAAAAAGGCTTTACAACAATGTGTTTTCACACTATGATCCCTCTTGTCCATAAAAGTTGATGAAGCCTAATCCCTAAAATAACAAAGTCAGTGTGAGTCCTTCCACTGTATTATTCACAGATCATTCTCAGTTAAAAGTGCATTATTTGTCCTTTGTGCTTCTAACTTGGCCATGTCCTTAGGCATACATCTAAAGGTAAGCACGAGCAGTTTCACAGAACAGACCTAAATATCAGCATGCACACTCCCACAAAATCATTGGCATGTCCTTATTGAACTGGAGTCTGGAGGGATCCATGGGTCTCAAACTTATAATCTGCATTTTGGCAGAACAGTTTAATGAGATCGCTCTGATGATGGTATACTGCAAATACAATTTACATGCAAAGTAGGATGCATATTTAAAATATGCTCTCACAAGCTTTGGAACTTTTCAAATAGTGCAGCTGTATACCATACATTACTTTTACATGAACCTCAGTTTGATACACATCATCCAGCTCTTTATCAAAGTAAACTACCTTCAAAATCAACTTTCTAGAATGTCATACACATTAAACAAACAAGATCAACAGAATTTTACACAGAATTACACCGACAGTCAGCAGCCTACCCTACAGAAATTTACTGTATCAGGAAAAGAAAAAAAAGCTATTGAAGACAGCAAAAAATAAATTAGTTCGATGTATCAGCGTCTTTTTTGTTTGGCTGTTGAATAGGATTTTTTTGTTTGTTTTAGCGTTTACTAATTGCTTACCCATATTGGTACTTATTGTAGTTCATAGAATTTAACAGCATTGATAGAAGGGAGTATATTATGAGCATTTATTTATCTGAGTAAATACAGAAAAAGTAAGTCAGAAAAGTGCTGTAAATTGAAAATGCCACCATATCTTAACACAGTCCTTACAATTGATTTTAATGAACTGACTTTTCCTTTCATACTTTTATCTGTATGGCTTAATATTCAGCTCATTAACTTCTTTAAAATGTTAGTTTTGCCAAGGCACGATTTTAAAGAACTGCTAGTATGATTGTCCTAGTCCATTTTATCAAATTCAAATCCAGCATAATTGTTAGGATCTTGAATTTTGACCTTGGTGGAAAATTACAATGAAATCCAATAGAAAGTTGTGCTACATTTTTAAACTCTCCAATGTTGTGTAGTTCAGTTTCCCATTGCTGTAATTAATAAAGACTGAAGAACAAAAAGAAAAAGACCAAAAAAACACCAACCAACCAACCAAGCAACCAACTAACCAACCAACCAACCAAAATCAAAACCAAAACAAACAAACAAAAAAACCCAACCATTTTCCAAGCTGCTAAAGAGTCAAAAGTGGTACACTATTCATGAAGTCCTAAAGCAATAATCCTCAGCAAAGTTTTGCAGGTCTGGGCTAAATGTAGAACTCTGGGGAAATCTCTTGTACTTCTACATGAGCAAGAATTTACTGATTCTATAGAAGAAAGATCTGTTTGTTCAGCTATTTGTAAAGTAACGGATGATACTAATTTAATTTTCTAGGAAAATTTTAGCAATGTCTACTCTTGCCTGAGTTTTGTCCAGTTCTGCCTAGATTGACATACCTACTTTTTAGAACCTGATGCTGTGTCTAAATCACATGATGGCTTGATTTTTGGTTTTTGGTTTTTTTCCCCTCACTTGTTCATACAGCAAAAATAATGGAGATGAGGTATTGCTTATTATAAGATTTTTCCAGGAGTGTGTGTCTTGGCATGCATCAGAGAAGGTTAAAGGTTAAGCTTATACTAGGAACAGGACTCAAATTTGCTTATATTTTTCAGGGGAATTTCTAATTCTTAGCTTAATTTCCAGGAATGATGCAACTACTGTTTACTTCTACAAATAGAATGTTCTTTACACATTCTACACTGATACAGAGTATTCCACATTGACTCTGGTACAGGACTTTGGGACTTTATGACACTTACTACTAATCAGATATTTTATAATACTTATCCAAGTGGAATGAAAACTTAAAGGCTTAGGCTGTCCCTGGAGGTATTGCCGTCCTTATTCTGAAATGCTATTAAAAAAATTCAGAATTCTTCTTTTAAACTGGATGCAGTCCAAAATGCTTGCATTTATTATTCATCATTTCAGGCAGAATTCTAGGAGCAGTTCAGTTTGGGTATGTTTCCAAGTAGTTTACTTCATCTCAACAGCCTTTATTTATAACCTGAACTCTCACCAGTTAACAGGGATTCTTTTTGTTAACTTTTCTGTTCCCAGAGAGTTACAACCCCTGCCCTAGATTAAAGAAAATAAAAAGAGGAGACAAGAAATGCCACAATATATTTTTATGTTCTGTCCATTCGCATTGGCTGATTCTTTTTTATGTCTTTATAATCTTCTCACCTATCTTTCAGGTTTTCTTGCCTGACAGTGGATTTACCACATGAGTCTAGGAGTCTTTTTTTAGCATTTTATTCACCACTTTTGACTACTATGGTGGCTGTGGTCAGATGAAGTTTGCATTCTGCTGATCTTTTCCTTTAGATAGACAAGCCATTGCTGCTCTCTCTTTTCCTTTCTGCTCTTTCCAAGTACCACTGATTTTGCTGTGCAATCCAGTCAGTCTGATTTTTTTTAAATCCCCAGACTAACACAACATTTATTATAGAGACGACACTTTCTGTCTTGTTAGTGTGCGAAGCGATTATAAAAGCATTCATTACTTTTCCCTGTAGACAACAGGTCTTATTATTAATGTCTTGACTATTAACAAGAAAAATAAAGTTAACAGCCCATCATGCTTCTTTCTGCATATGGATACATCAGGTCTCTATGGTTTCATCTTTATACTCAGTAATTTATTTGCAACAGAGTACTCCAACAGTGGACTATTAAATAGCTCTCCACTGATGCCTTGCAACCTTGTTTTGTACTCCATCCAAATGATTGTGCAGTCTTTAACAGAATTCAAAGCTATGGCATTCCTTGGAATTATACCTCACAATCACCAGGTTACTAAAACCAGCCAGTTGTTTCACTGGGGTCTCATCAGAACATCTTGTGTAACATGGCTTATACATCTCTGGTGTTATAGACCCTTCACTATGAATCCCGGTTCATAGAGATAGTTGCTTAAGGGGATTGGGATTTTTTCAAGTTTAGAGGATTTTTGCTACTTGTGACTTCTAAGAATTCCTACATGCAGCACTAAATAACTTTTACAAAGCATTTTAGAAAGTTAATCAGAGTAAAAGTAAAAAGAAGTATGTCCTCCTCATGAAACTTTTTAATCTTCAAGTAGAAAGCTTCCAAGTCAATGGCAAGTGACTTTGAAGCCTCAGAAAGGACTTTTACCCCTTCTTCATTCATATCTGCATATAACTGAACACCCATGGTTCTCTTCTTCTTATTTTAAAAGCTTACTTAGAAGTATCACTCAGTCCCTACTAAGCTTTCTTGTTACAGATAGAAAGGCTTGAAAGGAGCAAAGGGAGGTACTCTCTCCTAGCCAGCCTCGGAAGTGCAGGAGTGACAGGTAAGTGCTACCAAAGTCCTAGACACCAAGGCAGTGCTGCTCCTTGCTACCAGCCTGGCTGCAGAGATGTTTCCCAGCACTGGTCTCTCGTGTGTTAATCCAAAGTCTGATGCAGTCTGTCACTGTATAACCTAAACCAGGTAAAGGTTTCATTATAACGGTGACATCTTGCTTAGCTGAGTTGTTGTCAAAGTTGGAATATTTTACTGAAGGCATGAGGGTTTTAGTGCTCTCTTCTCAGGCAATAATCTACAAAAAAAGCAAGACATAAGAGAAAAAAACCTATAATATCTATGGCAGTACGTCAGAATTTTACAAAAGATTAATATCTTTGCATCCTCAGAAATCAGAGATGGTCCTCTCTTCCTAGACATTCAGTAGCTACACAAGATCACAGTTAAGTGTGGCATTTTAACATAAATTAATTTCCTACTACACAAATATTAACTGGAGCTCTATAAATTAAAGCATTCACAGCCTTGTGAGAATAGGTAGGGAAATACCTTCATAAAACCCTTCTCCATTTCATTAATCCCCTTGTAAGCCATCAGTTAAGCCTGCACTAAACAATGCCAGTAAACCGCTTAATCCTGGGAAACTTGCCCACTTTTAAATAAAAAACACAGCTTAATAAAGTCTAGCATCATGATAATTCCTAAAGTATAGTATAAATATTTAAAAGATAATTCTCTCAAATTAATTTTGAAGAATTCTCCCATTTCTAAACCAATCCTTTTTCCTCTCCATCACACTATCTTTTTTTTTTTTTTTTTGTAATGTCTTAGTTTTAAGGACTGAACTCTTGTATTTTAAAAAGTATTTTTAATTAGGTTTATTTTTGTTTGTTTTTAATTGAATTAGGAGTTCACAAAAATTGTTAGATTCTCAAAATTTGAAGTTTCTGGTGAGTTGCGACAGCCACCCACACTATTATGTATTATTTGTTTTATTGGCCCTCCTTCATTCAGAATAAGGCATGAAGAAATCTTTGCTGTTTGAAAATACATGGAAGAAACGGTACTGAATAAACCATGACACTCACAATTATCACTATGTTTTAAGAAAATCTAGACTCCTCATATTTAATAAGGACACTGGTTTAACATCACATGGTATCATTTAAACCTCAAACAATAATTGAAAACCCCAAAAGCTCCCTTTCTATAAATGATAAGTAATTAATAAAAAAATTGTAAATTATAGAGATGGGCATTTTTCCTTGTCTTTTTTTCAATATTAGTGTATAATTACTTTCTCATGGCTTCAACCATGAGGAAGCAGAACATTCCCCTAATCAGGGTAATGTGATAGAAGAATGTGAATTCAGAAAGATTATGTATAATTGAAAATTGTTTTATGCTTCAAAAAATTCAATTGGTAATTTTCTCCATTTTGTCTTTGTCTATGCAGTATTTTAAACAAAACAAGGATTATAAAATCACTAGATTTTATAACTGAGTAATTTACTCTTTTTTTAATGAACACAAAATGGTTTCATGTTTTGTATAACACTACTGCTGTTATCATTCCAGCTGGTGGCTGGCCACAAATGGTATTCCTCAAGGCTCAGGTTTCAGTCCAGTCCTGTTCAATATTTTTATCAATGATCTGGATGAAAGCATCGACTGCACCATCACTAAATTCACTAAGCAACAAGCTGAGTGAGACTGTCAAACTGCTGGAGGGTGGAAAGGCTCTAGAGAGGGGTCTGGAGAGGCTGAGACCAGTGGTATGAGATTCAACAAACCCAAGTGCTGGGTGCTTCACTTGTGTCAAAACGACCCCATGAGGAGCTACAGACTGGGGACAGAGTGACTGGGAAGCTGCCCAGCAGCAAAGGACCTGGATGTGCTGCTCAACAGCAGGCTGAAGGTGATCCAGCTGTGCCCAGGTGGCCAAAGAGGCCAACGGCATCCTGGCCTGTATCAGTCATGGTGTGGCCAGCAGGACCAGGGTAGGGATAGTCCCTCTGTACTCAGCACTGGTGAGGCCACACCTGTTATTGATCCCTCACTCCCAGAAAGACATTAAGGTTCTGGAGCATGTCCACACAAGGGCAATAGAATTGGTGAAGGGTTTAGAGAATAAATCCTATGAGGAATGGAGGAGGGAGCTGGGTTGTTTAGCCTGGAGATAAAGAAGCTCAGAGGTGACATTATCGCTTTCAACAACCACCTGAAAGGAGATTGTAACAAGAAGGCGTTTGGCCTTTTCTCACACCCAACTACAGACAAGAAAAGAGGAAATGGCCTCAAGCTGTGTTAGGGGAAGTTCAGATTTGACATCAGTTTTTTCATGGAAAGTTATTCACTGCCCCGGGGAGTGTTGGGAGTCACCATTCCTGGAAGTCTTAAAGAAACAACTGGACACGGCACTTAGTGCAATGGTCTAGTTGGCAAGGTGTTGATCAGTCAAAGGCTGAGCTCAATGAACTCCAAATTAAATGATTCTGTGATTGATTCTGTTATTTCTTTCTTTATCATTCCCCTGTTTCCTCCCTCTGTCAGGATGACACTGTCCTATACACAGGATTATCGTAATGTGTGCTATTGTTCCCATGTTCACAGTTTCCTGTGCACGGAGTCGATTGTGCACGTCATTGCGTAGCTACATTTTGAAGAGATGAAGACCAATATGACTAATATTTCTCGTTGTTCAAGATTTAACCACAAATGCAATGAAACATATTGTCATTAGATCTGGATATTGTGTAAATTTTTGTTGTAGTCTTTTGCTTCTAGTGAAAACATTTCTGAGCCAAAGCCTACTCATATATAAAAGTACAAATTTAAATTTAGCTAAAAATCTTTCTTTGAATTTGTATTTTTTTGTCCATTAAAATATAAGAGGGTACAAAATAGTAAACAAACATGGAAAAGAAATTCAGCAAGGTTAAAAATGAAGAATGAAATTGTTTGATAACATCAAAATTAACAATTTTCATCATTATTTGTGCATCTTTGTCCATCGTTTTTTCTGAGTCTCAGCCCAGTGTCATCTATGAAGTATTTGTCTTTATAATAAATGCAGATTTGGCTCATCCACACCAGCTTTATCAGCCTTTATCTCCTGTGTCTGGATGTCATAGAGTGCCTGTGTACCTCCTTATCTTACCAAACTGAGATAGTTCCTCTTTAGTTACCTCATCCATCACATTTAAGATCCTCTCATCTCTTAGCCAGCTACCACTGAAGGAAAGACCAAGAAAAATTAAAATCCTCCTGTTTCTGACTTCAGCATCATTGTGGCCACTTCCCATTCCACTGGAACAATTTATTGAGGTGAGCATCTGCCAGTTTTTAGGGACGGGTCATACCCAGGGTTATCTCTGTACCATGTATATAAAGGACCTACACAGAGTAGACAGGCCATGACTGTGCATATATAAAGTGAAGTTTTCGGAGGTAGCAACTTTTTCGGAGGTACAGGTTTTGTAGTACAGCAGAATTCACGCCTCATGCCTAAAGAAAACAACTTTCTGATTTTCATGTTCGTGCCACAGAGTTTTATGAGTTTCTTTAAAACCAAGCAGAACATTCTTGATCTTCTTTCAGATGAAAAACAATGTGATTTCCTTAAACTAATTAGAAGAAACCTTTTGATCGTTTCTCTAAAACTTTGCAAAAACAAGCCTGAGGAAGAAAATTAGCCTTCAAATTCCACCTAAACAATTAAATTTTTGCAGTCTTGTAAAAAGCTTATAAACAACTGAAATACTTTTCTAATAAATCAGCCTTGGTTTGTCTTGGTTATAGGCCATCATTACAATTTTAATTAGATATATGTATGATTTATATATCATATGTGCTGTATGTGTGGGGTTTTTAAAACCCAACAAAGTCATCCTCTAATATGTAAAGAACACCAATGCTTTTCTTTGATCTTTCTTTGTAGTTGATTTCCTTCAAATGCTGTCTGATCTTAGTAATTTTAGACTTATCATTTATATAATGCTTTAAATATTCAAAACAACATACAGAAAATTGGTGCACTTTTTAAAAATATATACTAAGAGCCAAGTCTGCAGTCATCTAGTCTTTGATAAGGACATTAGGAAGAAAAAAATATAATTACCTATAGTATAGTGTGAAGCAGATTTTACAAGGGGTCTGGGTACGTTAACCATCTCTGAAAACAAAACAGTTGTTTCTAGGTTTCTAGATCCTTTAGAAGGATACACTGCTTGAAAATGTCAAGGTGCATGTTATTGACTGTAAGGGGTGGGGGGAAGAAACTTCCATTACTTTACTATTTGCAAATCCTGTTGCTACATGAATGAATGTGCATTAATGCTCTTTACCATATTCTAATCTGTGAAAATATATGGATGAAATAAAGATTATATCATCATATCAAAGAGAAGGCAAGTTCTTGAGAAATTAGAAATTTAAGTTTAAATACAAAGACCACATACTAAAATGATACAGGCAAAAAATATGAAATTTTTTTTTTATAATAGAAGAGATTTATACCCATGGTGGGTTGACCCTGGCTGGAGGCCAGGTGCCCAGTATAGCTGCTCCATCACTTTCCTCCTCAATGGGTTGGGGAAGGGAAAATAAAAGAGAAGGCTCCTGGATCTAGATAAGGACAAGGGGTATCATCAATTACCTTCACAGGCAAAAGAGATTCACCTTGAGGAAATTAGGTTTATTTATTACCAATCAAAGTAGAGTGCGGTAATGAGAAATAAAGTCAAATCCTTAAAAATCTTCCTCCATGCCTCTCTTCTTCCCTGACTCGACTTTATTCTCAAAGTCTTTATTCTTCTGCCTCAGTGGTGCAGTGGGATGAGAAATGGGAACTTTAGTCAGTTGATCGCACGTTGTCTGTACCTTTCCTTCCTTCTCATGGAGAGGACTTCTCACATTCCTCCTCTGCTCCAGCATAGACTCCCTTCAACGTGAGACAGTCCTCCATGAACTTCTCCAATGGAGAACCTCTTCCTATGGAGTTCTTCATGAACTGCTTTAGTGTGAGTCCCTTCCACAAGATGCAGTCCTTCAGAAACAGACTGCTCCGGTGTGGGTTCCCCATGAGGTTACAAGTGCTGCCAGAAAATCTGCTCCAGCTTGGGGTTCCTTCTCTGTGGAGATACAAGTCCTGCCAGGACACTGCTCCAGAGCAAGTTTCTCATCTGACAAAGCCTCCTTCAGGCAAATCCACCTGCTCCAGTGTGGGATCCTCCATGGGCTATGGTCAGACAGCCTGCCTCACCATTGCTTTCACCAGAGGCTGCAGGAAATTTTATCTCAGCTCCTGCTCCTGGAGCACCTGCTCCTTCTGCACTGACCTAGGTGTCTGCAGAGTTTTCATCTCAGATATTCTCACTCCTCTTTCCCAGTTGATGTTTTATAGGACTTTTTCCCACTTCTTAAATATTTTCTCCCAGAGGTGCTACCACTGTCACTGATGGGCTCAGACTTGGCCAATGCTGGATCTGTCTTGGATCCATCTGGCATTTTCACTGTCAGGCATGAGGGGAAGCTTCTGATAGCTTCTCACAGAAGTCATCCCTGTAGACCCTTCCTCCACTACCAAACCTTGCCACACAAATTAATCCAAGTATATAGTCTTTACTATCTATGGAAAAGTATATAAAAACACCATTTAACAAAATACATCACACTTGTTTCTTGTGTACCTGCTATCATTTTTCCATTTCACATTTTCAAAAGGGATCCAGGCTAATTGAACAGGAAAATGTTCCTGTTCTCTCACCAGAGCTTTTATTGCCTTCGATAAATAGTCAGTCTCTTGGAAAAATATTGATTTGTGTTGTAAAGCTCACTGTAGATCTTTTGCAATAGTTCGTGTCAAGTCATTTTCTATGTTTATTATTTACCCCTAATAGCATTGACAAACCCATTAGGTGCTGACAGTTCTACAGTTTTTCAGATGAGAAATCTTGGCCCTTTCTCATTGTAGAAAAAGGTTACAAGACCTCTTTAATGAGATTCATTTGATTTCTAATTAGCAACAAATGCAAAACTCAAGTACATTTGACAAAAAAGAAATAAAGTCATTAACTCGGTCATCAGTATATTAAAATAAAAGCTAGACAAAGACTTGAAAGATCAAAAAAAGACAGAATTCAAGATAGACTGAAGTTTTTGGAAGAAGTCCTCTATAAAGAAATAATTTCAATACAACATTCAGGAAAGAAATAAGAAAAAAAAGTAATTCTTTCTAGTTACTGATCCTTAGCAATTGGTATTATTTTGGAACAAGATGTATACCAATTTTACAAGGCATCCAAATCTACCTATTTAAAATTTTAATATTGCTTTTGGCAATAATTTGTGAATTAGTGCTGAATCATAAAGAAAAAAACCAGAGGATAGGACCTCAGATTTCCTGGTTTTGCCACTCATGCTTGAGACTTAGTTCTGAGGCTTTGATTTTATATCTCCTGTTTTGTTTCTTTTCTTTTTTTTTTTTTTTCTTTTTCTTAGAAGTAAATATTTTTCTTATTTTGAATACTGCTACATTTCGAAACTATCAGTGAGGAAAAGAGTGAACCCCATAAAAATGTTGAACAGCTTTACTTGTGGAATTAGTCTCATAGAAAGCAACAGCAAAATCTACCAAAATACAATGGTTCAATGCACAGCTACAGTCACAATGATAAATAAGAAGTACAAAGTAAACAAACATTTTTACATATACAATTACCCTTTGGAAAAAAAAAAAAAAAAAGAGGTAGAATGATGTTTACAAGGCATATTGGTGATCATGTTTCTTTTTGGGGAAGAGGAAAAAAAAAAAAAAAATCAAATATATNTAAAAAATAAAAAAACATTTTTTAAAATAAAATTTCCCTTTGGAAAAAAAAAAAAAAAAAGAGGTAGAATGATGTTTACAAGGCATATTGGTGATCATGTTTCTTTTTGGGGAAGAGGAAAAAAAAAACAAAGATCAAATATATGATGGTTTTTGATTTAACCATCCCTCTGGGTCAAGGCTTGTTCGTTTTACCAGGAAGACAGACTTTCAAAATTTTCTTTGTTAAATCCCCATGCTGATACCTGCTAGGTATGATTTAAAGTCCTGCATCACAGACAGTACTAGTATGAACAGCTTACTAAGAGAAATGTACTTAATCTACAATAAAAATATAGTGAAAATGTGCAGTATAGGCAAAGGTTGCTGGCTTGTTTGTTTTGTTAGGAATATCAAACCCAAATAGAAATAGATAGTTTTTTAATATATTCAATAAGTTTTAAATTATATATTGAAAACATAACCTGCAAATAGAGTTTTTTATCGAAAACTACACTGAAAGGCATGTTATATTGTCCTGCTGCCTGTATACTTTACTGGTAGTTAGCATACAGTGACTATTTGAGTTAATTTAAATTTTTATCTCAGTCACTTATTTTAAAATATGAGCATGAAAGTTCTTTTACCTGTTGTACTGTACTACAATTCTCTCACAAATATACAGAAATGTATGGAATAGACAAAGGGCTCTCCTATTATCCTTGTGTGTTCACACACTAAATAGTACCAAAGCAATAATATAGCTCAATAAGGTCCACAGCTCACACACACAACTTCATCAACCCTTAGTGAACCATAAAGGCCCAAAAATGACAATGCAAATCAGTCTTCCACATACACAAAACACAGTGAGACAGGAATATTACAGGAATAGTTTTGCCTGGGTATAGAAATAGTTTCAGATAATGAAAGTGTCACTAATGCAATATTGCAGAGGACTCTTCTACACGCTCCATCAGGTGGAATTGAGAAGAACTTAACGATCCGTTGTTGCTCTCAGTACATTTCAAAATGCAAATAGACTTATTATGTTTCTTTTAAGGCAGCCAGATAAAAAAAAAAATCACAATACTATTGCTGTATTCTATGCTGCATCATGAGATGCTTATTTTTATATTCAACTGGAGGCAAAGCGCACAGTCATTCATACAAGCAAACATCTCTTAATTCTACAAAAGGCATAACATCTTTATGCATTATGACTCAGAATTCTTATTTTACTATTATCTTGAAATTCACAAAAACCCAAGAATACTTCAAGAAAATTTAATGGAAGCCAGAAAATAAATGTTTGGCTACCCCAATCAGGAAAAATTTACTCCAGAAAAACTGTGCAATTGTTTTATTGAAGATAATATATGGAACATAAGTGGTTCACAGGGATTTACTTTTCATTTTTAACCCCAAACCAAAAGTTCCATTTCAGGCACAGGATACATTTGTTAAGAAAGCTGCCTAGGTCACTTAAAAAACCAGTGATACAGTAACTTTCTGTGGAAAAAAAGAAACGATCAGAGTTGATATCCTGAAGAAATGGTACAATTATTATTTAATAGGAGAAGAAAAGCAATAATTTAAATGGATGGTCCAAAATGTACTAAAACTTCTGTCAGGTCTTTTTATTTCTCATTGATATCTAATCTTGTTCATTTCTGATTATTCTGGTTTTATAGTGAAGTATTATCAATTACTTGCCTGAAATTCTTCTGTAGGGTGCAGCTTGGAATTCTTTGCCCCATTATCATTTATTTGCGGTCATTGCTGCTTATGAGGTAGAGGGAAAGACAGGAATGTGAAACTGAAGTTAAAAAGTGATTTGAAGAAATCAGTATTGGGGCTTCATTTGGTCTGTGTTCACACTTAGGCCATGCTCTAAAAACCCTTCATAAAAAAATTTTTGACTCTTAAAATAAAAAATACCATTCTCAATCATCTTTTCTGCTAATTTTGGCTTAATCTCCTAAATATCCCTTCATTTTAGCTGTAAGTGAGGTCCCAAATTAAAGCCTATGTTTAGAAGATTATGCATATCCAGCAGAACAGTCATGTGCCTTGGCTGATGAAGAAGTAGAAGAGTTTGTATAAAAATACATTATTGTGAAAATGCCAAACATCACTACTTCTGCTTCTAGTACAACACTAAAACAATTTTTGAGGTTACAACCACGTTTCTGGCTAAATGCTGATACTTTCATTCCTTTGATTCTTCATAAGTGTGCCATTTGGACTGGCAGAGTGCAAAAAAATTTTTTTGATGTAGAAAGACAAGGACATCCAAGGCAATATACTTTCTCTAACAGATTAATAATAATGGATAAGTGAGAAATTATCTCTTCCCACTTCACCTGTCTTTGTTTCTCTCAGAGACTTCAAATTTGGTGTCTGTTTTTTGTTTAGTTGTTTTTTTGTTGTTTTGCTTTAGTTTTTTTTTCCATTCCTAACTTCTAATATTCCAAAATCCCTATCTATGTCAGAGGGTTACTTAAACTAGTAATGAAATAACACAGGGCATCTTCTGTAAACTTCTACTAATGCTCAACTAATACCCTGCTAGGAATTTTTGTCTAATATTACCTATTGTGGCATTATCTAGCAGCTGAGATTCAAGGAATAATGCAGCTTCTAAATATCTCAATTTATAACATTTTCTTGAAGCAGGAAAGTTGCCTAATAACTGTCTGATTACAGTGCACATATCTGTCTTTGTATTTTCTTTTAAAACATCATATATAGAATTATATGTTCTATGGGAGCTAAGACAGAGTCTTTGGGGTACCTGAATCTGCAATCCATTTTGTGATTTGCTTTTCTTTTCCGCCTAACTCACAAATATAAGCAACCACACAAAGGGCTGTCATTCCTGAGAATGCAATCAGCTATAATATGAACATTGCTTTGAGAACACAGTATTGAAACCTTTATTTTGTTTAGTTCAGCTCTTTAGAAGACTTAAAACACAGGAGCAATTGCAACAGTAGAAATAGAAGAACAAGAATTGAAACAACTTTCATCTTTTTGGCTCATTAACTCTGAAATGAGGAGGTATCATGATTGGTCATAAAGGTGCCTCAGAGAATCGAAAAACTGCAAGGGAGCAACTATAATTAGTTTCCTTTTTGTTTCTTTCTTTTAGTTTTTTTTTATTTCAGGGAAATGTTCTAGGAAAATTATATTCAAAACTGTAAAGGCATTGAAATTACAAGTACATATTAAAAATATCTGTAATTCTTTCAATTATTTGAAACATAGATGTAATTTTAATGACATGCTCTACAATCCTATTGCCTTCAACATATACAATATGTTTTAAAGCATCTACTATCACATATAGCCAGGTCTGATAATTATATAAATAATCAATATTTAACTGACAACATCACTATTGTTACCAGTCAAGACTGATTCAAAAAAGAATTATTCAAAATAGACAACGATCCTGTCTTCACAAGACACACATTAAAATATACCTTGGCCTTGAAATTTTAGAAGGTTGGAAGACCTGGGAGGAACTAATTTCATGAGCAAGGCTACTCCTGAAAAATATTTCATCCATTAAAATTGAGGACTCCAGACTTAATATTTTCACTAACTGTTGTAGTTACAACTACATAGAATGTGCAAAAAAGGTAGATTCTTGAAAGAAGTACTTTCAAATCAGCTAGAGATTTGAAGATTATGAACACTTATGAATTTAAGAAAATGCAGATTCTAAAATCCTAAATCCTGTTATTTTTGATTTTGAAAAACGTGTGAAAAATTAAGCTTTGGACAGAATCTTGATTTTGATTTTGTTTTACAAAGCACATGTGTAAAATGTTGACTCAAACAAAACACATCTACTTCATATTCATTTTTATTAAATTGGTTTGACTTGAAGATATTTGACCAGAAAATTTTGACTACTCTTTACAATAGTTTACATATTAAACAAAACCCTACATTGAAAACCCAAGTAACAAAGTGCACTCAGGAATCCTTGGTTATCTCAGTCATCTAGCTGATATGATATCTCAGTCATCTAGCTTAATCTCCTCCAGCCACCAATTAAGGGTATCAATGCCTAACACAGGAATGAGCCATAGAATTAAAGGTCATCAGCATAGTCAGACTGCCAGATTCCCACCAACCTCAGGTATGCATTCCAAAGAAGGAAAGACCAAGGAAGCACTGTAAAATACCAAAATATTTCTTCTTACTTGGACAATTTATGAAGAAAGTCCTCAGAAGTGATCTGATTCAAGGGAAGTGTAAGAATGTTGACCAGGGTCAATGTCAAAAGTGAGACACTGTTGCTGTACCTGAGATAGCTGGGAGAAAAATTATCTACCACTTTAGGACTAGATGAGCAGTGATTATAAATTTTATCTTAGATTTTCCAAGAAGCCAATTAAAAGATTGATTTTCTAGTTTTCTCTAAAATATTTAATCAAACTGGATCTGGTAAGTCACTGTTTCATGGTTTGACTCAGCCTGGGAGATTTTCTTACAAGAAGGTAATAGACTCTTTTAAATTCTTATGGATTTAGGTTATGTCTTAGAATAATAATTCTTATGAAATCTGAAGAACCTACAATGAAAAGAATGTGAAAGATTTAATTTTAAAGAAGAACTAATGTTACAAGGTGTTCTGGATTTCTGGGCCAAGGGGAAAGAAAATACTTAATAAAGTTTGATCAGAAACATATAGTCATTAACACCTAATTCCCTACTCTGATGGACAGGAATCTGTAGTCCCTAACCCTGACTCAAGATTTAACAAAGATTTCATACTGGACTAATAAACATCAAAACTAAGTAATTTTCTCATTATTGCTCATTTTCTAGGTGGATTGCTTGTCATATTTTGGGATGGTCTTTCTGTTCTGTGTTACTATGCAGCAAACTCTGTGTGCCATGGTCTCTGATAGCTATTTATACAAGCTAGGACATGAACAGAGGATTGAAGATAACCTTCTATTAGAAGGCTTGTGAGGACATAAAGAAACATATTGCACATTAAATCATCACCTAGTAAACTACTTATCTACATAGGGGTCTTAAAAGTAGTTACTTTTAAAAGACTTTTGTTACTGATAAGGAAAAGTTAAGAAAACGCTAGAGAAAGATGCAATTAATATTGCAGCTGTTTGACTCAATTTCCAAATACAGATAATCAGTATAATTCAAAGTAGCTAAGAAACCTAGTTAGAATCTTATGCTTTGCCAAAGGAACCTTCATCTTGTGTCCATCTTACCGGGGGTAAAAATCCTTTCTTTTTCCTCAGTGCTATGGGTTTGGTTTTTTTTTTTTTTTTGTTTCCAGCCTTAAAAACCAATTAGAGCTGGCAGTGAGTAATTAAACCAACTAATGAGATGTTATTTTAAATTACAATTCTACTTTCTTTGAACTGTTTTCGCACTAAACCTTAACTACCATAACTGCATTATTCTGATCCCTTTATAGATTCACAAGCTTGTTTCCCTCTGGGTTGTTTTCAGTTAAATATCACCCTCAGCCATACTAAGAAATAATTACATCTTTTTAATTGCAGCTTTCCAAAAGCCAAACCAACCCAAACCAAATAAAATGTAGGTCCCCTCTATAAAATGAAAGTTATCCAATATTACTACATCACTGCAATACAGCTAGCTATAGTGTGCAGATCCTTGTCATGTAAGAAACTGTCCTGTTCAGTTAACTTCAGCAGTCAGGTGAGTTGAATTTTTTTTCTAAATACATTACTGAATATACTGTAAAGTCATTCAAATGGGTTGCTGACCCACTTCTGCATGATTTTTTAGATGTTGGTAATAAAATGATACTGTTTGAAGAACAAGCATCATTAGGGGTGGAAATTTTTTGTTGCTTTGTGCTTTGCAATCCTGTTTTCAACACAGCTAGGACATTTTATGTATTCTACATTGAACCAAGTAACAAAGAAGATTTATGTAAAATGAGAACATGAACAATAAATCTCATATGCATTCTAAAAAATTATATTTCTGCTGTGTTATGAATGCATATTGTGAATAAACAGTTCCTTTAACATCCAGATTTTCCTCCCTATCAATCCATTGCATCCTGCAGTGATCTTTGCAAACAGGACATTTATTAACATCATCTGCTCTCCCTCTAGCAATGATTGTTAAGAAAAATTGTTGAAAGCATCCTACCCCATTCAGCAAGACAGCACAAAGAGCCACTCTCCTGCCATTACCACCACTGAGAATGTAGTGTTGGAGGGCCCTGAGCAAAGCATTTTCACAGACACTTTTATGCCTACAGCTGTGCAGTTTGCCCTCTGGTCTCACCTTAACCCTCATCATGTCATGCTACAGTCCCCTACTCTGAACTGGTAGGAGACAGCTGAACTCCATGCCACACGAAAGAGTGTTTCTGAGCAGCATTCCCTCCTTTTCATTTTCCCTTTCATTCAGCAGAACCCCAGGAGCTCATTCTCCCACTCTGGAGTACAACGAGCCCCTATTCTTTCACGTAGAGCTGTTCTTTCACTGATTTGAAAGTAGAGGCCTCAGGGACCCCTGAAAGCTTGTACCGTATTTCCAGTTCCAGCTGACAAGTCCAGCTCTCTTTTCTTTCTAGCTTGCATCTTTCTCTACAGACTTCAAAGGTAGTCTGTCGATTTCTGCCAACACTGTTATAAAGGGCCACAAAGGAACAGGAATTAGAAATGAGAGGTCTCATGTCTGCTTGGCATGAACATCTATACCCTTGCTGCTGACCTCAAGAGACTCCAAAACAGCGTCTTCCCTTCAACCTCCCTGACTTCCTTTGCTGAACCTAATCCCTGTGCTGTCCACTGGATCCTACTACCCACACATCCAACAGCACCAGAACAAGGGAGACTCTTCACAGCATCTTTCCCTGGCACGGAGCTCAGCAAGCACAGCCTCCCTCTGTTTTTGCCTGGCCTTGCACAAAGAACAGAAACTCATGGGGGTTTTTCTCAAGGTGCCAGTCTGCTCCATGGGAATTGACTGAAACAGATTTTCCACCAATGCAGAAACAGATTACGGAGAAAGTAAAGAATATAAAGAAGAAAAGAATATACACAGAGAAGAGTTACCATTTTCTCTAGAGAAAGGGAAAATACCTTTTTGGGAACAGGACGAATTCCTGAATCTTGTGGTGGGATTTACCAGTTCAAAAAAGGAACACTAAAGGCAATAAGAACCAGATGTGAATTAATGCAAAGAGAAGAATGTTCATGAAATGGAGTCCTAAAGAAAATCTGAATTTTAAATGCATTTTTGAATCTTTATCTGTTTTGTGCTCCTGTGTGAAAACAGTGTGTTTGTAAAGGTATGAACATGTTCACAAGAAACTCAGGGAAGGGGCACAAAGTCAGAGATAATTTGTCATTATTTACTGAAATCATCTGTCTTAAAATCCAGAAAGAGGTTAGTACACATCTATGCCGACAGGCACAGACAATCTGAAAGTCACTTTGCTAATCTGAACTGCACTGTTTCACAAGATTCAAAGACACACTACATCCAAGTTAGTAGACACTGCCTCTCTCCAGGTGTCCAGTGCAAATCTGGGTTATTAATAAAGGTCTCATGTTCTGCCCTGTGACCTCTATCTTTCTGCGTAAAACAGAATGAAACCTTGACTGATATATGCAGAAATCCTAAAGTACTCAGGATTTATTTCAATTAGACCTTGAATTATATATATCATGCTATTCCAAAAGCACCAGATTTCACAGATATTTGTGCAATGTTAACGCAAAATCACTCACAGCAGCAACAGAAATCCTAATAATTTTTACTGCTTTTTTATCAACTACCAGCAAATTCAAATACCTACCAGTATCTAGGTCTGAGTGCCACAGACACTTGACACTAAAGCCTTCAGCCTTTTGTCTACCTCAGGTGGAATTCTGTTAACACAGGCTGAGCTTTAGGTATCTTTTCAAGTATCAGAAGCTGAATCCAAACTGCTGCAGAGGAAATGATTGAATATGCCCCTAGAATATAAATACGAAGGTGCAGCAACTGACTTCCCTTGGTTTGCAAAGTCCATCCTTCTCGAAACATTTATTTATCTTTGAAGTCAGCTTCCTGCCACTGCTCAAGCTTTTTCTGGACAAACATGCTGTATATAACAGGGTAAATGTTATCCATCAAAACTACAGGCTAGTTCAAACATCATTCTACAGTAAAAATATGAACGTATTAGCCTATTCTCAAGTTATCTCAAGTTTTCCTCAATAATATTAACTTCAATTTATAACAATATTTTATTAAAAAAATGTTTCTAATTATATTAGTCTCTAATTTATATCCTCACTAGAAATTAAGGCTAATTAATTCCATAATTCCATAATAGAGGAGTCTCTGAAAAATTTCTCTGACTTATATTCAACTTATTATTCGTTATTTCTTTCTGAAATCTGAAAAATATTACTTGGTGCTCTCTGGTAACTAAAATCTGCCAAAATTAAAAAGAATTGCTGTTTAACCCTTGAATGTGCAAATCTAGGCATTACACATGAATGAATACAAAACCAAAAAAAACTTCAAAACCAAAAAAAACCAAACAGGAAACTATAATAATATCTATTTGTCCAGTATTTCCTAATCAAATAGTCTTATTTTTGCATCAATAAATGTCCCACTGAAGGAAAGACAGCTGGTAAAATGTGCTTCTAAAAGCATCTTAAGGTTTTTGGCCATGTCACAGTCTTATCTGGCTTTGATACAATCGTTGCTGTAATTTTTGTGTTTAATTTTGGACTGCATCTGAACAATCAGCCTAAAGTCAAATTTACTCTGAAACATTTTAGAGGTAAGAAGCTCCATCTACTGGATATTCAGATGTATATTCTAACTTTTCCTTTCTTTTCTAATCTTCTAACTTCCATGTTAATTAATGCTCTCCCTCTAATGCAAATCTCTTAATTTTACATTATTAAACCCAAATTATTTCCCAATAATATTATTTACCCAACAGATAGAAGATTGTGTGGAGCAGCTGAGTTACTGCCTCACTTTATTTTCCACTTGAATTTTATTTCCAGGCAACTTTATTTCACAAAAACAATTTAATAAAGTTCTAAAAGTCTTTTAGACCACAGAGTAAATTAAGGCTTAAGTGTGTATTTGCAAGTCATGATACACAACCCTAACTTCTATATCAGATCCAGTCAGAAAAAATTAACAACATAAAGATCATTCATATAGTTTTTGTACAACATTTTTCAGAAAGGAAGTTATTTTATTTAACTGAAGGCTTGTATCAGTCTTTTCTGTAAGCGTCTTGTTATGAACAGCAGCTGCCAGAGGTCCACCATGGAAGTGCAGTGCAAGCACCAGTGCCAAAAGATGACAGCTTTGACAGAGAATATGGATAATAATGTTGCGTTCTGCTCTAACTCAGTTTTCTGTCACCTGGACTGCAATATCCCGTACAAATATTCACACCACTGCAAAATCTACTTATAGGTCATGCCCGACATCATTTATCAAAGGATAATCACCATTAGAAACATTTTTTTAAATTTAAAATTGAAGCTTAAAGGAAGGCAAATGTTTGCAAAGATTTACTCAACTATGACAAATATTATTTATGTTTCTCAAAGTTTAACTTGGCTCCACTTATCATTTCAGGTAGTTGATAAATTAACTAACACCCTTTCTACACTTTCTCTTCCTTTGCTTTATATTTTCAAGTTTTTGGGTTTCTTTTTTGTATGATAAGAAATGGAAATCACAGTCTTTGAAAATGTTAATGCACTATTGAGCTGTACATTATCCCACTGTTCACTGCCAAGATCAAGCAGCAACATTGCCTTTCATCCTACACCTGGCACTGTTTTATGTGTTTGCAAAAAATATTTGCAGGGCGGTTTAGAAACAGTCAGCATCTTTAATTAATTGTGTTCACACTACATTTTAATGGATTACAGATGTATCATTTTCTGGACTGGCCAACACAGAAACCTTAAATTTTAAAATCAGTAAAGTATTTCACACTTGGTCCAGATATAAAACAGCCCTTTTATCCACAGGGAAATTAAAATGTCCTACACTAAAAAAAAAAAACGAAAGTGAGGGGAGAAAGGGGATTTCTTTTTGCAGATTGACACAGTCCCATGGCAAGGGATTTGAAGAAATGAAAGGGTGGAAGCACTTCATAGTTATCTTTCTTGTTGACTGCACTTCATCAAACACTCTGGATGAGCTCAGCAGAGAGATAAGGCATTGGCACACTCTTCTGGCTCTGTCAGGTGGCTGCATTGTACACACAGTGGTCTTAAAGTCAAGAAAGTGTTATTGACTGGGGGGATACACATTTGTTGCTTTATCCTATGCCTCTCTTTCCTTGCTCAAATAGACAAGAAAGTATGCCACCCCCAGCCACACACATGCACTTACACAGCCCAAAAATCCCATTGGAATATAAGGCAATTTTCCCAAAAAAATGCTTAGAATTTTTAGAGCTTTTGATGGGAAAAAAGCATGATTCTGAGCCATTAGCAACTTTAAATAAGCCTTTTAAGAAAGATTTGGTATGTGTTGATAAATTTTATTGACTATGAATTATCTTGTATTTTCCTAAGTCTCTGTAAGTACCAGAGAGAAGACATGCAAAACTTCCTTGTACTCTAGTAAGTACTGCTATTAATATCATTACTCCATACTATCCAACTCAGACTTCTCTGAAGCTCTTAGTAAACTCTATGTGCATTTTGTCTGAACATACAAAGGCACAGATCAGACATTTGAACAACACTTACTGCTTTACAAGTGCTATAAAATATCAGCCAATGCAGAAACTTCCCTTCTTAGAATACCTTTTATAAGTTCATCACAACACAGCCACTCAAACATTCAGATACAGATCATAGGTACATTTTATAATTAGAATTCTTTCTGAAACAGAAGTTAAAGGGTTCTCTAAATAGAGAGGTAATTCATAGAGATATAGAGCATGTAAGAGAAAAATCATGAAGGCTAGAATGCAAAGCACAGAAATATGAAGGGAAGGACAAAGAAAGTACTGGAAAAGGTGCAGATTGAGATAGAAGAGTAAGTAACAAGGAGATAGGAAGGAGGTAAAAAGACTGGTATCTGAATATGCCTTACTTCTTGAAAATAATCCCAAGTTTATTTTTTCCCATTTCCTCTTCATTTTAAATAGTTTGGAACAAATATCCAGGGGAAAAAAGGAAAGAAAAAGAGTGAAGAAACTGGAAAGACCCAGAAAGACCTGTCAGCCAGAGGCAGAGATGAGCAAAAGAACAGATACCAGAAGAGAGACTGAATTTGTAACTGCATGTAATGGAAAAACCTTGAACCATTCTGGTGTTAGCTTACTAAAATCTGAGCAGCTTCTGCTGTGGTGATTTAACAAAATCTCTTTGAACTGTACTTTGAACGGAATATGAACTTCTCTCATATTCAATCTCCTCATGAAAGTGTAAATATCACGGTTTTTATTGTATGGCAAGATCTACACTAATAACTGTCCTGTATATTTGTTAAAACTAAAAAGAAAGTTATTACCTCTACATGTTTGTCGGTGTGTAGTTATTGGTGACATTTATGCAGTATATAAGAAAATTCAATATGTTCTTCCCAAAACAGCAACAACGGTAATTTGAAAGTATGTGTGAGATCAGATTCTATGTAGGCCATGTTCAAGGTCTGAACACCACAGGACTAGACTTAAAATTTGAAATCCTTCTAAGTGGGGGAATGAAAACTGTGAATAGTTTTAAATTTTTCAAATTTTTTATTGCCCATATCGACCTACATATTGATAATATTTTGTGCTTATCAAAAGGATCTTGAGAGTATCAGAAAATAATCTGAAGAGAGAGGGACAGAAGAGAGACTCTTCTTCTTCTTCTGAAGGCTTTTAAAAGCAGCAGTCATTTACAAAATCTTGGTCATATATCACACAGATTAATCCCCAAATCAAATGTCACAAATGTAATTAGTAGCTGATACAAGTTCAATGCTGTAATATTGCCAAGATAATTAATGTTCTTTCAGCAGCATTAGAACTCTCCCCTTAATATTTTCTCTGCTAGCAAGAACAGATTATGTGCAATTAAAATCTTTTGATGCAGACCTTGATTTTAATGATGTTTGTCAACTTCCAGTTGAGAAAACTGGTACTTTTTGCCTTGGCTTGACATGAAATCCATTTTGCATTAATTACATTTTAAAAACTGGGGTTTTTTACTTTTTTTGTGGCCCACTGCCTCTGGGATGGTAGTGTCTAAAGAGTTACTGCAGTGCTTCTGGCCATGTGGGGTCTCTCACAGGACTAATGGTTCCTTATTTAAAGAGAGAAACTGTTACAATTATACAACTTAATATGTCATAAAATCAAACAAATGCATACAATTTACTGGAATTTTTAATCCTTCAGAAGCCTGCTGTTGCTGATGGCTTTAAAAAAAAAAATTGTCTGAATGGTTAGGTGTTGGGGTTTTTTTATTTTCCTGCCTGGATTGAAGAAAAATCTTTATATTAAAATACTGACAATCTTCCTCTAGAAAGGAGCTGTAAGTTGTGTTCAACTTTACACCAGATTCTGAATACATCTTTACTTGTGCTGAAGTTGCATGAGCAATGTCTTGGGGTGATTCTGTGACAATCTTGTATTCCCCATCGCCTGCTGGAAGTTTTTTGTACCTTTAAACTGCAGCCAGGAGGACTCTTCTGAGCGGCTCACTTGACCTTGCAGCCTGAATGTTTACAGATTTTTACCCATCTGGAGACTTTTTTTTCCCTCTGCTCATAGTGGAGGAGGAGGGGTTGCTCTCAACCCTTCGGCTTTTTACTGGGGAGGGAATGAGACCTGCCTCAGAGGCTTCTATTCCATCTCGGACTGTTTCTGGCTTGCTTCTTCATCTGAGACCAGCTCACCATCTCTGGGACGCTTGGCTGGGACTTTACACTCCCTTGACCCAGCGGGGACCCAGTTCTGCTTAGGCCTTGAGCCTAGCAGATAAGTGAGAGAACTGTGGGAAACCCACCAGCCTCCACCTCTGGGATGGGAGGAAGGTTCAGTGTCCCTTTCTGCCCTGTGCCCCAGGGAGGGGGAATTCTTTTTTTTGTTAAATAAATAAGTTTTTTGCAGTTTCACTTGAGAAATTATTTTCCTGAACCAGTGGGGGAGGGGCTGCCGGGACATGCTTGCCTGGCAGACAGGAGGGAGAGAGAGAGAGACGCCCTTTTCGGGTTGTTTCCTCCTGGATTTGTGTCTAAACCGGCACATTTCTAATTGTCGCCCAAGGTGGGGCCCAAGAAAGTGAAAAAAAAAGGGTCATAATTACGTTTTGGTTTTAAGTATTTTGTACTGAGGTACAGCAGCCACTGGTCACCATGTGGTTTGATGTAATGATCTCTCTCTGGTCCCTGGGCATGTTTGCCTATCCCCAGATAGGGGCACTTCTGTCCCTGGGATGTAACTTTTACAGGGGCAGGCTACAAATGAGGCTTGCTATAGTGATGGGCCTGGTGGTGATGATTTATAGAAGGATGACAGAGCTACTGGAAGATGTGCAGGGTTCGCTGTTTTTCCGTCCAAAGGCCCAAAGCCAGTTTGAGGAGATATTTGGTGATTACGTTTGGCCTGTTAGAGGAAGTGAAGGAGGTAATATTTCCCGGTCTTTCCCCTTCTTTTTCCCTTTCAAATCTGATATGATACCTTTAGGGAATATACACTTTCCCCTGGATGCTAAAGACACCACTTTCCTGATGTTCTATATGGTAGGTTTCCTCTATATAGTTTGCCAGTTGAGAAGGGCTGAATTTTCCAGAGAGGAGCAGCAAACAAGGCCAGACATGCAGCAAACTAGGTCTGAGGAGCAGAAAGACAAACCAGCAGACACCCCAGTCACCCAGGCTGCAGTTAAACCAGACAAAGAGCCTAAGCCTATCATGAGGCTCCTATTGCTCCTATCATGAGGAGGAAACACAAAGACAAAACTGATCGCCCAGTGAAGGATGAGGATGATGCTGGGGAAGGACCCTCAAAGTCAGAAGGAGACTCAAAACCTGAGAGGGAAGGACCCTCAAAGCAAGCAGGGGACTCAACCCTAGAAGTCATTACTGAGTCTCTGTCTGTGAAGGACCTTCGTGGCCTAAGAAAGGATTACACCTGATGGCCTGATGAATCTGTGCTAAGTTGGATAGTCCGCCTCTGGGACGCTGCAGGTGATAATGTCATTCTGGATGGCACTGAGGCGAAACATCTGGGGGCCCTGTCATGTGACCCAGCCATTGACCAAGAGATGGCGAGGGAGCCTCGACCTTGCAGTCTCTGGAGACGGCTCTTGAATGGTGCAAGGGAAAGATACCTGTGTGCAGAGGGTCTCCAGATGCAGCTAACCCTGTGGGAGGCTGTTTGGATTAATTCTGCCTCAAGTAAAGACAAACACATCCGTGAGATTGTTTTTGCTCAGGGACCAGGTTGTGCATGGCGGGTAATGCAAAAAGATGGAGTAAGATGTTGTGTACCCCAGAGAGATCTGATTTTGGGTGAAAACTGTGTGTAATGCTGGAATGCCTATATACCATTACTTGCTGAATGTTACTGCCACTATATGTATATATGTATATATGTATATATGTGTATATGTGTATATATATATATATATATGTATATATGTACAAATGTGTGTGTTTAGAGTTAGTATGTTAGTTTAGTCATCAAACAGGCGATACGGAATAAGGGGTGGAGTGTCATAGGGTGATTCTGTGACAATCTTGTATTCCCCATCGCCGGCTGGAAGTTTTTGTGTGCCTTTGGACTGCAGCTGGGAGGACTCTTCACAACGGCTCACTTGACCTTGCAGCCAGAATGTTTACATATTTTTACCCATCTGGAGACATTTTTTCCCTCTTCTGGTAGCAGAGGAGGGGAGGTTTCAGCTTTCAGCTGGAGAGGGATGGAGATCTGCTTCAGCACCTTCTTTTCCTTTGTGGACTGTTTTTTGGCTCATTTCGTCATCTGAGACCAGCTCACCATCTCTGGGACCCTTGGTTGGGACTGTACACCCACCCTCTCGACCCGGCGGGGCTCAGCTCTGCTTAGGCTATAGGACTAGAAGCTAAGTGAGAGAACTGTGAGAAACCCACCAACCTCCACCTCTGGGACGAGAGGGGGGTTCAGTGTCCTTTTCTGCCCTGTGCCTGGGGGAGGGGGAACTCTCTTTGTTAAATAAATAGGTTTTTTCACTTTCATTCGAGAAATTCTTTTCCTGAACCCATGGGGGAGGGGCTGCCAGGACCTGCTTGCCTAGCTGGCAGGAGAGAGAGAAAGATGCCCTTTTTGGGTTGTTTCCTCCTGGATTTGTGTCCAAATTGGCACAGCAATTTGTGTGCCAGCAGTTCCACTGAAATCCATCCTACTGAGTTCAGCCCTAAAGTTAAAGAAAAGTTGAAATATATTACCTGGTGGTTCACATGAGGGTATGCAAAGATGTCACATGGGATGCTAAGTAAGAAACAGACTAGTGCATTGGGCACTTTGACACTTTGTTTCAGCTGATTAAGAGATTTGGGGTTAAATTAAAAAAATTATCTTGATTTTGAAGTAAGAATTTAGAAAGAAAAAGAAGTTTTCCTGACCTATACAATAAGACCAAAACCAGTCCTTCCCAGGTCAAAGTCACAGCTGTGCCTTCAGATTATTTATGAGAGTACTTACAAGTTAAGGCATGTATTCATGGGAATTGCATAATTAAATTGGATTTTAATTGAACACAAAGGATCGTGTGGACCTCAGGCTTTATGAATAAGAGTGGCTTATAGGGGTTTAGGTAAATCTGTTCCCAAATGGTTTCTGCTAAGATGAAAAAAGCAAGTAATTTTATTGTGACTGTTCACAAATATTTCCTACTTGTTATTGCTTAAACTATCTCAGTTTAAATTTATACCTTAAATCATATTGGCAAAATTTTCTCAGGAAAAAATATCCAAACAAACCAAACCTGACATATCTAAAACTCTGTTATAGTTTTCCATCTGTGAAATCTGATAAATTAATTCTTGATTTCCCATAGCCTTTTTCAGCCTTAGTTGTTGAGACTGCAGGCTGCTAATAGGTAGAACCATCCTTTGTCTGTGAGCACAGTAAGGCACTAATTTCAGGAAAGGCCTCCAGGTGCTACTGTAAAACAGATTAGCATTATTGATATGTAATTCTTGCAGTATTAACCACCCATATATGCAGTGAAGTGCCTTAATTTTCTTACCTACTTTCAGTGTGTCTCTGAATGTGAAATTGTGTCACATAATTCTAAAGAACATGATAATACTCATGATAATCAAAGAAAAAAATACTAGAGAGATTAAATCATATTCTTTTTTACAGAACAAGCATGATAAATGATGCTGTTTCTACAGGAACACAGAGGTAGTCTAATGCTTAAAATCCTCAAATCCTTCTGAACTTCAAGTTAATAAAAATAAAACTTTCTTGATCATGCTAGCTAAACTAGTAAGAAAATTTATCAGTTACTCAGAGTTACAGTATGTGCTTTTACATTTACACTGGAAATCATAATCCTAATGCTGATGCTTACCTACACCAAACCAGAGGAGCATTTTGATGTTTTCTGTGTAAGTCATGTGTTTTAAAATGGAAGTATCTCCCTCCCCAGTACTAATACAGTTGATCTTATTCCAGATAATCCCTTTTAGATTTTCGTATTTTCAGTATTTCACATTTTTACAACTAAGTTTAATTAAATATATTTAAAAAAAAATCTTAGGGCTATTTTTAAATTTTACTGATTAACCATACCCTAAATACATTATCTAATGATTCTGCTGCCTGAGATTATTTCAGTCATGACTGCTTCACTGATATGTTAGCACTGAAAAATCAAAGAAATGTCTTTTGGATTTTTAGCGATTACATAGTGATGCTGTTCTAAGATGTAGGCACTGAAATGTGACTTCAGCTTCAGATGCAAGTAGAAAATACCGTGTGTCTCCTTTTGTATAGATGTGTACAAGTATATGTGTGATATGATGCTTCTGATACCCTTCACATGTCTTGTTTGTAGCTGAAGATTTTGTTTATTTTTACAAATTTTCAGTAAACTACTTTGATGAACCTCTGACCCACTCCAAGTATTTATCTTGGTGTCATGACATAACATGCTTGAGAAACTTAAGCAAAAGCTTCCTATAATTCATTCAAAATCATACCTGAAACGCTGACTAAACCGTTATGTTAAAGACAGGGCAAAAAAAAAGTATTCGAGAAATGGTTAAACACAATGTATTTAGGTACAAAGTTACATAAGCTGCTAGCCAGAGCATATATACTATTTATAGTTTGTATAATTAATAAAAGAAAAGTCTTTCTGGATACTCCTTATCAGATTCACACATTACCCCCATAATGACCTTCATTAATATCTACCATGTCAGAAGATGAAAAAATCTTTCAGTTTTTGCTCGGTTTATAGTATATTATGTCGGTCAGTTTCATGGACTGAAAGCGACAGAGTGGCTGTATTCATTATGCTGGCCTGATAAAATGACAGAATGCAAACACATTTCTATTTTGTGACTTAACTGTGATGAAATTTATTTTCTTCACAGAGTTCATTGGAGAGCTGATTACATATACAGCAGTAACAGATTGTCCCACATGCATGTTAGTGCGCTTTGACCACTAAATGAAGTGGGAGGTTTGACAGAGGACACTTGAGCCAGGAAGAATGATGGGCTTTCATTTGTCACTATTGGGATGGCTGATTTTTCAAACCCAGCACATTGTAATAGTTTTTTAAGACATCATCTGGACATGGTGTTGATGCCAGCTAGCAAAGACTCGCTGACAATTCATCACAGGTTGGAGAGCAAGGCTGGCAAGGACCCAGGGGAGACACTATCAATGAGCCATAGCCCAAGACTACTGGGAAGGAGGAAGTGGATGAGATACTTAGGGTAAGCTAATTAGCAGCTTCTCCTGTGGCCTGTGTATATTACTGATACATATTTGACTTTTAACCGACAATTCCCTTCAAAGTTACAGACTTTCCTTCTTTCATCACAGTTCTACAACCAAAAAGACACAGAGACCTTGCTGTAGAGTTGCAAATAATTATATGTATAGAATAAGAACCTTTTCATCTTTAATCCCTAAATCAATCTCCTTGAAAAATATTAACCTTACCACCTACTAACCACTCAGAAGGGCTGGAAGGGTTCAGTGTGATGTTCATTGTGAATTCTGTATTATTGTATTTAAACTGCTTACCAGTATCCTGAAATAAGGTTGTATATCTCTACCTGGGCTGTGGTTAATGATGATTTCCAAAAAAAGAAAGAGACTAAAGTCAGTATTAAAAGACACAGATAGAAGGCTAATGCTGTGCAGCTGACAGAGAAAGCAAATGTCTTTGGGCACTTTGAAGAAAGACCTTCTATCACAGGACATTAGAGATTTCCAGTAATTCAAGACTTTTATTTTTTGAAATTTAGATTTTTATTTTGAATAATTCACTCTCTATAGCTCCTCATGGCAAATTTCATGAACTTCATAGTTCCTTGTTGCTTCTTATCAGCTGAACCAGATTACAAAATATGTTGACCTCTGCAATTTTCTTCATATATCGATAATCAAATAAGAGCATATTTTAACTCTTATATTAGAATCCAGCAAAGTATATAAGCATGCAACATATTTTCATGCAATGATACTGTTTGAGCAGAAGGCTGCAGTAGAAGATCAGGTTGAAGTGCCCCAGGAGATACATAGGTTTTGCTTGTGGATTTTTTTTCTTACTTCATCTTTGCCAGTTAGATTAACAGCTACCAGAAATATTTACAAAGAGCTTTGGTAGCACAGAATCTCTTCTCAGAGAATCCCATCATTAACTGCAGACAGGATGATGATCTGCATCATAAAGAAATTTTACTAAGATGCAGTATAAAGAAAAACATTTCATTACATATTCTAACTTGGTTCTTGAAAAAAATTAATCATGCATTATATCTATATTAAAAAATATCTATACGCAAAATATGTGTAGAGTAAAAGTATAGCATAACTTTAACATGAAAATTCAGTTAATAATTAGCCATTATTTTAAAAATTAGCTCAGAATAAAGAGCTGCAGAAGACAGCTTTGACTAAATAACTTCACAAAAAAATATTTAGAAAAATATTTATAGTAGGTGACATTTTTAGTAATTGCCTGATATTTGAGAAGATGAGCATTTTCCTGAAATAACACTCAAGTCCTACTTATTTTGTTTCCTCTGCTCATTTCATATAATGTACACAGTTTCCACAGACCAGAATAGTTGCATTTCACTTATATCTGTGTGGAAGTGCAACTCCTACGACAAGAGCAATTTAAAGATCTTTCTTAAGAAGGATAATGAACTAATTGCAACATTGCTGCTAATAAAACTAATCCTTTCTTCTTCAGTTTCACCTTTCATCAGATTATCTCAAAAACATTCTGAACCACTAACTGTGTGGGGCAGTCAATTTTATACACTTTATATAGGAAATTATGCAGCTGAGAGAGATTAACCAAGTCTTTAATGGGCACACAGTGGGTAAGTAGCAGTAACAGTTGTATTAATTACAGTATGTTGCTCTGTTCCCTGAAAATTTCCTCGGTGCCAGGTTTCTACACAAATAAAGGATGATTTTGGAAGCTCAGAAAGATACAATATATCATGATGGAGTAGAGATCCTCAGCTGGCTTTTAGTGAGCTGGAAGGTGTGCAGATACTTGTTACCACCTTCAAGTAGGTAAAGGTCAGAGTAACCTGTGGATAACACACTAGAAGCAACTCTACTTTCGTGCCTGAACCAGAGCCTCCGGCACCAGCTGGAGTATTTCCGGTACTGCGTTGGTTTTTAAAAACTGTCGTTTTTAAAGCTGACATATTTAGTTTGGATGTGGCCTCATTCTAAGTACTGTGTGCAGCTCTGGGTCTTCAGAATTTAAAAAGGCTGTTAAAGCACTTGAATGCATCCAGAGGAGGAAAACAGACCTGGTGAAAGAGTTGAACGAGTGTCCTCTGAGGACTCTCTGACCACTTTGTGCTGGTCTATTTGTAAAGGAGACTAAAGTGGGATCTTCATCGTTCTCTACATCTTCCTAACAAGGAGAAGTTGAGAGGGAGGTGCTGACCTCTTCTCCCTGATATCCAGGGACAGGATGCAGGGAATGGTTCAAAATTACATAAGGCAAAGTTCAGGTTTGACATTAAGAAGCATTTCTTTACCAAGAGAATGGTCAAAGAGCAGAAAAGGCTTCCTAGACTTTTAGTCAGTCCTGAAGAGTTTAGGCAGTTGGACTAGATGATCCTTGTAGGTTCCTTCCCACTCAACTGTTCTTTCTAGTCTAGTCTAGCCTAGTCTATTCTAATGTTGCACATTTTTGAGAGGTTTCACTTAGCAAACTTATAATATAGAAAATGTGCTGAAATACTTTTACAGTGTTTAGTTAAACAAATAATTCATGCAGTATTTTCCCTGCAAGTATTTTTTTTTAAAAAAATAAAGAATTTTAAAAGTGAAGTTGCTTTACCAGAACAAGCTAATTTTGATGGAGACTTCTAATACATACTAAGCTGACTTTTTATCCTTCTCATGCTCTCAAAATTTTCCTAGTCTAAGCTACAGACTTCTGAGCAGCTGACCTCACTCACAATGAAGGAGGATGCATGAGAGATCCCAGAAAGAAATTGATAGTTTTAAATTTCTCTTTCTTAGGAAGTTACTGTATATTATTTTTTGTTCTAACTTTAGCAAATACCAAACAAACAAAAGAGAAGTTCTAAGTATCATGAATACTTTTAAATGAAAAAAAAAAAAACAGTCCAAAAACCTATGGTGGGGTTTCTTGCTGGTTTGTGCTCTTATATCTCCTGTATTTGCATTATTTGGAGAAAGGAGAAAAAAAAATAAAGAAAAAGAAAAAAAAAGCAAGGGTTTCAGGATTGATTAGACTCTGGGAGAAAAACTCCACTGAATAGAGCCAAATACAAAGGCAACTTTTGTGGCTACAGATTACAAAATACCTTGAGGCACAAACAGTGCAAAACTGTGTAAGTATTTAGGAGACACTACACAGTGCCCACTGCTGCACACAGAAAAGGCTACCAACTAGGGATTTGGCCCAATTCAGCCATTTTTAGTCTTGTACTGGCATATGCACAGAGAATTACTTATGGACAAGCGGTTAGGGCAACAGTTTTAAGGCCCAAGGTCTACTGAGCATATTCCTTATCTGCACATCCAGATTTCCTCTGACACCTGAGCAATCTAGTTGTCCACTGTCTATATGTGCCCTCTATACATAAAATGAGGGTTTTTTTCTGCATCATAAGCCTTTAAAAACAAATACATTTATATTGTGAATTGCTATCATGATACAGAACCTTACAAGTCTCCAAAAATCTCAATTAAAGAGGAAGAACAATCCCTGTAAAGCATTCAAGTTTCTAGAATCCTGTAATTTATAAACATTGGACACTAAATACATTTAACAAAGCAAATAGCACATTTTCATTGTACTTCTACATTTAGATCCCATCTTTCTTTCTGTCACTTGAGGAAACGGTAAAGCATTTTGTGATTCTTCTTTAACAGGGACAAAAGAACTGGGAAAAAAGAAGTGTTTTCTCTGACATTCCTGCTGCTACCTCTTGTGTTTCCAATGCAATACTGTTAGGATTGGCACACATGGGAAAAAGTAAAATTAACAGAACAGCTGCTTACACTCACTTCAGCACATAAGCTGTCATTTATCTCAGAATTCCAATAAGCCTAGCAGTAAAACAAATATGCTCTTGCTATGTTTTTTTTTTCATCCTTTCTCTCCACCTGTTTGTAATGCTTTTGATTCTGGCTTGCCTTTAATTAGGTTGTGAGTTCCCTAAGAAACCTTCCTACAATATCCAACCTAGGCCTCCTCAAGGGCACATTTCCTTCATAGAGTATTGATTCCTGTGTCCATAACTTCTGTTCAAAATGGGTGACAGAGTCAAATCTAAGCCAGCAGCAGTTACTGAAGATGTTTGTTTCTTGACAAGGAAGTGGGATTTCTGTCCAGAATAAAGAAGAATGTGAGGAACTCTGTAGACTTTGATGGAATACTTGAGCCCTGGGTGTCATACAAAGGTGCAAAGACAACACTGCCATTCAACAATGGACTGTTAAGATCCACAGATTTTAATACAGGTCACAGCAGGCTAGGTTCTTCTTAGAGTGCAGTAAATGATGTGAAAAATAATTAAAGCTTCAAATACAAAATAATTTAGTCTTCATTTTGACAATGTCTTTTGATTTATTTCCCTATTTCTGAGAAATTGCCAAAGGAAAAACAGTTTGGTGTTATGCTAGAGGCAAAGATGAAAACAGCTATCCTTTTTAAGGCAAAGTACAGTGAGATGAATTGCATTTGTGGTGGACAAAAAATAAAGCTGTTGCTTTGAAGACATATACAAGAAAGTGCAGAAAACAAAATAAAAAAAAACCAAGCAAAATGGCATTTATGTCTGAGATGCTCATTGTTGTTTGTAACCTTGCTGCTTTTGAGGTAAACACCAGCCTCTTCTCCCTTCTGTATCTGAAAAATTGTATCTGTGTCAGGTGGCTTGCAACAGAACCTGTAGCTGTTTTGCTGGTCACAGCTCACAGCAGTTTTGACTGAATGTATTAGATGCAATTAAAGAGAAAAATAGATAGGAAAGAACGAAAACATGGGAAGGTCAAAAAAAAGGTGGTGAGACTGGAATTACACAGGAGAGGTTACATTTTCAACTCATGGACATAAGATTTAGCCAGTGAACCAGCCAGACCCTTCCGTGTGAGTTCTCTAATGATTCTTCCTGCAATGGTACACAGAAGATGTGATCCCTTGTATGATCCCCCAGAGTGGGTTGGATATGACAACTGGGATTTGAAAGCTTATTTATCATTGTTTTTAAGAAGCTTTCTTTTACCAGTTTCAAATTAGGGGCATCCAAACTGCCAGAGGAGTTTTTTTCTTTATTAGGTAAGATTATATCTGGGACATAAACCTTGGCCTGTTGATTTCCATCTTCACAGATGTTTTGTTCATTCTAACTGCAATTTTAGTTTTTTTTTACTTGGATTCATCTACTTTCAACTTTTGAATTTTTCCTTTTGTCAATGTAACATTAGAAATCTGGTTAGAATTTTGGTATTTGGAGAGCTTGTATCATAGGCAGATATGCAATATCACAAGGAGTAAAAAAGATTGAATAAAATAAGGAAGAAAGAAACAAAGTTGATAGAAGAATAGGGACTAATAAATGCCTATTTTATATTCATTTGACACTTCTAGAAAAATCTGAGTTTGAATCAATGAGTTACTGCTTTGGTGCAAAACCGCTCCCTTAATTCTTTTCAAGTACCAGCAGGCTGGAGGATGGCATCTGTTAAGCTTCTTTTTCCTGGAGTTCTATGGAACTACTGACCATTATCTCTGATGCCTTTGCCAGGAAAATTGTTAGAAACTATAATAAGAAACAGAATTTAGTATATGGATAGGATACACTGAGAAGCAGTCAACATGTTTTTTGTAAGACACATCAAAGACATCAAAGACCTGATGGAGTTCCTTGAAAAAGCCAGTACATGAATAAGGGAAATGCACTTGTTACAGTCTACTCGGACTTCCAAGGAGTTTTCAACACGATTTATCATCAATAATTCTTGAAGAAGCGAAATGGCCTAGGAATAACAAGATTTCACAGGGATTAAACAGGTTGAAAGATAAAAGTCACAGAACAAATTATAATTTTCCACGACAGGAAAGACATGGGTGGGATCACATGAGACGTGCTCAATATTAAGTTCATAACTGATATGGAAATATCAGGAAAGTAGCAAAGGTTGTTATCATATAACACCAACCACAATAGAGCAGGCAACTGCTGATTGCAAAGAACTGCAATAATGACATTTATGGTACTAAGTGGACAGGAACAGGAAGACAAAATTCAGTATTGATACAGTGCAGCACACTGGAGAAAAAAATCCCCCAATCTCAGTCTGATATTTGCAATGATGTGCTCCAAGCTTCCAGAATATCAGGCAAGCGAATGTACTTTGAGCTGTACTTTGTCAAATGACAAGAAAACTTAAGTTCAATATGGGTGAAAATATGCAATGTTACAAGCTATTAGAAAATGAAGAAAAAATATCATTTTACTACTGTGCAGATCCATCACCCCAAGAAAACATCAAATCTTAAAAATTATGTGTATCGTTAGTCCTCTTCTCTCAGAGGACAATGGTCAGCAATGATGAGAAAAGCTATTAACAGTTCATATAAAAAAACCCTGGATACATGAGGTTTCTTGAGCCTGCAAGATATAGGACTGAGTGAGAAATTCTATAGGAATACAAAATTATAAATAGAGAAGTTGAATATTAATGTGGTGTTCACTGTGTTTCCAAACATAGGTATTAGGAGCCAGCACATACAACAGGCACACAGTCCTAAACAAGGGGAAGTCAACATACAGTTGGGATGTGGAACTCAGTCCCAGATCGTGTAGTAGAAGCTGACAATATGGGTTCAAAACTGGACTAGATGAATTAACAGAAATAAAAATCACATAAGACTCTGGACTACAGAGGTTAAATATCTAAAAGCATCTGAGACCTCACTAGAATATAAAAGATTACTCAAAAGGAATACATATATGATCACTATTGAAGGCAGGATATGAAGAGATGGAGCTGTGCTCTGCCTCACTATGACCTCCTGCTTTCCAATCCTTCGTCTGCACTTAATAAAAGTGTTCAGCAAGACTCCAAGAACACTATTACACTGAGCAAGATTGTTTCAGAGGCTTACACTGCAGTTTGCTCTTGTTACTGTAAGGATAACTTCATATAATATGTTGAGAACATTCCCTCTGTTATCTAGGTTGGTAAAGGCCACAAGATGAATGAAAGGCAAGCACAGGACACCAACAGGTCCTGTGAAGCAACTTCAAAAGCATTTATCCAGCACATTCAGCATCAATGGTTCTGCTGTCATTCACTTTTTGCTGGCTATATGATTATGAATAGAAATATTTGGATGTCATTATTATTTCAAGTAATATATCTATCAAAAATATCCCAAAGAGTTTTCTCTAGCTCAGTGTACAATTTATTGCAACTTGGTTCAGTTCTCATAATGCTCTGGATATTTTGAAAACAGCATTCCACTTGCTTACTTTTTTCCTTAACTGCCAAGTCAAGACATTTAAAACAAAGATATTTCTTCATTTTCTCATTCACACTTGCCCCTTTTAGAACTTTGCCTTCAAATCCACTCAGGGCCCCACCTGACATATGTGACCGTAACTTCCCATTCTTGTTAATTAAAAAAATAGTAAGGATTTTGAATCATAAAACTGTAGTTGTAGCACTCCAAAAAGAGTCTTTTTTGAAGTTTAGCTTATATAAAGACGTCTCATAGATGGCAAACATCTCATTAGAGTTATTGGGCAAGTTTCTATAGAAAAGATTTTATATGCTTACAAAAGGATTTGTAATGTCTTTAACTTTCATGAACAACATTTCTCTTTACCACATTGTAAGTATTGGTTCAATGCACATGGTTGATTGTGTGGAGCTAACTATCTTTTATTGTCACTTGTGGCAGAGTAAGTGTCCTGAATGATCAACTTACTGAGCTGTAAGCATGTCACTGTAGCTATATTTATAAAGACACATTCTAGAAAAAAAAAAAGGATACTGATTTTATAGTGCTCTGCTATATGTATTTCTGGTTTGTTTTTAAAGCAAGATCATTTCTCCTAGACTGGGAGATTGAAAGAATAAATTATTTAGCATATAATTTTTTACTACCAATCTATTCACTGTGCAGAGTTGTAAATGTTTTTTTTTTGTAAGTAATCACCAATACAGCAATTATTCAGGAGACAAATAGTCAATATTTTTAAAATTAAGGCACCCAGAGTTATTAAGTGAATTTATCCTTACTCTAAAATGTCCACAAAAGGAAAACATGTTGAGAAATGCATAAAGAAATTTGTAGAGTGTATATACATAGTATATTTTAAAAATCTGAGACATCAACGTAACCTAAGAAAGAAATGAGTGCTGCTCTTCTATTGTTAATATAAATTCTGCCTTTTTATATTGTAATTACATTACAATACAAATAAAATCTGTATAGAAAACCTCAAGTACACAGTGCACTTTATATGTGGAGCACTACAAATCATTTTAATCTCCTAAGTGTCAGAAAATCCCTGAACATTGTCAATAAAAACCTTGTTTCTAGTCCATACATATTCATTTTTAACTTAGATATCCAGAAGCAAAAAAAACCAGACTAACTGACTTTTGGGAAACTCAAGAAACATATGTGCATAATTTTATTACTTTGAAAATACTGCAAAACTCAAGAATGGCTTATCCTAAATCTTAGGCTGTCAATGTCTAAATGACTCCATAAAGTAAAACTTTCCTGCAGGTAGGTTCTACATACAGGATTAAATTCTAGCAATTCTTTAGTCATTTTTATAGCTACTTACCCTTGGAATATTAGGATGATTTTTTGCTTTTTAGTTAACTATACACAACCAATAGGTAATATTGAGTGCTGAAATATTCACTGGATAGGGCGTGAGACATTTGTTTGCAGAACCGTTTATTTTAATCATTGATATCCCATATCTGGTTTTGAAACTGCATTTGTGTTTTGCTGATACAGCATAAGAGCTATGATAAACTAGTGTTCAGAAATTCAAATTATCCAGTAGGACCTACTAGCATGGCAGGTCTTGCTTTCTAAAAGTTTTCAAAGTAAGGAAATCAATGAAAGGCAAACCCCACTCTATTACAAAACAGTAGGAAAACTGAGTAATAATTCTTTCATGTGAAATTGGAAAAAAAAATCAAGATATGGAGATTGAAATTCTCAAGTTTTAGTAACTCATCCTGAGAAAGGAGAGAGGTATTCAAAATGCAAATGAAACAGTATTACTTGTAATTTTTATGAAGGAAACTGAACACCAATATAATGTTTACATATCTTCCAGATAAATTAAGGAAAGACCAAGGTATTGCAATGTGCAGAAGCCATGATGGAGGGAGACAATTTTATCTCTTTGACAGACACAAAACACACAAGGGAGGCAAAGGTAAGTCTCAAAATTTTTCTCTTTTGCAGGAAAGAAAAAGTTCTTATAGCTATCCTACTGAAGGAAACACTGACCAAATTTGATATAGTAACAGCCTCAAAGATAAAGAAAAGCCCATAAATCTGCCTATATTCTTATCTGAGCTCAGGAAAAAAACCCACACTTCTACTGCTTCTTTGTCTTGTTAACACACAAATAATTGGACATGTGAAAGCATGTGTTACAAGGAAAAATTACTCAGTCCATAATCCTAATAATAGTAATCACCAGATTTTCCATGAAAACAAATGCAATGAAAAATTAATACATTCTTCCTCTGATCACTGAACAAATTACAGTAAATGGAAAATCATTTCAGATTAATAGTACTTTTACAGGAACAAAATGGTGTTCCATTTTATCTACACTTTTTCTCCCTATTCAATATTTCTCTCCTCTGAAGAGGAAAACAAACAACAAAGACAGTAATATATAAGAGTTTAGCTATAATGATTTCCACATTCTTATAAATTAAGTATTGTTCAGTAGAGGCTCAATTAAAACAAGGTATCCTGTTTTGCTGGAGCCTGTATATGTTCCCAATATAAATCTTTACACTTCAAAAGGTGAGTATAAGAGGTACTAGTTCTACAAGGCCTATATGAGTAAAAATGTACAATCATAAACAACAAACTCTAAGTAAATTTCCAAGCTATTAAATTTTTTTCTCTAGAAATCCAGCACAGTTAAATCCTTTTAGTGATCCTGACTGTAAGACCACAAGTGCTTACATGAGCAGTCCTCATGGCTTCTGCTGTGCTGCACAAATCCTATGTGTCTGGGATAAGACATTCAGAACTTGCTGCCTTGGTGTTAAGTGTAAAATGGACAGCTGTGATTATGTACTGATGTTGACAACTGTGATTTATTTTTTTTTTTTTTACCATTACAAACTAACATAAGGAATTTGAAAGAATACTAGGGAGAAAGAGCTGTCTCAAGGAGACTGCTGTCCACAGGGTACTTCATTCTGCCTTCTGCAGGCAGATGGTTTCACTTGCACTAACAAGAAAAACCGTTTTATTTCCTCTCTCTAAGAGAGAATTTCCACATCAAGCATAGAAATCATTGGTAGGGCCTTACTGTGCTTCCCTTAGCTGCAGAAACTAACTAAGGAAAGATCCAGGTCTACAGGGAAGTTATTTCATTATCTGGAATCCATGAACTTTTACCAGCAGGAAATGAAGGAAGATGACTTTTCTTACCCTGAAGCTGACATGCCATGAATTTGGAAGTGAAGTGTAGCCATGAAAAAAAATGCCAACTATTAATACATTGGAATTTGCTGTAGAGTCCAAACCTGGGCAGCACTGTGTGCATCTGGTGTAGTGGACTCCTGCAAGCAAACATGCATAGGTAAAGGTTCAGAAACTTTGGAACCTGTAAGTTTTACCAACATTCTCAGGGAAAACCCAGCTGATTCATATCTATCTTCCAAGCACTCTCAAGATCTTGTTTCCAATGTAAATATACCATCTATCTCAAGCTATGGATAGAGGCATAAAACTAAACGTGCAAGGGAAAAAACCTTAACCCAGAACAAAACCAATCCCAGACTTTTGTATCTCTGCTAATATAGTAACATACAGGCTGTCTTTGAAAAGCAGCATTTGACAACAAATTCATCTGTGAGTCATTAACTGTTACATCCTCCATTATGAAGATGTTTGTAACACATTTAGGAACTGATAAAAATCTAGAGAGCCTGAAAAACCTTCAGCTAATGCTAGTCACCTGTCTCAGTCATTGTTTTATAAAGATACAAATATCTCAGTAAGGTGAATTTCTCCATCTCTGATCAAACCTGCAGTTGGTGTTCCTAGTATTGCTGAGCAGATCTGAACACGTTATTCTTACACTCACACATCCTTGTGTGTTTGAAAGGAGGGCACTTGGCAACACCTTTGTCCTACTTTGTTCTGCTTCATTTATTTTTCGATCTGAAATTCCTCTGGCCATGCTTATTAGTGCCAGTCAGTGTAGCCCCATTATTTCAAAGGAACTGCCAACTACTCTACAAACAAAGCCTTTCCTAAGACAGAAGCTTGCTTCTTCTAGTCAGGCTTGATTTTATTTCATTAATGTGCTTGTTCATGCTCTGCCTAGATATCTATCTGCAAACTTACCAGAAAGAGCTATTTTTATCCCAAAAATATAGGCTCTCAAATCATCCACTCACTCATCCAGACTTTGGCATCTCAATGGAGAAGGCAGAGAAATGAGCTCTCATAACTCACTTTTTATTTGTCGTGAGTTGGTTACTGGACAAGGGCCAGTGCACTCACGAAAAACCACTCACTTATTGTCCTCTGCTACATTTGAGCAGAGGAGGGGAAAGAACAATTAAAAACAATTAAAAACAATTAAAGGTAAGGATTAGAAGAAAATATTTTGAGGGCAAAACTCGCTCAAAATTTTAATAAAGTATATAGGAGAATCTTATTAACAGAATTAAAAGAGGGTAATGAGAACCAATGTAAACCTTTGGAACAAGCCCCCCCCCCCAGCCTCTCTTTCTTATCAACAAAACAAGGAGACAAAACACGGGGTTCTTTGTTAGTTTGTTACTTCTAAATCTTTTCTGAGTTCATTTAGGGAGAGGAGTCTCGTTTGCTATGCTATGGGGGTCCTTTTTCACGGGAGAAAGTTCTTTGTGAACTTTTCCAACGTGGTTCTTATCTTCATGATAGTCCCACCCAGTAAAACCTGCTGTATCTGAGACTCTCTCACGAGCACAGCTCTCTTCCCACAACTGCCTTTCTCGTGGGTCATGAGTTTGTGGGGTACAGTCTTTTAAGGGTGAGCTGTTCTAATACAAAAGAATCTTCTTCTATCTCTAGAAGCAAGAGTTCTCTCTCTTATTCTGTTCAAGCCTTTCATTAGATTACAGCTTCTCAGCATTCACCTGCTCTAGTGCAAGCACCTTTAACTCACACGCTGCAGGTGAATTCTGCATCCCCCCATGCACATCATGAATTACAAGAAAATGGTTTGTTGAAATATAGCCCTCACCATGGCTTGCAGAAGAATTTCAGCTCCGAGGCTCGGAGCATCTCCTCCTCCCCTGCTTTGCACCGACGTTGGTGTGGCCATGTGGTTCTCTTCACCTCTTCTTTTTTCCTGAATTGTGAAACAGTAAGTGTTCATAGGTTTGTTTGTTCTGAAGTTTTATCAATTTGAAAGTTTTTATAGAGTTCTGCAGCATTGAAAAGTTGACTCTGCTCAGGTTCTACATTGAGGAATTTTGCTCGCCGTGCCTCTCGCTGCTAGTTATGTGGTCCTGCCAGGACCATGCCGGGCTGTGCAAGGTGCAGGCTCCACTCAGTGCTTTTCCTCGTACAGGGTGCCGAAAGAGGAAGAAAAAAGACCAAAAAAAAGACAATTGCTGCTGCTGCTTCTGCCCTTCTGTGCACAGCATGGCTGGCTAAAGGCTGCTAAACAAATAGACTTCATTGCGAGCCATGCTGAGATGGCACCATGGTTTTGACTGTGTGGCTGCTCATGGTGCCAAGATGGGCCCTGGTGGCACAGCTTCGGCACCGCGCCAAGAAGAGCCCCGGCCAGCCCCAGCCCTGGCCATCCCCAGCCTCGGTCATCCCCAGCCCTGGCCAGCCCCAGC